>JALPQD010000082.1:6655000-7221876 GCA_023101885.1 Typhlomys cinereus
CATTTATCACATTACTGAAACAATCACAAAATAAATGAAGTCAAACCATTGATTATGAGAAATTGTTGATTATGAGAAATTGTTGAGCACAGTTACCATTATTTAAAATTATACATGTTTACCATCTAAAATATGCAAAAATTAAGATGTTAAGGGGAAAATAATTGATGGCATTTTACCCTTTAACTTAAGCTAAACTGTCTTGTAAATTTAAGAAAAGGACAGATTTTAAATTTTAGTAATGTCAGATGAAATCTATAGCATATTGTCTAACAATTAAATTGTTAAAAACTTAAAGTTTTGAGAATATTTGTTCCCCAATAACACCAACATAGCTTCAAGAACATTACTTAAATCCTATTATAGGAATTAGCAAAAATATTCTAAAGTTCTCACAATCATCCTATATGACATTTAAAACAATAAAAAATAAAAAACTTACATTTCTATTAAATACATTAAATCTTATATTCAACTAATTTCTATTAAACTAAAAATATGAGTTATTATACAAACATAGCTACATAAAATAATCTAAAACAAGTAATATATTATTTACTAGAAATCTACACAACAGTTTTCAGACTGGCCCAAGGCCACAATGCCCAGATGATCCAAACTTCCCTCTCTACATCATATATCCTATACCAATCAAATTCTAGCCAAGAAAACTAGTCAGAAACTTAAAATACTGAAACAGTTAAGGTCCTGGTTAATTGTGATGCTCTGACCCTCAACTCAATTTTAAAACCTAATAAAGTGTGTTACTTCTTTATTGCCCAGACAATAATTGCTGATCGTGGAGTATGTAAACCTCATAACATAGGTTATTCACCTAAGTGCTACATAATTTTTTATTAATGTTGGAAATATTTGAGGGGTAACAATACAATTATTTTGTTTACATATATAGCAAGGAGAACATTTCAATAACAGATATAACTTACCTATATGACCTACTTTAACTTTGAATGGTACATCCAGCTGACTCTACAAGAAAAAATATTTAATTTTATATTATTCTTTTAAAGGTAGAAATGTTGTCAGTTTGTAATTTTATCAAAATTAAAGCTTTATTTCACAAAATTGACATTTTACAAAAAGACTTCAAAAAATTTTGCCACGTTCCTTGGGGAAAAGGATAGCTTTTAAAAATGATGCTAGGAAAGTCAATATCCAGTTGTGAAGAGTAGAAAGTCAGACCCTTGTCCTATGCCATATTAGCCCAACATGAATCAAAACCTAAAGAGAAAAAGTTAAAACCATAAGAGGGAAACAGAAGGGAAAAATCATCATGACATTTAACTTCATAGCAATGACAAAGAAGTAATTGAATTGACCTTCATCAAATTGAAGACACTGAAGGACACTATCAAAGGGATCACCCTAACCTTTAGAATAAGGGGAAATATTTACAAATCATATAACTATCTCATAAGGAATTGATAGGCAAAATATATAAAGAGCTCCAAAAACTCAGTCACAAAACAAAACCTGATTTTAAAAATGGCTAAGGACTTAAATAGAAATTTCTACAAGGAGCACATGCATACTAATAAATATGTGAGATGTTCCATATATCATTAGCTATCAAGTAAATGATGATTAAAACATTGATACTACTTCACTAAAATGGCTCTTACCAAAGGAAAACAAGGAATAGTAAATTTCAGATTTAATGAATGTAAAACAAACAAAAGCTATTGGGAGAATGTAAACGATGTAATAAGGGCTGGGGAGATGGCTCAGGGATTAAGACTCTGCCCACAAACAAAAGGTCCTAAATTTGGATCCCAGATCCCATGTGAAAACATCAAGCAGAAATAGTGTCCTGAATTTCAGCTCTGGAAGGCAGAGCTTGGGAAACCCCAAGTAAAGCATGGGCACACACATACACAAACACACAAGTATAATAGCTATGGAGAAAAAACAATCGGATTGTTCCAGAAAAGTAAAAACATAGGCAGAAATTCACTCTGAGATAAATACCTCCCCTCAAAAAAAAATTAATATTCATTGCAGCATTACTTATTTACAAGTACTAAAAAGCAAGACAATTGCAGCACTACTTACAAGAACTAAAAAGCAAGATAATCTAAGAGCTTAAAATCATGATATATAAAGAGTGTATCATATAGCCATAAAAAGAAATAACATTGTGATACTTGCTAAACATTACAAAACATTATGCCAAGTAAAATAATCTAAAACCAATATGCTATATTACTGTTTTTATGTATTTCTACAAACAGTGAATTTATGGAGAAGAAAAAAATGGTCAGAAAATACTCTTCAGTGAATAAAGAATTTCAATGTACAATGAAGAAAACCTCCCGAGTCAATGGGGAGAGAGAATAAAAGTTACTGTCTAATAGAATTTCTCTCAGGGATGTGAAAAAGAGTGGAAACAGATTGTGAGAAATGCAAAAAAAAAAAAAAAAAAAAAGCAAAATTCATGCCATAGAACTGAACAAACTAAAGTGATAACTTAAAAATCACTTCAAAACTGCAAGTATTAACACCATATGTAAATAAACAAAAATACAAAAACTTTAAAGGAGAAAACACTGTCAGTTTCTAATTTTGGGAAACTACTTTGCAAAGTTCGTATTTTATAAAAATAATTTAAAAATTTTTCCAAAGCTTAAACAATTAATAGAGGGAGTTCAAATTAAAAATAAGCACATTAAGTATACCAATATCATATATTCTCATATTTGAAACCTACCAGAGCATTTTCTTTAATTTCAAGACTCTTGAGGGCCACAGCTCCTTTAAAAGAGTAAGATAAAAAGAAACATTCAACCATCACTTTTGAAAGTTAAAACTGATTCATTCAAAAATATCATATTAGGAAAAAACAATTACAGATAAGTGCACAGTGGCAGACAAAACCCTATTTTTACTAGTTCATCTTCATTCTTCGGTACACCTAAGATCATCTGACCAAAATATCACTTGGTCAAACCTTCTATTTTCTCAGATTTAACTTAATATGAATGTACAGAAACAAATTTTCAGCAGAATTACCCAAATAATATTCATGTACAAAAGGCAAGATACAGACATCAACACATAAGTACATTTTATTGAAATATAATTGGAAGTTAGAAACAATTATAAAAATAAAATGTCAATGAATGAAGAAGCAAAAGTAGAAACTCCCCAAAATTCAAGTAGAAAACACAAAAGTGAGAAATGAAACAGAATGTCTAAAAACTGTGAGACAATTTCAAAAGCTCCAATAGGGGTATAGGAGATGCCAAGGTCTAGGACCTGCTCTCTTGAAGCTGGAAGACATGATGCCGTCTGAGGAGGCAGTTACAGGTCTGACCTATCCCCAATCCTGTAAGAGATGATTAATGCCTCCTGCTTATTCTTGCTCAGCTGTTATGTGGCCCAGCTCAGAACCAGTTCTGGGCCAAGGTACTTTCCTGCATGTTCCTCCCTTGACTGTCTTAGTACCACTGGGGTATATTACCTACAGATCTAAAGAACAACAAGACTGCTATAGGACTGCAGACTCTGACCACAGTTTATAATTAACTGTACTTGGAAATAGTATGTGTGCCCCACAAATTCACTAAGTGACACATTTTTCTTGTAATTTCATAATGTATAACCTTTTCTCACAGTATGTGCTTAACTATTCTGTAAACAATAATTTTTTAACTGTGCTGTTTTTATGATTTGAGGATAAATATCAGTGCTTGCTATGAATACACTCAGCTTGGATCCCCTCCAACCGAGCTGGATCAATTTCTACCGCTCCTACTGGTGTTCCCACAGATGGTTTGAGATCCGCCCTTCTTCTCTCGTGAAGCTATGGTCAATGCTGATCGTAAGCCCCGACAAAGAGGATGTCAGCAAATGAAAAGGAGACAAGAAAACAGAGTAATAGCTAAGAATTTTTCAAAATTAATAATACATAACACATTTAAGAAGGTCAGGTGCCAGAAAGTCTCCACCTAGACATATGATGATCAATCTGAAGACAATCAAAGACAAAGATTAATCTTGAAAAGAAGCCAGACACAAGTCACTTGTTTGCAATGTTCTGTTCTGTCTGGGAACTGCTGTCAACTGGTCTGACTTCTATCAGTTTGGGAGGCAGTAAAAGGTATATGTGCACAAGCAAATCTGAAGACCTGATTTTCATTTTTTACTTTTGTTAGCAACTTCCAGTTGCAATCATGCCTTCTTTCTGTTACATAATTATAATAAAGAAAAACATCAACAAAAAATAATTATCAATATATAGACTACCAACATCCAAATAACCAATGTCATGGAACAAACATTTCGATTTCAATATAATAACAGTAAAATTGTTCAATACTTCATTCTCACCAATAGATTATCTACACCAAAAAAAAAATCTACTAAGAAATATTCAACAGAAGATTCCATAAAACACTCCAGAGTCTGGGAACTTTCTCTAAAATAGATCACATTTTAGTCTTAACAAACACATTCACAAAACACTGAAATTATTTAATACACTTAACACTAATATCAAAAATTTTATCTTAACATATCATTACAGAGTTAGAAATTAATACCAAGAGAAACCATACAAACACATGGAGATTGAATAGTACATGTTGAACAATTAGTAGATCTGAAGAAATCATGAGATAATTTTTAAATTCCTATAATCAAGTAAAAATGGAAGCATGACAGATTGGAGTCTGCAAATTCAGCACAAGCTTGCTAAAAGGGAAGCACACAGATATGATGCCTACATTAGAACATCAAGTGTACAGGTGCACATTACTGCGTTAAAAAAACAGAGCTTTCAAGAAAATAACCTGGTGATGCACTTCAAGGTATTAGAAAAACAAACAAAATAAACCCACATCAAGCAGGAAAGAAATGATAAAGATGAGAGAAGAAATGAAAAACAAGTATAAATAAAACAAGAACAGAACAAACTGACAAACTTAAGTAAACTAAACCCCCCCCAAAAAGAAAAAGAACACTCAAATCGATTTACAACAGATACCAAAGAAATAAATAAGATCATTAAGGAATATTGTAGAAAATGTACCCAAACAAATTAGAAAACTTAGAATAGGCAAATCTCTAGACATACATGATCTACTAAATTGAAGAAAAAATATACAAAAACCTTAAATCAGACTGAAGCCATAATAAAAAGTCTCCAAAAAAGGCCAGGACCAAAAATTTTATCAAACTTTTAATGATACACAAAAATACCATAAAATATATAAAAAGGAACTGTTCTGAACATTCCATGAGGCACTTAATATACTAATATCAAAAATTAATAGGAGATAAAAAAGAAAACCTACACCAATATCTACAGCAAAATCTTCTAATGAGATTATAATGAATTCAAAAATACATCAAAACATCGTAGACCACAATCAAACTGGTTTTATTCAAAGGATGTAAGATATTTCATTCAACATATGCAAAGTGATATAAATGTGCAATCAGAAATTTTCAAATATAGCAACAGATACAAAAAATAACAAACTTTAATATGACAAAATCCCACATTCCTTTTATGGTTAAAAATTCTGAAGAAATTAAGTGTAGGAGAATCACACTTCGATGCAATAAAAGTTCTACATACAAGTCCACAGTCAGTATCACACTAAATGGAGAAAAACTAGAAGCATTTCCTCTAAAATCCAGAAAGAAAAACGATCACTCATTCTCAGTTTTTACTCAGTGTAGTGCTTGAAATTTTAGCCAGAGCAATTAGGCAAAAGAAATAAATATAAGGGATGTAAACAGGAAGGGATGAAGTCAAATTATCCATCCTTGTTTGCAGATGACATGACTCCAAACTTAGAAAACCCTGAAGACTCTATTTGCTTTAAAAGACTTGGAACTAATGAACAAAATCAGCAAAGTAGCAGGATATCAAAGCAAGAATAAAATAATCAGTGTACTACTGACCAAAAACAATAATGCTAAAATATCACAATACTTGACTTCAAAATACAGTTCAGAACTATAGTAACATTCACAACATGATAATGGCATTAAAGCAGACGGGAAGACTGGATTCAACAATAAACTTGCACATGTACAGCAACTGACTCTTGAAAAATGTACAATAAACATGTTTTTCAACCAATGGTGCTAAGAAAACTATACAAGAAATCAGCTCTAAATATAAACCCAAACTTTTGAAAGCACAGGAAAACCGGTTGCATAGATAATAATTCTGAACAGGAATCCAACATCTTAAGAACCAAAAGCAAGAACCAACAAATAATATTACATCAAATTAAAAAGCTGGGTAGCAGTTTACTATGCAAGCAAAAAGAGTAGTTTGTATCCCCAGATCCCATGCAAAGTGCCAAAGAGTGATCATCTTCGGGTGTATAAACACACACACACACACACACACACACACACACACACACTCACCCACCTACATGCAAAAACAGGCATGCATACATACATGTAAAAAGAAAAATAAAAAAAGTGTGCAGATGAGACAACCAGCAGTGATGAGACAACCAACAGAATGGGATACAATCTTTGCCAGCTAGACATCATGGAAGATGTAAATTAATTTCTCAAAAGCACTAAGCATACATGTAATCCAAGTATCGTCAAATGATGTCAGCATACATGCACACTCAAGTTTATTGCAGCACTAGTCCCAAAAGTCAAGTCAACCTAGGTATTCATTACAGATGACTGGATAAGGAAAATATGATATAAACCGTGAGTATCCTGCCATTAACAAGAATGACACCAGTCATCATGTTATCTGCAGGATAGAACTAGAAGACATCACATTAATGGAAAGAAGCCAGACACAGAGAGGTAAGCATGGCATGTTTTCTCTTAAGTAGAAACTAAAAAATTCAGAAAAAAAATGAAAAAGACTTGAAAGTAGTAAGTTATTAAGACGTAGTATACAACAGGGAAGGAAGGTGACAAGAGAAGAGTGGATGTGATCACAAGTTGATGTATATATATGTAGAACGACTGCACAGTTAAGACCCATTAAATTAAACATAATGCACTAATAATTATAATTTCAAGTTCTATGAAAACATCTTAGGACATGGACGTAAAGATGATATTGAAAGAATTAGAATTGGTAATTGCCCCTACACCATAAAAATTATGTTTAGTTCCACCTGTATTCTATCACAATGTGTTGTTTAAAAAAAAAGGTGTCTCTAAAAGGGATTCAAAACTGCCTGTTTATAAACAGCACCTATACTGATACTGACACAATCCAGCTATCGAAGGAAGTAAGTGAAATGTTAAATTTCCAAAGACACTTGCAGAAGTCTAGGAAGTAATACATTTCCTAACTAGATGATATAGAGAAAGAGAGAAAAATGTAGTATGAGTATATAACAAACACACTGACATCAAAATTTGCCAAAGTCAGTCCTGGGATGAAGCTACGCCTTCTACAAAATAGACGTTTCTAAACACTAAGCTACTTACTGTATTCAATTCAATATTACAGAATATTTTTCTGTTCTAATTAAAACACTCAGAACTCCTCATTCTGACTTCCAAAGAACCATTTCAGAAACAATCTTTCAGAGCAATACTCATTATCGGTGCTGTTTGAACACCAAATAATAGTGCTAATAGTAAAATTAACTGGATTATTACATGAACACCTAGCAAAAGCACCAACTTATAACCTATAAAGGAGTCTTTCTGACATTAGACCATAAAATATCAAATCTGTGATTTTAAATTTTTCCCATACAAAAATCTAGCTTCTATTATGAAATTTTTCAAATAATTTTTTAAAGTTTAAGTTTATCAAGGCTACAATACAAAACCATACAATTCCACTTAGACTACTGGAAGAAGCAAGTGGAGACAGAAATGGTGGTTACCAGAGGAGGTAAAGTCAACTAAAGGACAGCAGGTAGAGTTTAGACACTTGTAGAACTTTTTTGTATCAACACTGTGATGGTGAGTGCATTCCTTAGCATTTATCCAAACAGAACTACATAGGTTCTGTAAATTTTAAATATATTCATTCCCAAATTATACCCAAGTCTCTACCCTAAATGTAGAAATATTTCAGTACTTAATCAAACTACATCTCAGTGTCTTTACGACTCTTCCTGAAGTTATATGGAGACAAGTCTTATTATGTTCACTTTTTACTGAAAAGCAGCTCAGATGAAACCATCTGCAAGTGTGTGTTTCTAGCACTTGCAGATTAATGCTCAGCCACTTACCATGCGACTAGGTAACAGTTGTCACGCGAGGTTTAATAGTTGTTACAAGAGGCTTTTATATTGTTATTTTAAATTAGGTAATTATTTTATAAACAAGAAGTGTTGCAGTTCGCCTGCCTGGCTGCTGATAAATGACCATCCAGCGGCTCCAGGGACAAGGGTTTATTCTCTTACTGACAGTCCGGGTACAGCTCTCAGCGCGGGGGCGCGTCCGCGCCGGCTGCACGCGACGGTCCTCGCCAGACCCGCGCGTCTGCCCAGCGCGCACGAGGACGGCCCCGCTCCACCGGCTCGCGGTGTTTATGCACCTGCTCGGGGCCCCGTCCCGCCGCTGCGGCGGGGACGGTCTCCGCAGGTTTGCTCGGGGCCTCACCCGACCACCGATTCTGCGCAAATGTTGACACCTGCGCCTGCGAGTGACAAGAGGTCATCTAGGAGGCGGAAACGCGCACGTCCGGGAACATACATGATATCTAACATGTCCATGGTACATACACAACGTCCTGTTCGCGCAAGCCTGGCCCTGGACGCGCCATCCACGAGGAGATTCTGGGGTCTGCAGACGCACCCCGATAAGCGTTATGCAAAGCGCCGGGCGCGCGAGAGCGCGACGCCCGCGAAGCCCCGCGCGCAGCCCAGGCCGCGCCGCCGGGCTCGAGCGCCGGCTCCTTTCCGGCACCGGGGCCCCGCGCGCGGCCCGAACGGCCCCTTGGCGGCGTCAGGCGAACCCCGATCGCGGGCGCGGCTCCCCGCGGAGTGCGCGGGGGCCAGTCCGCGGGCCCGCGGGGGGCCCCCCGGGACGGCGTCGGTGCGCCTCGCGCCCCCCCAACCCGACGGCTCGCGGGGCCCGAGGACGGCGCGGCCGGGACGCGTTACCTCTCCAGATGCCCAGCGAGAGCTGGGACGTGTCCAGGTTCACCACGTAGTCCCCCAAGAACCGGTTCAGCACGTCCACGACCAGCGACTCGAACACCATCGTCCTCGGCCACGGAGGGCGCCGCGCGACCCCTCGCGCCCCTCCGCTCCCCGCTCCCGCCGGCCGCGGTTGAGGCGCCGCCGCTAGCTCGTCACGCCGCCGTACGCTGGCAGCGCGCGTGCGCGGCTCGGCAGGCAGGGGGCGGGGCCAGCGCAGGCCCGTGCGCGCCGCCGCGGGACGAAGAAGGCGGCTGCGCAGCCGCCGGCGGGCGCGTGCCCGTGCCGGGCGACCGCCCCGCCCCACCTATAGGCCCCGCCTCCTGCTGTCGCCTAGCAACCGAACACCCATCGGTCACAGGGATGTTTCCCTTGACCCCGCCCGGATTTCCACCTACCCAGTCGCTCGCCACGGCGCGGCGCGTGACCCCAGCCAAGACCCAAGCGATTCTCTTCCGCACGTAAGCCTGGGGCAGGCCGGGTTCCGCGTGCCTGGAGGGTCTGCTGCAAAGTGCGCGGATTCCGCCTTTCTGGCAGCGAAACTGGAAGTTCTACGCGCTTCTCCCATTATTGCGGGGTTCTGAGGGTCGGGCGTTTCCGTAAGTTTGAAGCTGCTGTTCTTGATTCTCCAAGCGCCGGTCATTGCAGTGCCTTGACTTCCCCAATGGTGCACAGAGGCAGTGTCAAGTCATTTATTTTATGGAGTCGCTTGTCCTTTCAAAGAGGGGCCTATTTCCCATACGATCACAAAATTAGAAACCAAGTCCGAAAACAGAACTCTCCAAAAAGTGCTGAATAGCAAACTTCACCGCGTGTGCCACATAGAATAAATAAAGCTCTTTCAGCCTTATCCTTTAGTTCATGTAGAATTAATCCCAAAGGCCTGAGGTCTTGGGGGCAGATGTGAGACAAGGAACTGTGACTTAAATAAGGTCTTTGGAGGCTTGAGTGCTCTTAAAACTTTTTTTTTTTTTTTTTTTGGCCTGGCAAACAATGACTTTGCTGTATTTCTATTTACTACGCTTGTGCATAGTTACTGAGTTTCTCAAATTTAAGTGTTTAAGGTTTGCCTTTGCAAGGAATATGTTTAGCAAAAATAATGCAGCTTTTTTCAACATTTTAAGACTTTTTAAACATTTTTATTCTGACAAGGTATGCAATTGTAGACAACTTATTCCGATTTGCGTGCAATTGTATGTAATTGTATGTATTTTGACATTCTGATGTGTATGCAATGTGCTTTGATGGTATCCATACACATTTTCCCTTCGGGCTTCTCCTGACCCCACCTCCCACATTCCTCCTCCCACTTTCATGTACTCTTCGTTTTTTTTTCCATGTTTGTGTGTGTTTTACATATGGGTTGGGTTATGTGTGCATGCAGGTTCCTGTACAAAAGTGGAACTCCATGCCTATGGAGACCCAAGGATGACATCAGAAATCATCCTGGATTGCTTTTCCACTTTATTGCTTTGCTCTGGGGGTTCCCAGACTGCACTTCCAGGGAAATTCCCACTCTTCACCCTCCCCCCATCTGTGTGACATTTTTATGTAACTCAGGTCCTTTTGCTTGTAACTTCTCAGACATTTCCCCAGCTCTTATTTTTTTAATAACCACTAATTCCCATTAGTGCTATCCAAGTGTACATAGGACATCAAATGGAATACGGGAAACCTACCAGTGACCACACCTGGACTCCTCTCCCACCCCTCACTTCCTACCTTTACCCCCACCTCATTCATCCCCACCCCTGCTGCTAACAACTACTACTGGCTTCTCAGCCAGGGGTGAGACCTTGTGAGCACCTCCTCACATAAGTGCTGGAATGTTAACTGGCTGGATTTCAAGCATGTCTTGTGCTGGGAATTCATCAGTACAGCAGCCACATCTCAGAAGACAACTTTTCACTGTAGAATTCACCAATCTCTAGACCTTTCATTCTTTCTGCCCCCTCTTCTGCAATGTTGTCTGAGCCCTAGGTGTGTGAGGGTAGTATTTGATAAAGATGTCTTTTAAGGATGCAGCACTCAAGCAGTCACTTCTCAGCATTTTAAACCAGTTGTGAATCTGCCTAATCCACCAGAAAAAAAAAAAAAGCTTCTTTGACCAAGGTTGAGAGTAGCATTAAATCTAACCAGTCAGTGTCCAGTCCAGCAAAATCCTGGGCCAAGGGTGCCAGGATTTCAGAGTGCTGAGTGACAGGGCTGAGGGTTGTTGGTCTCTCATCTATACCTTCCAGCTGAACCAGCTTTTTTAGATTTTTATCAGCATATATTCATAGTACAAAATAATGGGCTTAATTACATGTTCATGCATGTGTATAATTACGTATCATAGTCACCTCATTAGACTTTTTGTTCCTCCTTCCTGTGATCCCCTTTCTCTTCCCAAAATAGGCACCATTCTTTTTTCATGATTTTTTAAGCAAGATTATGCCCCCCAAAAAGTAAAATTTCATCACGCATCATCTTGTAAACTATTGTCCTGCAGTTTTGTACTTGAAGGTCCTTCATGAGGTTTCTGAGTCAACTTCTGTGAAAGCACGCTGAGTTGTTAGGAATGTGTCCAAAGTCACATAAAACTGGAACTTTCTAAACCCATCCATCTTCTTCTCTTGCAGATGTTAGGAAAATCTCACAGTATACACTTAGAGAAACTAAGAAGCTAAAATGAATAAAAAAGATAAAGCACCCACATTATGAGGTCTTTTGTGTCAAAAATCATAAATTGAAAGTTACAAAAATGTATAAAATTGACTCAAAAATACATATCTGCAGTATCTTGAAAAGCTTCATATTCATTTTCATTTTATTTAAACCAAGACAATCTTATAGAAAATTGGGTGTGGAAGACGTCAATTAAAAAAAAGTATGCTGGGGCTGGAGAGGTGGCTCAGGGGTTAAGCCTCTATCTTGCAGGTGGAAGGTCCTGAGTTTGGATCCTAGACTCCACGTATAGAAGCAGGGTGGAAGCGGGGGTGGCCTGCATTTCTGGTCCTGGTAGGGCAGAGTAAACAAGGAGAAGGTGGAGGTAGTCCATGGTGGTTCCCGAATTCATCCGTGGTTCTACACACACACACACACACACACACACACACACACACACACACAAAATTGAATAAATAAATAAATAATTTAAAAAAAAGTATGCCCACTTTCACTGCTAAATAGCAATGAAATCTAAGGAAGGTCTAGAAATAAGTATATTGCAGGCTAGCAAAATGGCACAGAGGTAAAGATGCCTGCATGAAAACCTGGGACCTGATTTCAATCTCCAGAGCCCACATGGAATGTTGGGAAGATGCAACGTCTGAAAATTGTCTTCTGACTGGAACATGCCATGGTTTCTGTGTATGTGTATATCAAAATAAAATATTTTTTAAAAGATATCTTTTGTTGATGGGTAATTTTCTGTCAAGTGGTAAGTCATGGACCCGTATTTCCCACTTACTAAAACATTACATTGCATTTAACTATTGTATTGCTTAATCTATCTAAAGACATTTGTAAGCGAAATATATAATACCATCATGTGCAAAAAAAAAAAAAAAGTTCAGTACATGTGCTAAATCACATTTCTGTTTGGCCTTGAAAAATAAGCCCATGGAATACTGAGATTTTTTTTGAATATTCAAATTTGAAAATAGGTCAGTCAAAAATGGCCACCAAAATGCATAATACCAGCAACTCTGCACTACTCAATCAGAATCAGGCCAATCTAACCTCTCCACATCCTAAGACTTTGTAGAAGATGGAGTGGTAAGATTTTAAGAGCCTAAAGATGGGAAGGTCCACCATTGGACGTGATGCTCCATTCAAGACAGGACTGCTACATGAAGGAACTCACTGCAATGAGATTTGTCCTTGCCAGACCTGCATAAAGATTGACATATCAACATGCCACCATAGACTAGTAAGGATCTCAGGAGAGATAATTACATACAGTGGAAATCTTGGCAAACTAGGACTGGATGAGTGAAGGAAAGTGCCCCCATTAGTTGGGCAGCCAGAGGAGGGACCACTTGGTATACCACAGAGGCCAGAGGGAACCCCTGAGGCCTATGGAAGTGGACAGGCAAGAGAGTGTAATGGAAGTGGGATGGATTGATAAAGGACAGGGGGGTGGAATGGGAAGGAGGGAGGCAGGGATGATGAGTACTCAATACGCTTGTAAAACTAGGAAAAACTTAAAAATTTTTGAAAAAGAAAGAAAATATGTCAGTACACAATACTGACATAAACAATACTGTTCTCCAGACTACAACTAAAATGCTATATTCCATTGTTTGATCAGATGAAACACAGAGAGGGGTTCAATCACACATGAAACTACAATTCCTCCAATTCACAATAAATCTCTAGCTTCTGTTGGGGGGATGCTTTGGGACCTTGATTTACATGCTATTATAACTTTCTATCTTTGAAACTTGGACATGCTGAGAGTAATCCTTGTAATTTCTTACTTTCAAAAATCCTAATCCCTCCAACTATATCATTGATGCTTTGCTTATCCTTATCATTTCCAGTTAAAGTCAATATGGTAGTAACAAGCTACACTGACTGCAAAGCCATTGAAGTCAATTACATTAATAAAAAGGCCAACTTCCTCAATCAGTCCCCTCCCTCTTCTTCACCTGCCCAGGAACTAGCCCCACCCACCATGGACTGAGTCTTCCCATTAACTAAATAATCTACAGGCTTGCTCAGGGTCCAACTCAATCATGAATTCTTTACAAACGTGCCCAGAGTTTAAACTCTCAACAACCAAGGTGACACCTGTATTTAATTGTGACAAGAACAAGCATTAAAGCTTTGCTTATACTAGCAGCCTAAATATTCAAATAAAGCTAATTTAGAAATACACATGCATACATTGAGTTAATAATTACTAAATAATTAATAATACATTATATAATATATGAATATATAATAATGTTATTTAAATGATAATGAAGAACCATGTTAATATGAAAGGATGCCAGTAACATCTATCTCATGGAAGATGCAGAATAGCATTATGAATTGTTATTATATTTGTAAGCATACAGCAAATACTATAAGAAGTCTAGAAATATATTCACCAAAAGTCAAGTAGCAGTTGTCCCTAGATGGAGGGATATATTCTCTGTTCTTTGAAGTTGGAGGGTTTTTTTTTTTTTTTACAATATGTATTAACTTGTTCTTCTACACAAGTAAAGAAGAATGCATCAAAAAATACTATATTGTATGCATTTCATAATACTTTGAGTAAACTATATCAACCACCTAGAACTAGGCCAGCTTAATCTCTCCCCATCCTGAAGCTCAGGGAAATTTGCAGAAGAGGGGGCGGTAAGAGTGTAAGAGCAAAAGGATGGGAGGAGCAATGATATGTAAGATACTCCTTACAAGTTAGGGCTGAAGCAATCATAATTGGACTTTACATGGCCTGCACATTGTCCAACACACTGTTGACCTCACAAAGTCTAGCATCTGCTAAAAGCACCAAGATCCTTGGAGGCAAGGGATTGACAGCCACAGTAGTGTTCCTATGCTTAAGGGGAACACAGGAAAGGGTTCAGGGGAAGGCCACTGGGTCCTTGTATGTCATCGGAGAGGAGGGCCCAGAGGAAAATCAGGCATGCACAAGAAAGGACTCTCTGGGAATTGGGGCGGGAGGCACTGGGGGATGGAAAGGGAGGGGAGTGGGGAGGGGGAGCAGGGGTTACGGGGGGAGGAGGAGGGAGGGAGGGAACTGGTGTTAAGTTTGTATGAGCTGAAATAATAATAAAAATGTATTAATAAAAAATACTTTGAGTAAAATGTATGTAATTGGATGAGTTATATTCCTAGAACTAGAGCCAATTTGTACTGGTTACTTATTCTTTATGCTGCTGTGAGAGTGTAGACAACTTAAGGAGAGTCAAACAACTTAAGGATAGAAAAGGAGATTTATTTGTCATGTGGTTCCAGAGGGGAGATACAGTCCCTCATTGCAGGAAACACATGGCTAGCCTGACAGAACTGCAGACATCATGGAGGCTGAGAGAGCAAACTTCTCTTGGAAGCAGGGTGGGACTAACCAGCCTCAAGGCCCACCTCTTGTGCCATGTGTGCCATGACCTTCTCAAAAACAACTAAAGATTCAAACACATTTGCCTGCGGAGGACATGACATAGCTGAAACTCTAAAGCATAGTCCAAATCCTGTTGGAGAACTGCTATGAAGATGGATATGAACTCTCAAACTCCAACCGAAAGCAAAGGTCAGATATTTCCAAAGACTACTACAAAGATGGTAAACAAGCAAATAAAAACATGCACAGCATTGTTATTGGAAAAGTCAAAATATAAACTCAAATGATTTATCAGAATATTTTTTCATGGACTGGGGAAATGGCTCCAAGGATTAAAGCCTTTACCTTGTAAACAAAAGGACCTGAATCTGTGTCCCCAAATTCTAAGCAAAAAGATACAGCAGCAGTCTGCAATTCCAGCCCTGGAAGGTGGAGCCTAGAAACCCAGAGCAAAACAATAAGGACATCAAACAATCTAGAACGATTTCCAATGTCACACACTCAAGTACTCTCTTGTACACATACATACTCACAAACATATGTATAACCACCAACATGCAAAAAATACCCATACAGCATATACGCAAACATGCACACACACACAAAAAAATTGTCTCCTCTCAGAAAAAGATGATCCCATGTTGATGTTCTTCAGTATTTACTGACTTCAAGTTTTTACATAAGTTCAACTTGGTCAATTACTTGTCATTCAATTTGGAGAGTTCTTTCCTGTTTCAATGATCACTCTCATATTCATCAGCTTAGCATCACGAGTCTAGCATGCAGAACCAGCATCATCTCACAGACTAAAAGACACCCTTACCAACCTCATCAGTCACTCTTCCCAGAAGTCAGAGACACAGAGACCAGTGACACTGTCCTCTCCTTGAACATCTGAGAATCTACGAGAGGAGTCCTTTCTAAGGATTCAACTCTGTCTCTTTGCTCCCAAAGGTCCTGCACACTTCCTTGAGTCCTTGTAGCATCCTCTTACCCTTCCACGACCTAATATTTTCTCTGGTTAATAATTCCATAAATACCTGTGAGTGTAAGGACAAAGGTCTCTGCCAAGGATGTTTGGCTGGGGAGGGAACAATATCATCAAAGGGGAAAAAAAATTATAGTTGAAGAGGAAGCCAGGCTCAGGGCCAGAGGCAGACTATGAGGAAGGGTGGCAACTGCCAGTCTGTACAAGTAGGTAATGAGTCCAAAGGTCAGTGACTCAGAGGCTCCAGAACAGGTAAGGAAATGAAGGACAAGGTGAATCAAAGTGAAGGATCCAGAAGATTTGCCACACATGGAAGATGCAAAAAGTCTGGAATTGTCTACAGGCACAAAGGCAAAGAATTTGACAGTTTGCTGTACACTGAATCCACAAGTAATGATGATTCTCTTGCTAGATCAGTCTAGCCAGCCTCCCCATAGGTAAGATGAGAGACCTCCCAGAAATGAGCACTCTGCTGATTCATGCTGTTGAATATTGACCATGTTCTCAGTTTCCTATCTCTATCCCCTTCCTTCTTGTGAACCTTGCCTGACTGGAGGCTACATGTAATGTTACCTCTTTTCCATCTTCCTTCCAGAGCTTGGAGCATTTTCTTAATATACAGTCCTAAAGCCAGCCTATCACCCTGTCTTGACTACTTAGGAAATTTGTTAATGCAAATGAATTGAACAGGCAGACAGGAAGCACTGACCAGGAAGAAGTCAGGTAGGAAAGCCTCAAAGTAAAAGACAAGCCTGGAGGGTGTCATATTGAGATTTTAGCAGGAGGTAATTATTACTGTAACTAGACCAGAAAGTTTAAATGAAAAGGGCACAGAGGCCCTAAAAGTCATACAGCTGGAATCTACTAGCCTTGCTGGCATAGTTAGACAAAAGTGTCAACTTGACGGTTGAGAGTTTGAGCTCTGGGCACATTCGTAGAGAATTAATGATTGAGTTAAGCCTAGAGCAAACCTGCAAAAGATTGTCTAGCTGATGGGGAAGGTCCAGTCCATGATGGGTGGGACTAGGCCCTGGAATAAAATACAGGCGGATGTTGAGAGAGTTGGCATCCTTCTGTACACTTGGCAAGACATGTTGGTCTGGCAAGTAAGGATCATCCATCTCTCAGCCATTATGTAGAGATGGTGTGGCCAGTTCCCTCAGCCCTGGTGTTGGTGTGTGCTCTCCCTCAAGCTAGACTGCGAACTGTAACTGGACTGTCCTAAGGAAATAAAACGTTTGTTCCCTTAAGCGATTTGATGGTCATTTATCAGCAACCATGCAGGCTGACTGCAACATTTGCAAACTGATTAACTGTTGAGTCCTCCACTCACAAAGTGGCATCTCTCTACCCACTCACACACTCACTCACACATTATTACACGGCTCCAGGCCGTGGGAACGAAGATAGGTAAGTTCGACCACCCGCACTTCCACCTCAACTCTCCAGAGACTCGGCCACAGGCGGGGAGTTTCTCATAGCAAAATCTTGATTTATAGGGGGTAACAAAACAGCTTATATAGACAAAGGACCACAGGGTGCGAAACAGGCAGTCAATTGTGTTAAAGGTCAATCCAACATTCAGGCCTTAGAGGTCAGGCTGGACGTAACTCAATAAGGAAGGTAGGTCAATTCCTGAAAGCTAATTAGGGCTCTCTGTAATGTGATCAGGGTCACACCCAGGACACTAACTCTCAGGGCCATCTTTAGTCCCCTGTGCTTGGCTATCCCCTGGGGTAATTCCTGGGTGGGCCCAACAATTAACTACAGTGGACCAAGTGGTAAAATAATTCTGAGATGTGAAAAGAAGACATTGATTTTTCAGATGATAAACAGGCTTATGATGGGTTCCTTGAGATCTTAAGTCTAAGGGAAATATCCAGGATAGAATATAACTAAAAGTTCGGGAGGGAGCCAGTGAGTTGGTTTGGCTGTAAGGCCTCTTGTGCACAGACCTCATGGTCTGAATTCGATCTTGGATACCACATAGTGAAAGGAAAGCAATAATTTACAAAAGTTGTCCTCCTATCGCCACAAGAACTCTGCTCTCCTGCCCCTCTATAAAAAACAAATAAATAAAATGTCTAAAAAAAATTCATAGGGCAATGGCTCAGTCAGTAAGGCTTTGAGATCCCCAGTAGGAATGGATAAGTTGGCATACATCTGTACTCCAGGGCTGGAGGTAGGAAGTACAAAGATGGGCAGAGATACATGGAATTTGTTGTCAGTCAAAACAAATTATTAAGCTTCAGATTCAGTGAGAGACCCTGTTTTAAAAAAAAGAGAGAATGACTAAGAAAAACATTTGATATTGCATATCACATTGACATCTTATATTGATATATGCACAAATATTTTCACACCACAGGTACACACTCATGCAAACACAAGAAAGAGAATACTAATACTGAGTATTTGAAGTTAAAGAATGGTGCTTTGGTGAAAATCCAGGGTGAGAGCTTCCTACACAGAAAGCAACCCTAGATACTCAATGGGCAGATGACACTTCACAGTAAAGAAAGACCAAAGAGTAAAGCTAAATAGTGGAGAAACATTCATGAAAATGTTAGGAGGCTTGGACATAATCCAGTGTGCCTGGAGTAGAATGAAACTAAAATCCAAAATAAATTTATAAAAAAATATTTTTTTATTGTAGTGTTTCATACATGACTTGACAGTTGAGGGTTTGAGCTCTGGGCACATTTGTGAAGAATTAGTTGTTAAGCCCAGAGAAAACCTGCAAGAGATTGTCTAGCTGGTGGGGAAAGTCCAGTCCATGGAGGGTGCATCCTTGAGCACACTTGGCCGCTGGTCTGACAAGTAAGGATCATCCCTCTCTCAGTCATTATGTAGAGATGGCGTGGCCAGTTCCCTCAGCCTTGGTGTTGGTGTGATCTCTCCTGTCAAGCTTGACTGAGAACTGTAACCAAACAATCATGAGAGAAAATAAGTCCCTTGTTCCCTTAAGCCATTTGATGGTAGTTTATCAGCAACCATATAGGCTAACTGTTACATGAGTATAGTGAATTTATGATATTTTCACACTTTAATCCATAATACCTTTTCCATCCTCTTCCCATTATAACCCTTCTCCCTTGCCAAATTCCCTCCTATTTTCAAGTCTTTTTGCAGCAACATCAAATTTGCAACAATATCAAAAAATAAAAAGGTAAAAAAAGGTTTTTTTAAGGGGAAAGGAATACGGTTTGGTGTATGAACCAAGGGTCTTTTACATATTAGGCAAGTGCTCTGCCACTGAACTACATTCCCAGCCCTCTAAACAAGTTCTCTTGATCTATTTTAGTGACATTTCTGATATTTGAATGTATTCCCCAAGAGCTCGAATATTGAACACTTAATCTTCCAAAATTCATCCGCAAAGGGAGTTTGGCCGTGGGACCTTTTGAAGCATAATTAAGATTAGAATCAGATTATGACCTAGTTGTTATTAGTGATGTTAAACCTGAGGAAGAGAGACATGAGCTAGTACAGGTTTCCTATCTGTCATGTGATACCTTCCATCTGGATTCTGGTTGGTTGCATTTTGATGTCAACTTGACTGTTGCAGACTGTTAGAATGGCCCCTGAACAAGTCTGCAGGTACTGACTGATTACTGTGGAGAACCCAGCCCATAGTGGGTGGTACTTTCCAGTGGTGGACCAGATAATAGAAGGTGCAAGAAGGAGGGGCTTGCTCTTCCCTTATCTGGTGTAGACTTGCTGTGCAGTCCACTCTGCGTGCACGTTGTTCGCCTTTAGAGAGTCTGGCCTTCTTTATTGCTGCTGCTGCTGCTGCCTCCGTCCTTGGCTGACTTGGAGCTTCACCTTTTCCATCACATTGTTGCTGTTCCTGCTGCCTTTGGAGTCTGGTCTCTCGGCCTTGTTGCTGTTCGCTGTTCATCCCTGACGTCAGAGCCCAGCTGTTCTTCATCGACGTGGAACCCAGCATTTTCAACCCTTCAGAGGAGCAAAGGCTTGAGACCTTCTTGGGATGTTTTGGCTTTGTGGAACATTCCAGCCAGGAAAGAGGCTGCTGCCAGAGGCTACCTTGAAGGACATTATTTTTATTGTGAGTTATTTTTTAATAAAATTATTTATATATATATTACATTCTATAGATTCTGTTTCTTCAGAAACCCTGACTAATACAGATCTCTAACAAAATTATTTTAGAAGTCATGTCTAGAGAATAAGTTTTAATACCATGGCAATTTTGATTCTCATGCTTACCAGCAGTATGCTTTTGGTAGAGAAGTAAGTTCAATAGTAAGACAGAGATTTACTATCAGTGAGGGTTAATTAATATAATCAATGGATATTGTATATTTTACAATTGTATTTTTAGTTTAAACCATTTTTATTCTAGTAATGTTTTTATCATCCAAATATGACATTATTCCTGATATAAATCAAGCTTTCACCCCCAAATAATCCTGTTTCCTAATTGTTTACAGTTTATGTCTTAATATTCTTTATTTAACCATCATTTTCTTGAAAATATGCTAGTGTACAAAAGAATGTTTACCAAACTATATATAAAAACTGTTAAGTATATGTACTTCTATAAATCTGATAATATGTATTATTACCTACATCACAGGCATGTATATGGAATTATGAGAAAGATGTCTGACTCCATCTCCATACATATGAACACAAAGAAATTATAGCGTGATATAAACACTATTTTTCATGCTGAATAGAGATATTGTTTGTTCTTTATAGACTTCAGGTATAGTGTCAGAGATAAAAGATGAATTTATAATTTTGGAAAAAGATATTTATACATTTATAAGTCTCAAATGTACCAGTGTGTTCTTTTATTTGAGTGATCTGGTTTGACAAAAAGTTACTAAGCAAAACCTGCTAATGTATAAAACTTGCCATTATAGGTACCTTATAAGGATATTATTGTCTAATAAACAGATGCATAAAGCTCCCAGAATCTCTTCCTTGAAAGTAACATGCTAAGTAACTAAGAGAAATTTGAACTCTTGTTACAAATACATTCTGCTTCTTTTATCTAAGGAAATTCTGAGTCAGATGCACCAATTGGCTTCATTAATGTTTAATGAGCAGAGCTGTAGCTGATGGGTCAAACAGCTTCAGCTCTTCCCTTCCAGGAAATTAAAAGAGCACCATCTAGCGGAATTTCCAAAATGAAATCCTTTTGCCTCTGTCTTCAAATTGAAGCAATTGCCAATTTTTAAGACAAACTTTGTTCTTAAAGATAGTGGTTATAAACTAATTCTTATGTATTTTATACAATAAATTCTAAACATCTTTTAGGCTAAACTAAATATTAAACAATCAACATTAGAAGTAGTAATTTATGGCATTAGCTACATATTTTTACTGCTGAATTGATGTTCTCCCATTATACCATTAACTATGGCATACTAAACATTTTTTCCTTCTTGTATAGATCCATGCCTTTCAAAGAAAGTCTTTATTGACTGAAACTTTGTGGTATTAAGCACAATTTTTTTCTTCACAGTCTATGTTGGTGAACCAATTGTAAAACTAACATTTAATTTTCTTCACCAGTTATGTCAGGTAATTATGATGGCCTTGCAAGAGGTTCAAAATAGATTTGGGCATGGAATTTTATTTTACTTATTTTTAATATTTATTATTTATTTATTTATTTATTTATTTATTTATTTATTTATTTATTTATTTTAGAGGGTGAGAGAAAGAGAAAGGTGCATGTATGTATGCGGCAATCCACAGGTAGAAGTCAGAGAACTTTGGGAAGAGCGTTCTTTCCTTCCACCATGTGGGCTTCTGGAATCAAGCTCATGTTTCCAGGCTAGTAGGCACCTTACCCGCTAAATTATCTCATCAGCCCCTCATTTTATTTTTTAATTTTCATGTGAGAAACTTACTTTTTCTCTAATTGCATAGACTTCATCAATGCCTTTGGTGTGAAAAGACACACATAATTTGTAAGCAACACAAGAGGCAAAGTGAGGATATTACAGAGCATTTAATAAAAACAAGACAGCAGTGCTGGAATCACATGAACTGATGGAAAAATAAGTTCACAGTTTCCAGATGAGTTTTCTCACCTTCGCTTATTCTCTAATTTTATTACTTTTTAATTTTAATCCTTTAGACTTTTGTTCTTGAAATTCCCTCCAAATAATTCCTTCTACTATTGAAGTAGATCCTCAAATATTACATAGTTAAAGAAGCTTTCTTCAGCATGTAGTCAAAAGAAATATCATTTCTCCATCTCTACTTCTCATTTTTATATTCTGCTTTGGTGCTTCTTACTGTATTGTCCCTACATATATACACATATATATTTTGTGACTCCCTGTGTGATGATTTAATCATTCCATAGTTTTATCCATCTATGAATCTTGTTATATAACTTGGGACTGTGTGTTGTGGTAAGGCATTCTGCTCTACCCTTTGACTGGATATCCAGTCATGTGACTTGCTTAAGCCAGTTGAGATATTAGTGGGTGTAATGCAAGCACATTCTACAAGAAAAAGAGAAGCTTGCCTAGTTGCGCTTGTTCCTTTCTTGGCCATTGCTTAGACTAAACTCCTAGGAGATGAGCAAGCACATACTCAAAGGCTTCCAACTAAGCTTTTACCGACCCCCCTCCCATGAGAAGGAACCCTTCATGGTCTACTGACCTTTTATAAGTTCTCCCTTTAAATTCTGTTATGATAGCAATTCATTTTGAACATTAAGTTCCACCGGAATGGCTACTGTAAAAAGGGTGTCTTTTCTACCCTATTATATTATGAGCCAACTATAGATCACACAGAAAGTTATAGGAAGTTCACAGAAAGAAATATCTATGTACTGTTTACTTAGTTTTCTCCATTGGTAAAAACCTTGTAAAACCATAATCAGTGGCACTACACATTGGCATTTGCAAGTGAGCTCCAGAGCACCTCATCAACACAAGCTTCCCTTCGATTGCTACACCCACTGACCCCACTGCGTTCTTTCCTTAAGCACTGGTAAGCATAACCTATGTAATTCTGTCATTTCCAGGATGCCATTTAAGTGGAATAATACAGTATATAATATTTGGGGATTATCATTCAGCATAGTTCTGGAGATATTCATCCAGATATTTTGTTATATCACTAATTTTTTCCTTTTTTAACTGAGTAAAAAAGCTTGTTCTGTGGATATTAATTCACATGCTGAAGGATATCTAGGTAATTATCTGGTTTAGGGCCGTATGAATAAAATTTTATAGACATTTTGAGTGCAAGTTTTAATGTAAACATAAGTTATAATTTTTCTAAGATGAATACCAGAAGTACAATTGATACGCATGGTAATTTCCTGCTAGATTTTTAAAGAAACTGCTCCATTTTTCCCCAACTGGCTGTACCTTCAGCAATTTATGAGTGAAGCACTGAGCAGTTTCTGTGGCCTCATCTGCACTACAGCTTGACACTGTTTTCATCTCATTCTGACCAGGATGCATGTCCCCCATTGACTAATGACAATGAACATCATTTTAAGTGTATCTTTTCAGTCTCTTACTAAGTCCTTCTGGAGAGAAAGGGTTTTTGTTTTATTTCGTTTTGTTTTTGTTTTACTTTCAATGAAGTCCACATATTAAGTTTTCTTTTCATGGAATATGCTTTTTGTATCATATAGGAACTTTACCAACTTTTTGTCCTAAAGATTTTTTCTTATATTTTCAACTAAAGCTTTATGGCTTTTCATTTTACATTAGTCTATAATTCATTTCAGCTTTATTATTGTACTGTATTATCTTAGGTATTGTGATTTAGGTACAGGTTTTGATTTTGTTTTGTTTTTGCCCTTGGATGTCCAATTGCTCTGGCTGTGTTTGTTAAAAGGTCTGTCTTTTCACAGAAAGTCAAGCACTGCATGTTCTATCTTATATGCAGATGATTGAACTGATATTCTTGTCAATGCATTTGGATTGGAAACAGTGTAAGAGCCAGAAAATTCAAAAAAGACCTATGAGTGGGAAGGTGGGAAAGAATGGTTAGGGCGAAACTTTTTAAAGGGGAGATTTAAGGTCCCAAGACAAGGATGAAGGAGGGAATAATTGAGAAAAATACAGCGGGGAATGAGGAGATAAGAAACGGGAGGGACATGGGAGATAAGAGGACAGAGAGACTTATAAAAAAAACCCAAAGATTATGGGAAGGAACCCCAAAGGAACATCCTATGTCAGTAATATGTCAAAAACGGTTTTTAAATAAAGCAATAAGAGTGAGCAATCACTATACAGAGGAGCATAAAGTAGGAAAATAAAGGAAAAATATGCCTTGAGCTGATCCACTTAGAACCCAGGGACAAGATTATACTAGAAGTAACAGGAATGTGGCACTTTCTAATAAAAAGTTTGTCAGAGAGGTCTTAAAGGCCCCAAAACATTATAAGCTTTTGCTATGGTTCTTGGTTGTTCCCCTAAAACTGTCAGAGACCCTACTACTGAAGATGCAACACAAATGGATTACAGAAAATGGGTAAAATATACCAACTGGAACTGGTCTGAGGACTTTCTCCTTGATAGATAGTTTACACAGTACTAAGGAATACTGTAGAAGCTGCTGGGGGGGGGGGAGAAATAATCACAAGCCCCATCAAAGGCATGAGATCCCTAAGTTGCAGTATAAATCACCATGGCAACAAGTGACCATCAGTGTACAAGGGCATGACACCAAGGAAACAATTAATGGATTTTTGATTAGACTCAAAACTCACTTGTCAGAATAGTACCATCCCTGTTACTGTAAACTAGAACAAGAACCTTAAAAAAGGAAGGAAATAGATCCCTAGGGAAGACAGCCAATAAACCTATAGGTAGGAGGACAGTACATCAAACTGCTCTGTAGGCAGCTGTTATTATATTCATAGAACGGGAACTCACAGTGGAAACCTTTGGGTCTAAAACTGTAATCTGAAGAGAGGTGACTTGTTATATTATGGAGGCCTGAGCCCCCACATGAGTAGACAAGCCAGAGAGAACCCTGAAATCCATAGAAGCACACAGAGGGAAGAGTGGGAAGGAGTGGGAGGAAATGGTGAAGTGAAGGGAGAGGATAGGAAGGAGAGGGAAGGGAAGGAAGCTGGGAGGAATACTCAATACGCTTGTAAAAGTAGGAAAAAATAAATAAAAATGGGGAAAAAGAAAATAACAGTGGGGAAAAAGGTATTTCCAAGTGAATATGATCTGTCTTATATATTCTTCCACTATATGAAGATGTGTAGTGGCTAAATATTTAGTTTATTGATCATTTTATTTTCTAGAGAATTCATCTTGGAGAGATTTGGATGTATGTAGATATGCATGCATTGTCCTGTTTATCTTTCCTGGAAATATCCTCCATTCAGTAAAATAATCAATGAAAAGAAAAAAAGTCTGTTTTTTATCCATTGAATTATTTTTGCATTTTCATGAAAAATATTTTGTGTATATTTTAGGATTCCTTTCCAATTACCTTAAAGGGGTACAATGAAACTCAACTTACAACAACATTACATCACAATTTAGCATCCAATCCAAATTTTCTGCTATGGCTTCAATATATGTGTACTTATCTACTTAACTGTGTTGTAAGATTTATGTGGTTCTGTGGTCCTCATAGCCTGAAACTGTACATTTGGTTGGGTTTTGGACTGTGTGAGGGTTCCTTTGTATTTCTATCTTTGTATGTTGTGGAATTTTGTTTCTTACACAATGTTGTGGCGCCTAGTCCTATTTTAAGTTTTTCTTTGAAATAATAAATTTTTATTTTTAGTACAGAAACAAAACCAAAAAAATGTGCATTTCCGACATTCATATATTGAAATCTAATTCCACATAGATAGCATTAGAAATGTGGCCTTTGCGAGATGATCAATTATTGAGGGGGTGGTCCTTGTGAAAAGATTTGGTGCCTTAGCAAAGCTTTTATGAAAAGCTTCTTTCTTTCCTTTTATTGCACAAGGACACAGCATTTGTTCCCTCTGCAGCCTTCAGCAGCAAGACACCCTGTTAACACAGGGACAATCTTGTACTTCCCAGGTTTTGGAATCCTGTGTATCTTGTTACAGCAGCTCAAATGTCTAAGAAAATGACTAATAATGAAAAAACAGTAAGCTAGTAAAGTCAAGAGAAAAATATAAGCAGTAGCTAGAAAAACATTAACCTCACAATGAACACACCTGTATACATACACATATATAGCTTAAATTATAAGATGGCTAGATAGTTAGAGCACTTGCTACAAAAGAAAAAGTACTGGATTTCAGATTCCCCAGATCCCACATAAATGCCTGATATGTGCCATGACCTACCTATAATACCAAACTCAGAACACAGAATCTGGCAATCCCCAGAGAAGTTGGTTAGCCAGACTAGTCACATCAGTGAGCTCTGGATTTGAATAGAGACTTTCACGGTTTAAAATGTGAGTTGTCCCCCATAGGCTCACGTGTTTGAATCCTTAGCTGTTAGGATAGACCAGGCACTTTTAAGGAGTGGAGCCTTGCTGGAGGAAGGCAGTCACAGAGGATGGGTCTTGAGGTAGATTAGCACCACCCTATTTCTTGAAGAGGTCTGTTCTTGCAACTGACAGTTTTGCAGCTCTCAACCTCCATTTAGGACATAACTTATACTGCCTCCAGTTTCTGCCAGCCAGCCATGCCTTTTCCACCATAATGGACTGTCTCTCCTGTCTGGAACTGTAAGCTGAATGAATCTTCCTTTCTCCCTTAAGTTGCTTGACTTTGAGTGGTGTCTCACAGCAACAGAAAAGAGTAACCAGTACAAGAGACCTAGCCTTAAAGGAATAAGGTGAAAAAGTAGTAAAGAATAGTTTCCAATTTTCATGATTTTCTCTAAACAAACAAACAAAACCAAACCTTGGAATAAACCTAATCAAGGAAATGAAAGACTTCTACAACAAAAACTGAAGAAAGAAATTAAAGAAGATACTAGAAGATGGAAAAATCTCCAAGACTAATAGATTGTAAAAATTAACATTGTTAATTCCAGAGAGATGGCACAGTATACATAGTGCTCGCCAACAAGCCTCATGTTCTGAGTTCTATTCTTGTAACCCAGGTAGAAGAGAAAACTAACTCTGATAAGTTATCATCTGACCTACACACATACAATAGCACATGCATCTATCCTGCTCCAGCACATTCAAGATAAATGAAAAAAATCAATATTACAAAACTGTTGGTTAGTTCAAAAACAATCTATAGATTCAATGCTTCAAAAATTCCAGTGTATTCATCACAGAAACAGAAAATAAGTTTAAAATTTATATGGAAGCACAGAGATTCCAGATAGCCAAAATGATTCTGAGCAAAATGAACAATGCTAGAGTATAACCATACTTGACTTCAACTTCTATTGCAGAGTCATAGTAATAAAAATAACATGGTACTGGCACAAAAATAGACATGCATATCAATGGCGTAGAACACCCAGATATAAGCCCACACAACTACAGACATCTGATTTTTGAAAAAAAAATCCAAAAATACATGATGGAGAAAGGACAGCCTCTTCTGGAAAAACTGGATTTCCATGAATAGAAAAATGAATGTAGATCCCTATATCTCACCCTGTACAAAATCAACTTCAAATGGATCAAAGATTTTAAGATAAAAATCTGAAACTCTGAAATTGCTAGGAAAACACATCAAGTATATACACATAGGGCTGGAGAAATGGCCCAGGGGTTAAGACTCTGCCTCACAGGCAGAAGGTACTCAGTTCAAACCCCAGGTCCCACGTAAAAACATCAGACAGAAAAGGCAGTAGCTTGCACATCTGGCCTTCTGGTGGGCAGAATCTGGGAAATCCCAGAGTAAAGCAAAAAAAGAAATAGAAGCAATCCAGGATGACTCCTAATGTCACCCATGGCCCTCCACAGGGACACACAGTGCCCGCTGATACATACACACACACACACGAATAAATAAATAGATAGATAGATAGATAGATAGATAGATAGATAGATAGATAGATAAAATGTTAATGTATACCAAGAATTTGAAAAAAAAAGATATAGACATAGGCAAAGACTTCATAAAATTAAAAAGCTTCTGTACTATAAAACAAACAGTTAAGTAAAGAAACAGTCTACAGAACGGGGGAATTTTTTCCTAATTATATGTCTGACTAAGGAATGTCTAGAATATACAAACTCAATAAGCAAACAAACAAGCAACTCAATTTTTAAATGGGTGAATGAAATGAATAGACAGTGCTTAATAAAAGAAGGAATACACATGACCAACAAATATATGAAAAATGTTTAAACTCACTAGCTATTGAAAAATTAAAATCAAAATCACATGAAAGTTGTGGGATGTAGCTCAGTTGAAAGAATACTTGCTTGCCTATCAGACTTAAAGCTCAGAGTTTGATCCCCAGCACAACATTAACCAGTGCTTGGCATACATATCTGCAATCCCAGCAAATAGGATGGTGGAGGAAAGATGATCAGAAAATCAAGGTCTTTCTTAGCTACATAGGGGATTCAAAGCCAATCTGAGATACATGAAACCCTGTTTCAAAAAGAGAAAATAAAAGAAAAGCATGAACAAACAAATCACCACTAACGAAATGTCTATGTTGAGATTTCCTTTATACCACAATCAGAATGGCAGTGATCAAGAAAACAAAAAACCCTTTCCACCCACTCTCCTGCCCAGGACACTTGCAGTCCAGCGAGGACACACTGCGCCCCAGGTAAACACCTTCTGCTCACCCTCAAGTAACCCATTCGTTCCAGCTCCTTCCACCAGCCAGTCAGAGCAGGCGCTGCTTCAGACTGGGGAGAACCCCTAGACCACACCCCAGGTCCCCAGGTTAACTGCACTGCCATCAGCACCTCTGCCCTTTCCGCAGGCCTGGGATGCTCACAGTCCAGCAAGGACACACTTTATCCCAGCACCTTTGCCCTTTCCGCCAGCCTGGGATGGTTTGCAGTCCAGGGAAGACACACTGCTTCTCAGAATTGAACAGAGTCCAAAGAACACCCAAGCAAAGCTCTAGGGGACAAAGGCCACATACCTGAAGTACTTTAAATTCATTCTATCATATGGAAGAGATTCTTCACATCCAGCCCAAAGATAAGTAAACCCCTTTTTCACTATCCTGTCCCTTTCAATTATTAGTTACTGTAGAGTAACTTTTCCATATAGCCAGCCCCAAAAACATATACAACCTCAAGGACTATACCACTCACCCTCACATATCACCAAGGTACTAAATCGTAAAACTGCACTACCATACTAATATCCATCCCTGTCCACTAAACCTGACTTAATTGATGCACTAACAGTCTAATAGCCTCATCTAGGAAATAACAATAACAACAAGCATAACCAACACCAAGGCAAACATTAGTGATAACTCCCCAAGAATAGTGATACTAACTAATTCAGTTCAGTCAAAAATATGTAGAAATTGAAAGAAGGTCTTAAGAGATAAAACAACAATGCCCAAATCAAAGTGCAAATACATGAGAAGCAAAACCCAAGAAAACAATCTCCCATCGAAAGAATTAACCCCATAATGATAGACTCCAAACAGAACCAATTCACAGAAAATAGCCAAAAAAGCCAGGCCCAAGATAATGACTTTCAAAGCATGATCATTACCATGATCGAATATGAAAGAGGAAATCTGAGAGAGGTTAAATAACCGCATCAACCATGTCGAAGAAGAACACAACAGACACTTGGAGAGATTGAGAAAAACAGTTCAAGAAACAAAAATAGGCATAGAGCAGTTAAAACAGACTCAAGTAGAGTTTAAAACTGAACTAAAAGAAAAGTAATCCTCAACCCAGAACTCAAAAGAGAGTCTTATCAGCAGAAAAAACGAAGCAGAAAATAGATTCTCAGATCTTGAAGACAAAGTGGGAATATTAACGAACTCAATGGAAGAGGTTGTTAAAGCCAAAAAGATACTTGAGAGAAATATTTAAGAGTTTTGGGATACCCTGAAGAAGCCTAACATGAAAATTCATGGAATACCAGAGCAAGAATCCCAAAATACCACACTTGAGGAAATTATTCAAAATATCATCAAGGAAAACTTTCCTCATCTAAAAAAAAAGAGGCCCATCCACATACAAGAGGCATTCTGCACCCCAAACAGATATGATCAAAATAGAAACTCACCATGGCAAATAATAGTTACAACACTCCACATTCAAGATAAAGAAATGGTGCTGAGAGCTTCAAGAGAAAAAAAAAACAAGTCACTTTTAAAGGTAAGCCTATTAAAATAACAAAAGACTTCTCAATGGAAACAATCTAAAAGTCAAATAATACACTCATGAAAACCATGAAACATAAAAAGTGTCTGGAATTAAAAGTAATTTCTCCATTATAACATTAAATGTCAATGGAATCAAGAGACACAGATTACAAACTTGGATTAAAAATCACAACCCATCAATCTGCTGCCTGCAGGAAACCCATCTCACCACAAAAGATAGGCACGCTCTAAAAATAAAAGGCTGGTCCAAAATTCTGCAAGCTAATATAACCAGGAAACAGGCAGGGATAGCTATTATGCTATCAGACAAAGTGGACTTCAAACTAAAAAAAATCATAAGAGACACAGATGGATACTAAATTTTAGTCACAGGTACAATTCACCAGGAAGTCTTCACAATACTGAACATATATGCACCCAATACAGGCTCCTCCACATTTATTCAGCAAACGCTACAGTGTCTAAAGTAAGAAATCAACCCCCAAATGATAATTCTTGGGTATTTCAACACTGCCCTCTCAACATGGGATAGATCAACAGGTCAAAAACTTAACAGAAACACATTAGAACTTAATCAAACTCTTACTAAAATGGACCTTACAGAACTTTATCGAACTTTTCATCCACGCACTAAACAATGCACATTTTTCTCAGCAGCACATGGAACTTTCCCCAAAATAGACCACATGTTGGGCCACAAAACGAATCTCCACATACACAAGAAAGTTGAAATTCTAGCTTCTACATTATCAGACCACCATGGTCTAAAGCTTGACATCCACAACACAACAAACAACAGAAAATACACTAACTCTTGGAAACTAAGCACTATGATGCTGAATAAGAATTAGATTCAGGAAGAAGTTACAAAGGAAATTCAAGATTTCCTGGAAGCAAACAATACTGAAAATATGTCTTATCAAAATCTTTGGGACACACTAAAAAGTGTCCTAAGAGGTAAGTTCATAGCTCTTAATACCTACATCAAAAAAATAGAAACATCACAAATAAATAACAATGCAGCTTACAGCTTTAGAGACACTAGAGCAATCTGATCCCAAAAGCAGTAGGAGAGAGGAGATTAGCAAAATAAGGGGAGAAATATCCGAAACTGAGATAAGGAAAATGATACAGAGAATCAACCAGTCAAAAAGCTGGTTCTCTTTCTGCCTGCGGCCGCGGCCGAGGAAGCATCGTGGAAGGCTTTCATCTTCCCGCGGCCATGTCGAAGTCAGCGTCTCCCAAGGAGCCCGAACAGCTTCGGAAGCGCTTCATCGGAGGACTGAGCTTCGAAACGACCGATGAGAGTCTGAGGAGCCATTTTGAGCAATGGGGAACGCTCACCGACTGCGTGGTCATGAGAGAGCCAAACACCAAGCTCCAGAGGCTTCGGGTTTGTCACATACGCCACCGTGGAGGAAGTGGATGCAGCCATGAATGCAAGACCACGCAAGGTGGATGGAAGAGTTGTGGAACCAAAGAGAGCTGTATCCAGAGAAGATTCTCAAAGACCAGGCGCCCACTTAACTGTGAAAAAGATCTTTGTTGGTGGCATTAAAGAAGACACCGAAGAACATCACCTACGAGATTATTTTGAGCAGTATGGGAAAATCAAAGTGATTGAAATTATGACGGATCGAGGCAGTGGGAAGAAGAGGGACTTTGCTTTTGTTACCTTCGATGACCATGACTCCGTGGATAAGATTGTCATTCAGAAATACCATACTGTGAATGGCCACAACTGTGAAGTAAGAAAAGCCCTTTCGAAACGAGAGATGGCTAGTGCTTCATCTAGCCAGAGAGGTCGAAGTGGGTCTGGAAACTTTGGTGGTGGTCCTGGAGGTGGTTTCGGTGGCAATGACAATTTTGGCAGAGGAAGAAACTTCAGTGGTCGTGGTGGCTTTGGTGGCAGCCGTGGTGGTGGTGGATACGGTGGCAGTGGAGATGGCTATAATGGATTTGGTAATGATAGAAGCAATTTTGGAGGTGGTGGAAGCTACAACGACTTTGGCAATTACAACAATTAGTCTTCAAATTTTGGACCTATGAAGGGGGGTAACTTTGGAGGAAGGAGCTCTGGCCCCTATGGAGGTGGAGGCCAATATTTCGCCAAACCACGAAACCAAGGTGGCTATGGCGGTTCCAGCAGCAGCAGTAGCTATGGCAGTGGCAGAAGGTTTTAATTTGCTGCCAGGAAACAAAGCTTAGCAGAAGAGGGGAGCCAGAGAAGTGACAGGGAAGCTACAGGTTACAACAGATTTGTGAACTCAGCCAAGCACAGTGGTGGCAGGGCCTAGCTGCTACAAAGAAGACATGTTTTAGACAATACTCATGTGTATGGGCAAAAAACTCGAGGACTGTATTTGTGACTAATTGTATAATAGGTTATTTTAGTTTCTGTTCTGTGGAAAGTGTAAAGCATTCCAACAAAGGGTTTTAATGTAGACCTTTTTTTCAACCATGCTGTTGATTGCTAAATGTAATAGTCTGATCATGACGCTGAATAAATGTGTCTTTTTTTTTAAAATGTGCTGTATAAAGTCAGTCTACTCTGAAGATATCTTGGTAAATTTCCCCAAGAGTGTGAAGTTAGAATTCTTTCAGGGTGGTGCCAGGCTCCATTTGAAATTTATTTGTAGCTGCTTGGGTGAAGAAGCCATTGTCTTCAAACCTTGATGTAGTTAAACTGATAGTTAACTATTGTGACCTTATATGAGATTCACTATTGAAAGGGACCACCCAAGCAAAGTCACAAAATCACTTGGTTAATAAAAAATTGTTGGCACATCCTATGCAATATCTAAATGGAATAACTGGTATCAGAGAAAATGATAGATGGGATTGAAGCTTGTGTATCATCCATTATCATGTGTAATCAATAAATGATTTAATTCTCTTGAAAAAAAAAAGCTGGTTCTTTCAAAAAATCAATAAGATTGATACACCCCTAGCTAAATTAACCAAAATCAAGAGAGAGAAACCCAAATTAACAAAATTAAAAATGAAAATGGAATTATCACTACCAATATCCAAGAGATTCAGAGAAATATAACATCATATTTCAAAAACTTATACTCTGTGAAATTTGACAACACAAAAGAAATGGATGAATTCCTAAGTAAACACAACTTACCGAAATTGAATCAGGAAATTGTGAATTATTTAAATAGTCCTATAACATATGAGGAAATCAATGAAGTAATCTCAAATCTTCCCACCAAAAAATGTACTGGACCAGATGGATTCAGCACAGAGTTCTACCAGACATTTAAGGAGATAATAACACCAATACTCCTTAAACTGTTCCATCAAAGCAAAGGAAGGAACACTACCAAATTCTTTCTATGAAGCTAATATCGTCTTAATCCCCAAACCTAATAAGGATACACTTAAAAAAGAAAACTATAGGACAATCTCTTTGATGAACACAGATGCAAAGATTCCCAAAAAGTCTTAGCAAATCAAGTTCAAAAACATATCAAAAAGATCATTCATGGGGATCAAGTAGGCTTTATCCCAGGCACACAAGGTTGGTTCAACATATGCAAATCAATAAATGTAATTCACCATATAAACCAATCCAAAATTCAAGATCACATGATACTCTCAATAGATGCAGAAAAAGCTTTTGACAAGATCCAACAGCCCTTTATGATCAAAACCCTAGAGACAGTTGGAATGGAAGGAACCCAAGCCAATGCAAGGATTATATTCAATGGGGAAAAACTTGAAGGATTCCCACTTCCATTAGGAATTAGACAAGGCTGTCCACTCTCACCACTTCTATTCAGTATTGTACTTGAAGTCTTAACTGAGGCCATAAGACAAGAAAGGGAAATAAAAGGGATTCAAATCGGCAAGGAAGAAGTCAAGTTATCTCTGTTTGCAGATGACATGATCTTATACCTGAGTGATCCCAAAAACTCCACCAGGAAACTCCTGGAACTAATTGAGAAGTTCAGCAGGGTGGCAGGATACAAAATAAATGTACAAAAATCAGTGGCCTTTCTATATGCCCAGAATGAAAGAAGTGAAAAAGCCCTGAGGGAAACAATCCCATTTACTATAGCCCCTAAAGAAATGAAATACCTTGGTGTAAACCTAACCAAGGAAGTAAGAGATCTTTATAATGAAAACTTTAAAACCCTAAAGAAAGAAATTACAGAAGACACCAGAAGGTGGAAAGACCTCCCTTGTTCCTGGATTGGCAGAATCAACATCATAAAAATGACCATCCTACCAAAGGCAGTATACAGATTCAATGCTATACCAATCAAAATCCCAAAGCAATTCTTTAAAAAAGTTGACCAAAATATTTCAAAATTCATATGGAGGCACAAAAGACCCAGGATAGCAAAAACAATCCTGAGTAATGAAAACACTGCTGGAGGTATCACCATACCAAACCTTAGCCTATACTACAAATCCATAGTTTTAAAAACAGCCTTGTACTGGCTCCAAAACAGACACACAGATCAGTGGATAAGGGTTGAAGACCCAGATATAAGCCCACACAATTACTGCCATTTGATCTTTGACAAAGAGGTCCAAAAAATTCAATGGAAAAAGAACAGCATCTTCAACAAATGGTGCTGGCAAAACTGGATATCCACATGCAGAAGATTAAAACTGGAAGCGTACTTGGCACCATGTAAAATATTTAATTCCAAATGGATCAAGGGCCTCAATATAAGGCCAGAGACTATAAAAACCTTATTTGAAGAGGGTAGGGAACTACCTCAAGCTGATTGGACTAGCCCAGCAATTCCTGAACAGAAATCCAATAGCACAGTCACTACAACCAACACTCAACATATGGGATCTTATGAAATTAAAGAGCTTCTGTTTAGATAAAGAGATTTTGAGCACATAGGCAACCCACAGAATGGGAGAAAATCTTCACTAACCACATATCTGATAGAGCTCTATTATCCAGAGTGCACAAAGAATTTAGAAAACTAAACACCAAGGAAATTAATGGCCCAATTAAAAAATGGGCCTTGGAACTCAAAAGAAACTTTACCAGGGAAGAAATTGAAATGTCTAACAAATATCTTTAAAAATGCTCCACATCCTGAGCCATCAGGGAAGTGCAAATCAAAACTTCCCTGAGATATCATCTCATCCCAATAGGATGGCAAAAATCCACAATACAAACAACAACAAATGCTGAAGAGGATGTGGCGAGAAGGGAACTCTCTTACATTGCTGGTGGGAGTGCAGGCTCATATAGTCACTCTAGTGAGCCATCTGGCGAGTCTTAAAAAAGTTAAAGATTGAAATGCCATGTGACCCTGCTATTCCACTTTTGGGAATAATCCCCCATACAGCAAAAATTCACCTCGATAGCACAAGCACGACCATATTCATAGCAGCACTATTCAAAATAGCAAAATCATGGAGTCAACCCAAATGCCCAACAGGTGATGAGTGGATAAGGAAAATATGGTACATTTATACAATGGAATACTACTCAGCCATCAAAAATGATGAATTAATGAAATTTGCTGGGAAATGGTTGGAATTTGAAAAAATTATATTGAGTGAAGTATCCCAGACACAGAAAATTAAGAGCCATATTTCCTCCCTAATAGGTGGATCCTAGTACCAAACCTACTTAGTGACACACTCAAAGATAAATCTCTGTAATACCTACAGTAATTGCAAAGATTATAAACAGGAGGGAAGGGGAAGGAGAGCCCCGACAGAAACAAGGAGAGAGGGGATCATGCTGCAACAGAGAAAACAGGCCACCATGAAGTACTGCAAGTAAGTAATGAGACAACTGGTTAAGCTCACATACTTTCCTTCCTGGTCACTTGCAACCAATGGGGTTTGATCTCAAGAGAAAGGGAGGGCATAGAGTCTGGCAGATAGAATGTAACCATCCTGCAACTGGGAGACTGAAACCCCCCCCCAACCGCAGTCTTTTACTCTTATTCCATCTACCTATGAATCTACTCTTATAATTGGACTCTATTTTAACAACCTTTTATCTCTGGCTAGGAGGTGACATCCAATACCCATCAGGATGGAGCCAAGAGCGGTGCAGGAACAGCAAAACTGGAAGAAGAAAAAAAAAAAGAATAATAAACCATAATTCAGAACATCAGAGACCCTACATTAATCAACAGGAACCAGGCCAGCCTAACCTTTCCCCATCCCAAAGCTCAGGGAAATTTGTGAAAGAGGAGGCCGCAGTAAGATTGTAAGAGCCTAAAGATGGGGAGGAGCAATGATATGCAAGATACTTCACACACATTAGGGCCGAAGTAATCATAATAGGACTTTGCATGACCTGCATAATAACCAACATATCATTGACCACCCCCCAAAGTCTAGCATGGATCGCAGGAACTAAGGTCCTTAGAGGCAAGAGATTAACAGTCACAATAGTGTTTCTATGCTAAAGGGGAACACAAAAAAGAGCTCTAGGCAAAGCTACTGACTCCTTACACCTCATCAGAGAGGAGAACCCAGAGGGAAGTTTGACATGCACACTAAAGGATGATCCAGGAATTGGGGGGAGGGAGGGGACACTGGGAGAAAGGGAGGGAGGGGGGAAAGGAAAGAGAAAAGGAGGGAGGAAGCATGGGGATCCAGCAAGGGCGGAGGGAGGGAGAGGAATGGAGTACCTATCAAGTTTTATGAGTAGAAAAAATAAATTTAAAAAAGTATTAAAAAAAAAAGAAAACAAAAAACAACTAGTCCTGGTCAGAGTTGGACAGAAACCAACTATTACAAAATGCTGGTAGTAGGAATGTAAATTAGTCCAATCACTTTAGAAGCCAGTATGGAAAACTAAACATAAAATCTAAAAATAAATTTTCATATGATCCAGAAATATACCACTGCTGGTTGTTTATGCGAAGAATTCCAAGTCAACATGTCACAGAGATAACATATGAATGTTTATTGTAGTACTTTTCATAATAACTAAGTCATAGATCTAAACCAGGTGTTCAGTAACAGAGGAATGCATGAGGAAAATATACCTTAGAAATACAAAAGAATTTTTCACTCATAAAAAGAACAAAAATATGTCATTTCCAGGGAAGTCTGCAACTGGAGATAATTATATAAAATTAATTAAGCCAGCATCAGAAATATAGGTATCTTATATGTTCTATTTGTCGCTCTTAGATTTTTAATATAGATACTTAAGACTATTTACGTAGACATGATATGAAATACAAGTAGAGGTAGAAAAGAAGACAATGGAAGGGAGTCGAGCAGGGAAAGAGAAGGTAAGAGATATGAAGGGCAAGATTCTCAGGATAATAAAAACCCGTATACCTTTCTGTTCCAGACCCTGGCCCAGGCAGACTCCTTGCTCCTCAGGTAAGGCCCCTAGACCACGCACCATACCACAGGTAACCTGCATGCCCCACTAGTAGCCAGCCTGCCTTTCTAGCTCTGGGCAAGGCCTCTAGGCCACGCCTCAGGTCCCAGGTGATCTACATGCTCCACTAGCCACTCTGCCTTTCTGCTCAGGACCCAGACCAGGGCAGACTCCCTGCTCTTCAGAATTCAACAGAGTCCAGAGAAAATCCAAACAAAGCTCTAGGGGACAAACATCATTCATCTGAGGTCCTTCGAAATTATCCCATCATACCAGAGAGAATATTCTCATCCAACTCTAAGATAAGTAAACCTTTATTACCATCTTGTTCCTCTCAATTATTAGTCACTAGAGTTTATACATTTCCATATAGCCAGCCAAAAACCCATATAACTTCAGGGACTAGTACCATTCACCCTCACATATCACCAAAGAAGTAAACCTAAAAAGTGCACTACCATATTAATCTTAATTTCCTGTCTACTAAACCTGATTTAATTGATGTACTAACAGGCCAATAGCCTCATCTAGGAAATAACACCAAGAAGACAAGCGTACCCAACTCCAAGGCAAGCACTAGCAATAATTGCTCAAGTGTAGTAATACTGTCTAATTCAGTTCAATCAAAAGCACACAGAAAAAAAAAAGGTCATAAGAGATAAAACAAAAATATCTAGGTCACAGCACAAATCCATGAGAAACAAAAACAAAGACAACAAATCTCCTACCAAAAGAATGAACCCATAATGATAAAATCCAACAAGAACAAGCTCACAGAAAATAGCCAAGAAAGCCATACCCAAGACAATGATTTTCAAAGCCTGATCTTTACTATGATCAAAACAATGAAAGAGGAAATCGGGAGGAGTTAAATAACTGCACCAACCACTTTGAACAGGAACACAACAGACACTTGGAGGAGATGAGAAGAGCAGCTGAAGAAACAAAATAAGCATACTGCAGTTAAAACGATCTCAAGCAGAGTATAAACTCGAACTAAAAGACAAGCTATCTTTAACCCAGAAGTCAAAAGCATGTCTTATCAGCAGAACTAATGAAGCAGAAAATAGAATATCAGATCTTGAAGACAAAGTGAAAGGACTAACCAGTTCAATCGAAGATGTTGCTAAAGCCAAAAAGATACTTAGAGGAATATTCAAGAGTTATGGGACAGAAGAAGCCTAGAAGAAGCATAACATGTGCACTTATGGAACACCAGAACAAGTATCCAAAAATACCATACCTGAGGAAAATTTTCAAATTATCATAAAGGAAAACTTTCCACATCTAAAGAAAGAGAGGCTATCCAAAAATGAGAGGCTTCCCACACCCCAAACAGATGTGACCAAAATAGAAATGCCATGGCAAATAATAGTCAAAACACTACACATACAAGACAAAGAGAATGTGATGAGCGCTTCAAGATAGAGAAAAAAAACCAAGTCGCTTTCAAAAGTAAATCTATTAAAATAACAAATGATTTTGTAAAGATGAACTTCAAGTATTGAATGAGCACAAATGACAACCCAGAATGATATACCCAGCAAAACTATCAGTCATGATCTCAAAAGTGAAAGAAAAATTTTCCACCACAAAGACAACTTGAAGGCTTACATAATCACCAAAACAGGCCTTCAAAATATGCTGGAAAAGATACTCAAGTTTGAAGAAAAGAACAAGCATATCCAGGAGAAAAGAAGGGAAGTATAATACCATCAAAACCTACAAGGTAAATGATACACTTATGAAAGTTACTAAACACAAAAAATGTCAGGAACTAGAAGTAATTTCTCCATTATAACACTAAATGTCAAAGGAATTAACTCACTAATAAAAAGACACAGATTACAAACATGGATTAGAAATCACAACCCATCCATCTACTGCTATGGTCCAGCCACAGCCTGGATCCAAGAACCCGATAGGTGGACAAGGACTCAGCAGAGGTGAAGAAAAGCTAGACACCTGGCTCAGGGTGAGTGAATCTGAACTCTTTATTACAGTGATGGTCATATTAGAAAAATTTTTTGGCAGAAACATATTCTTGTGATTGTATAAGAGGAAACAAATAGATCTTAGCAAAGGCTGTCAAGTTCAAGAGCATAAAAACAATTGTTGCTCTGTTCTCCAACCAGCATGTATGCAAGCAGCATGTACCAAGCAAAACCTCCACCAGATGCCAAACCAAACTCCAAAAACATCTCTACAGGTTATCTTGATCTTTGTTTCTAAAAGTGTAAACTAAACATAATTGTACTTATTAATAATTCTATAAGGAAAACATATTCTTTTAAATCTCTTTTAAATATTTAAAAATAAAAGGGTAACCGTGGGCCAATAGGATGGGGTGCATACCATACACTATCTTTTCCCTGATTAATGAAAGTTTCCTGCAATAGCACAAGCAGGTGCATACTTAGTCATAATTGTAGAAACTACAATTCTTTTTCTTAAATTCCAGTAACTTAAACACTTTATAAAAGTGGTAGAGTACTGATTCTTGAGAACAGATGGCATGATCCCATATTCTGTAAGCTTTTGTAAAAATTCTTGAAGACTAATATTTAGGGGAATTTTATTAAGGGAATTATTATCATTATTATTTAGGGAATTTTATTATATACTCAACACTCCATGATTTATTCATTACTTCTGAAGAAGGTTTTAACTTAGCAATTTTAGGTTTTCCTTGTCTAACACATACACCAGCAGTTACCAAAATAGCCAAAAGCGAGGCAGGTCCCAAAATTTCCAGCCTCCCCATATTTATTATAAACATGTCACCTCATATTCCTGGAAGATGCCTTCCTTGAGGCAATCTTCCCCATGTGTGGACCTTGTCAGACAACATGGTTGGCTAAGAACATGGCAATCTGTTGTCTTCAGGAAACACATCTTACCACAAAAGATAGGCACATTCTAAAAGTAAAAGGTTGGTCAAAAATTCTTCAAGCTCATGGAACCAGGAAATAAGCAGGGATAGCAATTATGCTATTGGACAAAGTGGACTTCAAAAAATATCATAAAAGACACAGAAGGACACTACATTTTAGTCACAGGTACAATTCACCAGGAAGACTTCACAATGCTAAACTTATACACACCTAATATGTATTCCTCCACATTCATTAAGCAAACACTACAACATCTAAAACAAGAAATCAATCTCAAAACAATAATACTCAGGGATTTCAGTACTGCACTCTCAACATGGGATAGATCAATAGGCCCAAAACTTAACACATTGGAACTTAATCAAACCCTAACTGAAATGGACCCCAGAGATCTCTATCAAACTTTCCATCCACACACCAAAGAATACACATTTTTCTCAGCAGCACATGGAACTTTCCCCAAAATAGACCACATGTTGGGCCACAAAACGAATCTCCACATACACAAGAAAGTTGAAATTCTAGCTTCTACCTTATCAGACCACCATGGTCTAAAGCTTGACATCCACAATACAAAGCAGAAACTACACTAACTCTTGGAAACTAAACACTATGATGCTGAATGAGAATTAGATTCAGGAAGAAATTATAAAGGAAATTCAAGATTTCCTACAAGTGAATGATAATGACAATACAACATATCGAAAGCTCTGGGACACAATGAAAGCTGTCCTAAGAGGTAAGTTTATAGCTCTTAATGCCTATATCAAAAAAAAAAAAATAGAAACATCAGAAATGCAGCTTAAAGCTTTAGAGACACAAGAGCAATCCAACCCCAAAAACAGTAGAAGGGATGAGATTAGAAAAATCAGGGGAGAAATATTGGAAATTGAGATAAGGAAAATGATACAAAGAATCAACCAGTCGAAAAGCTGGTTCTTTGAAAAAAATCAATAAGATTGATACACCCCTAGCTAAATTAACCAAAATCAAGAGAGAGAAAATCCAAATTAACAAAATTAAAAATGAAAATGGAGTTATCACAACTGATATCCAAGAAATTCAGAGAATTATAAGGCTATTTCGAAAACTTATACTCTGTGAAATTTGATAACACAAAAGAAGTGGATGAATTCCTGAGTAAGCACAACTTATTTGAATTGAATCAAGAAGTTTTGAATTATTTAAATAGCCCTATAGCATATGAGGAAATTGATGAAGTAATCTCTAATCTTCCCACCAAAAAATGTCCTGGACCATATGGATTCAGCACAGAATTCTACCAGATATTTAAGGAACAACTAACACCAATACTCCTTAAACTGTTCTATCAAACTGTGAAGGAAGGAACACTTCTAAATTCTTTCTATGAAGCTAATATCATACTAATCCAAAAACTTAATTAAGATACACTTAAAAAAGAAAACTATAGGCCAATCTTTTTGATGAACACAGATGCAAAGATTCTCAACAAAGTCTTAGCAAATCAAGTTCAAAAACATAAAAAGATCATTCATGGGGATCAAGTAGGCTTTATCCCAGGCACACAAGGTTGGTTCAACATATGCAAATCAATAAATATAATCCATCATATAAACCAATCCAAAGTCCAAGACCACATGATACTCTCAATAGATGCAGAAAAACATTTTAACAACATCCAATATCCTTTTATGATCAAACCCCTAGAGATAGTTGGAATGGAAAGAAACTTTATCAACATAATAAAACCTGTATACAAGAAGCCAAGAGCAAGGATTATACTTAATGAGGGAAAACTATAAGCATTCTCACTTAGATCAGGAACTAGACAAGGCTGTCTACTCTCACCACTTCTATTCAATATTGTACTTGAAGTTTTAGCCCAAATTCCTAGAACCCAAGAGACCACCACAGAATTGACAACACTGCAAGCACATGAGGGACTTTATTACGCAAAACAAACTCAAGTTTGGACTCTCCCTGTCAATGACACAGAAGATCCAGCAAGAGACCCCCAATCTCTGTTTTATATATTCTTTTATAGACTATTTCTATAGGCAGAGGGGTTCTCTAACTTAACAGGTACATGATTGGGTAAATTGAAGCAAAAATAGTGTTGGCGAGTGGAGATTGGTTAGCTCCAACCATCAACCATTTCTAATACCTCCTACATTACTTATGGTTTTGGAATTTCCCGAGCAGCTAGTGGCTGGCTTCTCATTGGACAGTTCCATCTGCTCAGTTCATAATCTGTACCCACTATTATTCAAGGCTGTCCTTTCAGCTAGTGGGGGCTCTGAAATGTAAAGTATTCTCTAATTTGGAGCTGACTGTTTGTGGCTAGAGTCATGTACACAGTTGGGTCAGACAGTCTATGTATAGCATCTGACGTGTCCAGTGCTTCATGGCGTGGACAATGGGAACACACCTACATTATATATATATATAATGGCATTTTGTGGTTCAGGTCCCACAATAAGACAAGAGAGGGAGATAAAAGGAATTCAAATCAGCAAGGAAGAAGTCAAGATATCTCTATTTGCAGATCTTAAAAACTCCACCAGGAAACTTCTTTAACTAATATATAAGTTCAGCTCGGTGGCAGGTTACAAAATAAACATGCAAAATCAGTGGCTTTCCTATATACCAAGGATGAAAAAAGTGAAAAAGTCCTAAGAGAAAGAGTCCCACACAGAAAATTAGCGCTGTATGTACTCCCTAATAGGTGGCTCCTAGTACAAAACCCACTTAGAGACACTCAAAGATAAATCTCTGTAATACCTACAGTAATTGCAAGGATTATGAACAGGAGGGATGGGGAAGGAAGGCCACACCAGTAACGAGAGAGGGGACCATGTTACAGCAGAGAAAATAGGCCACCATCAAGGAGTGCAAGTAAGTAATGAGACATCTGGTTAAGTTCACAGACTTTCCTTCCATTTACAACTGATGGGGTATGATCTTACCAGAAGGGGAGGGCATATAGTCTGGCAGATAGAAAGTAACCATTTCGCAGATAGGTGATTGACCCCTCCCTCACCGTGGTTTCCTACTTTTATTACATCTACCTTTGAATATACTCTTATAACAAGACCCTAATTTAACAGGTTTTTGTCTCTGGCCAGGGGGTGACATCCAACACCCATCAGGATGGAGCCAAGGGCATTGCAGGAGCAGCAAAACTGAAAAAAAAATCAACAAACCATAATCCAGAACATCAGAGACTATATCAATCACCTGGATCTAGGCCAGCCTAATCTCTCCCCACCCTGAAGCTCAGGGAAATTTGCAGAAGAGGGGGCGGTAAGATTGTAAGAGCACAAGGATGGGAGGAGCAAGATATGCAAGATACTCCACACAAGTTAGGGCCGAAGCAATCATATTTGGATTTTACATGCCCTGTGCAATGTTCAACACACTATTGACCTCACAAAGTCTAGCTTTTGCTAAAGGCATTAGCCTGGGACGCAAGGGATTGACAGCCACAGTAGTGTTCCTATGCTTAACGGGAACACAGGAAAGGGTTCTGGGTAATGCCACTGGGTCCTCGCACCTCATCGGAGAGGAGGACCCAGAGGAGAGTTTGGCATGCATATTAAAGGATGCTCTGGGGATGGGAGGGGGAGGCACTGGGGGATGGGGAGGGAGGAGAAAGGGAAGGGGGCACAGGGGGATAGGGGGTTGGAGGGAAGGGGGGACCGGTGTACCTGTTAAGTTTGTATGAGTGGAAATAAAAAAAAAAGGAAGACTCCTATTTACTATAGCCAATAAAAAAATGAAATACCTTGGAATAAATCTAACCAAAGAAGTGAGAGACCTTTATAATGAAAATTTTAAAACCCTAAAGAAAGAAATTGCAGAAGATACCAAAAGATGGAAAGACCTCCCATGTTCCTGGATCAGCAGAATCAATATCATAAAAATGACCATTCTACCAAAAGCAATATTCAGATTCAACGCTATACCAATCAAAATTCCAAGCAATTCTTTAAATAAATTGACCAAACAGTCTCAAAATTCATATGGAAGCACAAAAGGCCCAGGATAGCAAAAACAATCCTGAGTAACAAAAACACTGCTGGAGGTATCACCATACCAAACCTTAATCTATACTACGAACCCATAGTAATAAAAACATCCTGGTACTGGCTCAAAAATAGACATGTAGAACAGTGGATAAGTGTTGAAGACCCAGATATAAGCCCACACAATTACAGCCATTTGATCTTTGACAAAGGGGCCCAAAAAATCCAATGGAAAAAGAACAGCATCTTCAACAAAGGGTGCTGTCAAATCTGGATGGTCACATGTGGAAGATTAAAACTGGACCCATACTTGTCACCATGTATAAGAATTAATTCCAAATGGATCAAGGACCTCAATATAAGGCCAGGGACTATAAAAAATTTGAAAGGGTAAGGATCTTCCTCAAGCTGATTGGGCTAGGCCAACAGTTCCTGAATGGAAATCTAATAGCACAATCACTACAACCAACACTCAACAGATGGGATCTTATGAAATTAAAGAGCTTCTGTTCAGATAAAGAGACTGTAACCCGAGCATAAAGGCAACCCACAGAATGAGAGAAAATCTTCACTAACCACATATCTGATAGAGCTCTATTATCCAGGGTGTACAAAGAACTTAGAAAACTAAACACCAAGGAAACAAATGGCCCAATTAAAAAATGGGCCTGGGAACTTAAAAAAACTTTTCCAGGGACAAAATAGAAATGTCTAACAAACTAACACTCAACAGATGGGATCTTATGAAATTAAAGAGCTTCTGTTCAGATAAAGAACTTGTAAATCAAGCAAAAGGCACCCCACAGAATGGGAGAAAATCTTCACTAACCACATATCTGATAGAGCTCTATTATCCAGAGTGCACAAAGAACTTAGAAAACTAAACACTAAGGAGATAAATGGCCCAATTAAAAAATAGGCCTTGGAACTCAAAAGAAAATTTTCCAGGGCCAAAATTGAAATATCTAACAAGTATCTTAAAAAATGCTCCACATCCTGACCCATCAGGAAAATGCAAATCAAAACCTCCCTGAGATATCATCTCACCCCGGTCAGGATGGCAAAAATCCACAATACAAGCACCACCAAATGCTGGAGAGGATGTGGAGAGAAAGGAACTCTCCTACATTGCTGGTGGGAATGTAGGCTTCCACAACCACTCTCGGGATCAGTCTGGCGATTTCTAAAAAAGTTGAAGATTGAAATGCCATGTAACCCTGCAATACTACTTCTGGGAATAATCCCCCACAATGCAAAAATTCACTGCAGTGACACAAGCATGACCATGTTCATTACAGCACTATTTACATTAGCAAAATCATAGAATCAATCCAAATGTCCAACAGTTGACAAATGGATAATGAAAATGTGCTACATTTATACAATGAAATACTACTCAGTCATCATAAAAGATGAATTAATGAAATTTTCCAGGAAATGGATAGAATTAGAGAAAATTATATGGAGTGAAGTATCTCAGACACAGAAAATTAGACACTGTATGTACTCCCTAATAGGTGGATCCTAGTATCAAACCCACTTAATGACATATTCAAAGATAAATCTCTGTAATACTTACTGTAATCACCAAGATTATAAATAGGAAGAAGGGGAAGCAGGCCCCCCACAGAAAAAAGGAGAGAGGGGATCATGCTTCAGTAGAGAAAATAGGTCACCATTAAGTATTGTATGTAAGTAACAAGACATCTGGTGAAAGTCACTCTCACTTCCCTTCCTGGTCACCTGTGACTGAAGAGGTTTGATTTCACCAATCAGGGAGGGTATAGGGACTGCCAGATAGATGGTAACCATCCTGCAAATGGGACACTGACTCCCCCCCCCATCACTGCAGTGTCCTTTTCCTATTCTTCCATCTACTTTTGAGTCTCCTCTTATATTAAGATCTTCATTTAAACAGCCTTTTATTTTTGGTTAGGAGGTGACCTTCAGTACAAATCAGGATGGAGCCAAGGGTGGTGCAGGAAAAGCAAAGCTGAAAACAATAATAAACTGTAATTCAGAACACTAAAGATCCTGCATTATTCACCTGGAACCAGACCAGCCAAATGTCTCCCCATCCTAAAACTCAGGATAACTTGGGGAAGAGTGAGGTGGCAAGATTGTAAGAGCCTAAAGATGGGGAGGACCAACGATATGCAAGATACTCCACACAAGTTAGGGCTACAATTGCCATAATCAGACTTTGCATGGCCTGAACAATGACTGACATGTCAATGATTCCCCCAAAGTCTAGCATGGATCACAGGCAGTAGGATCCTTAGAGGCAATGGATTAACAGTTATAATAGAGTTCCCATATTAATGGGGAGCCCAAGAAAAAGCTCTAGGCTATGTCACTGAGTGCTTACACCTCACTAGGGTAAAGGACTTGGAGGGAGGCACACAAAAGGATGCCCCAGGGGATGGGAGGGGGGAAAAGGGAGGCACTGGGAGAAGGGGAGGGAAGGAGGAAAGTGAAAGAAAGGGGAAAAGGGGGGGAGAGTTCAAGGGGGGAATGGGGAGGGGTGGTGGGAGGGAGAGGATGGGGGTACCTATTGAGCTTGTATGATTGGGAAAAAATTAAAATCTGTATGAAAATGTTGGAAATCAATAAATTTTTTAAAAATTAATAATTTATGCTTTGCCTTTGGCTAATTTTTTACCAAATTTTTTTAATTACAAATTTTTACCAAATTATTTTGAATATATTATGTATTCAACTCTACTCTGAGCCAGCTACTACAGTAGACAATTTATGTACAGAAATATTCAATGCAACAAATTTGTAAGTACACATTGTTAATGGCTGGTAATTGAGGCAATTAATACCAAGGAAATTTTAGCAGGAATACTTAAGCAGTTGTAATGGAACTTTATGTACAATCTTTCGGATTTTAGGAAAAAAATGGTAAAATGTGCATATGCATAAGAATAATAAAGGAATAATATTCATTGTCCATAATAGGAGGATTGCTATACAAATTGGACCCATATAAATGATCATGTAAATGTTAAAATAACGTATATTAAAGAAAACAGATCAGTTGAAAAATAATATCAAAAGCTGACTTTTATTTCAACCTTGATACACACAAGAGGCTCAGACATTTGGTCATCTTATTGAGTATTTGCAAGAAAAAAGTCTAGGAAGATTTGTACTAGAATGCACTAGAACATACTAGTTTGTTCTCAGGTGACAAAATTAGAGGAGTTTTGAGTCTTTTTTATGTTTCTTGATCCTTGAGTTTCCTTTTTAGACATGCATTTCTTTTGTAATCATTAAAAAAAACCTTCAAAAGAAAAAGAGACGGAAGGGAAGGGATAGAGAAAGGGAGAGAGGGGGGAGAGAAAGAAATAAGTGAGTGGAGTTTATTGTTTTGATATACATGTCAGCCAGGAGAGTGTGCTATGCTTCCATCATTCTAAATCTCTTTTTTCTAGTGTACTACAATTCAAAGAAGTTAATTTAACTCTATTGTAGCTTTTTTTTTAAAACTAAAGCCTTTGTAGTCATGATTTAATTTTCAAAATGCTTGAATCTCAGAAAACTATAAGATAAAATGAAAGGCATCAAAAGGCAAATTTCTGATTTCCTTAATACATTTCACACATGTAGCCAGACTTGTTCATTTTCTCCCTTTCTGGGGCATGACTGAGACTCATGGGGTGTAGCTTACACTGGGATTCCTCTCATCCAATTTGCACGTCCTTTGCAAGACAGTGTCTCTTCATCCCATACGGACTTTTGAATGGTTCATGCTCTGCCCTAAATAAAATCAAAGTGATACTATGCTGTCATCTACAGACTTCATGCAATAGAGTTACAAAAAAAATTTGCAAAAACAGACTCATAAATACTTCCAGTAAGTTTAATGATTTTATGATGGACCACTTCCTAGCTATTCTTTACCTCATGTGGTTTATTGGACACAGTCCTAAGATCAATTTCAAAGACTTTTTTCTTCTTCCTTCTATTTATCTACTTAGCTAGTATTTATTACTAATCACTAAATGCCAGAAATAGTTTAGGGTCTAAATCAAAGTCTTTGCTCTCAAAGAGTAGTTTTGCTTTTGACATTAATTGGAGGAGATATGTAATTGATTTAATATAAAGTTCAATCCTTGAACATTTAATGTACATACATTTCTATGTACAAAGGAAACAAAACAGATAAAATAAATTATGATGATTTTAACATACCTTCACTGATATGATAATTTTCTCCCTTAAGAATTCTTTCAAAGAGTTTATTTTGTGGGTCTGGAAAAACGTTTGATATTGCTATAAAGAAATTTTAGTTGAATTCATTATAAAGTCTTGCTGGACTCTTAATTTTTTAAAAGAATTAACCTACACACACATTTTATTTACAGATAATTTATTTTTTTTCTTTTTAAATACTGTTAGGAAACTGGGTGCTTAATCAATGTAAGTTCAATCATAATTTCCACCTCAATCTTTAAATCTCTAATTTCCCAAATGACCTACTTTAAAGGTTTACTTCCAGCATTACAGAAATCATTAAAAACATTTATGCAAGCAATTAAAGTACATTGCATGGGACCAGTAGAAATCATGGATATATTTGAATCAACTAACTGACATAACTGTAATTAATACCCATATGCTGGGGAAGCTCACCTTGGTTAGAAAAGCAAACTATTTCTGTTAGCGTTGGTCTCAAAATGAATGAAAGTCAATCATATTTTGATCTTAATGGAGAATCATTAGGACAGCAGGATGGTAGACCAGCTGAGAGCCAAAGGCCACGTGTCAGTCATCATGATGGGAGGTAAAGGATATGTTGGGGATTTGGAGGGCCTTAGGGGAGCCCCTATAAGGCACCTGCTATGAGACAAGGCATGCTCTTTTGTCCCTTTTTACTTCATATTACTAGTATCTGTCTGCCCTGAACACCTGGCCCTCAAATACAATATTTATTCATTCTTGGAGGCATTATTCTTTTGACCTAAAAGGATAGAATATATAGAATTTATGACTTGATTTATTTCTTTGCAGTAAATAATCCTGGTAATTGTGCAAGTCTGTTTTGTCTTTGATCCAAGAGCATGAAATAAAGGGCCAAGAATGACTCATTAAAGATATGAAAATCACTCTCATAAAACTCAAAATGCATAGAAGATAGATGATTGATAGATAGATTATAAATAGAGTTAGAAATAAGATGCTACAGGGCACATTCCAGTCTCCCCTCAGGATCCCCTCACTCCTGATAGCTGCCAAGAATTCATAGCCGAGCATTATTCAGGTAAAGAACAAGCCGTCTCTCCAAGGCCTGTGGCCTCCTTTCCCAGGAAAGGCCCACACATGGTGACTGGTTAATGTATGAATACAAAATTTCACCTCCCTTATTTTGATATAGGACATCTTTTGAAAGGCTATATTAGCTTCAGAACTTTGATTGGCTCAGAGAAACTCTCTGCTGCAACTGGTCTGCAGTTTCTTTTCTACTTCTACTCAGTATACATTCTTCATTCCCTTATAGGAGTCACTCTTTCCTATCTGATAAGACTTGTGTTCCATTTCCCTGCTGTAGCATATAAACCCTATGGGGACGAGATACACACTACACACCTAACTTTTGAATGGATGCTGGGAGTTCAAACTTAGGTCTTCATGCTTGCCTAGTAAGCCCTTTACTGATTAAACTATCTCCTCAATGGCTCACGCAGCTCAGGCTGCCTTACACTGGCTATGTAGCTGATGATACTTTGAACTTCTGATTTCTCTTGCTTCCCAGTGCTGGGGTTACACTCATGCACCACCACACCTAGTTCATGTGGTGGTGGGGATGGAACTCAGGGCTTCAGACCCAGGGCTTTTCATACACTACAAACCTTCTACTCCCTGAGCTACATCCTTGACCCCCATGTACCTTAGAAATAATATCTAGTTCTTTAGACCTTAACTGGCTTGAAGCTCGAGGAACGAGATGCTTGCATACCTGCTCCCAGAATGCTAAGGGAAAGACATAATAACCTTCCTCTATGTCTGTGATTTTAAAGAATCTGCTGGAGCAAGTCCAGCTGCCTCCTGCTTGGATTGACAATGCTCTGCTTTGTATTTTACACTGAATCCTGTGTGTATATTATCTGCACTTCCTAATAAAAGCAGTCATGGAGTGCCCTGAAAGTACTTCAAAATGGCAATATTGTAGGTCCCCTGGTTATATTGAGTCTCACTTATATCAGATCTTGGCAATGGTCACCAGTGCAGTGGGCAGCTACAAGGAATTATCAGCAAGATAACCCATCAGCTTTCTGTATGCAAAACTCCATCTCACACTCTCTGTCATGTGTCTATGACAGCATGTGTCTAAAATGTAAAAAGGGCTATTCCTTTAGAATGTTTATTGAGAAACTTTCATATCTTTTCTGTTAAGTATGAAATAAACATTACTGATCAAAATAACTGAAACCTCCAAACATTAAAAGAATTTGTACCATGATCATGATTTCTTGGTACTTTCAATATCTGTGTGTACTCTATCAAGAATGCCACGTTACCCTGTAGAACTGAAGTCTGTAATATACAGGTAGCTATAGAGGAAAAATTATCTTTCTGAACTATTTTTGAAAATTTTCCAAAGATCATGAGCTTCCATAGCATATAAACAATTTAGATTATATCCCTTTTAATGAATTTTCGTATCTGCACTAGCAAGCACGAAATATTCTTGTACCTTAAATATGTAAGATATGTGTACCTTAAATATGTAAAATTTTACTGGATTAATTAAAAATTGAACAAGCTACCATGCTCTATGGTAACCATTAAAGAAATAGTAGTGAAGCCATTTCTGTGGAATTAAAACACTTCACTTCAGAGGTAATAAAGAAGCTCCTAAGACTCGGGGAACAGATGAAATTTCCAGTCATAGTGTCCCAGTTATTCTAAACGTTGCTGATAAATTCATGACAAAACAGCTTATGGGAACAAGAAATACTATTTTGACTTATGATTATCTGGTTGCAGTTCTTAATCCAGCTTGGCAGGAGAGTCCACGCCAACCCCAAGGACTGAGAGAACTGGCTATATCATAGCCACAGGACTGCTGAGAGTTGGACAAACCTCTTTCCAGACAGTATGATTGTCCAAATATGTGTGCTAGAAATGGCAGTAGCCTTTAATTCCAGTCCTGGAAGGCAGCGGCTGGGAAAACTCAGAGCAAAGCAATAAAGAGATAGAGTAATTCCTGATGTTACTCTTAGACCTTCACAGGCACACACTCAATGCTCTCTAGAATGCACACATGCATGCAAAAAATCAAAATTATAATTAAATGGATAACAACAGATATGAGGCAAGAGGTTTGGGATGAGTCCTGATACCTTTTGCCTCATGGTCCTGATGCTGGATTTCTACAGCATGATCAACTAGCTTCTTTACTGTGTCTCTAACCAGCCTGGATCAACTGGCATAATGGCATCATTTCTCCCTCCAAGGCAAGTTCTCCTTTTTCTGCTGCCACTAAATCTAGACCTCTCTTATTTTCGGAAGTGACAAGGAGTCCATCTGACTCTGGATTCTCATGAGGCTTCCTGACACTTCATTAAGGCTTCCTCGTATGTCTTTTTTTTTTTTAAATTTCTGCTCATACAAACTTAACAGGTACACCGGTCCCCTCCCTCCCTCTGCCTCCCCCCAACCTCCCCTGTTCCCCCTTCCCCTCTCCCCTCCCTTCCCATCCCCCAGTGCCTCCCCCCAATCCCTGGAGCATCCTTTAATGTGCATGCCAAACTCACCTCTGAGTCCTCCTCTCCAATGAGGTGCAAGGACCCAAGGGCATTTCCTAGAACCCTTTTCTGTGTTCCCCTTAAGCTTAAGAACACTACTGTGACTGTCAGTCCCTAGCCTCCAAAGATCCTAGTGCCTTTAGCAAATGCTAGACTTTGTGGGGTCAATAATGTGTTGGACATAGCGCAGGTCATGCAAAGTCCTATTATGATTGCTTCGGCCCTAACTTGTGTGGAGTATCTTGCATATCATTACTCTTCCCATCCTTGTGCTCTTACAATTTTACCACCCCCTCTTCCGCAAATTTCCCTGAACTTCAGGATGGGGAGAGATTAGGCTGGCCCAGTTCCAGGTGGTTGATATCGTATGTCTTGAGATACAGAATGACAGTGTGTTATGGATGTGACTAAATCTTCTCTTCCTGTGACAATGCCTACTATTATCCAAAGGTCACAGCTAAAAGGATGAGAAGGAGTGTTGCTGAATCCCCACTGGGCCAGCCAGGGAAAGGAGGGGGAAAGTCAGCAGAGCCTTGGAGTTCGAGGCAAGGGGGCAAGCCGCTCAGAGTCACCACAACTATTAGTCATGTGAGAAGCAGGCAGTGGACAAGTCTGTCTTAGGTTGGACACCACCCTCCTGTGGAGCTGTACCTGTCATTGAATACCAGTCATGAGACCATCATAGAAAAGGAATCATGGTCCAAAAGGGGAATTCAAGTAGTGGCAGAGAAAAGGAGGTTTTCCTCAGGGCAGGAGCAGGCGGAGAGGCTGTAGGCAGCACAGGTGCACAAGAGCTAGCGAGACATAAATCAGCACCTAATAGTTGTAAATTAGTAAGGTATAGCTTCAGTGGAGGATAGCCAGGCTTCCAACCGGTCTTTGATGGCCTTAGGAATGTCTGAGACCTGAATGGATGTCCTGAGGACCTGTAAAGCAAGCTTGTGTTGTAATTGCTGAGTTCTTACTACTTGCCATTTGTATCTACATAGAACAATTAGCACTAAAACAGCAACTCCAAAACTTAACCAAGCTACCAAATTTAAGGATAAAAAAAGGCAGCTATCCTGTCCAATAATTGTTTGCCAAAGGATGCAGCAGTAATAATTTGAACTCAAGTCTTGTTAATTTTTGATATGTCAAAGGATAGTTTTAAACATCCAGATGCCATTAATATTAGCGGGCAGGACTAAGTTCATAAGAGAGACCAGTGTCGTCTGAAGCAGAAAGGAGCTAAGACCAAAGCTTCCTCCCAAAATCTTTTAAGGCATATCGAGGGTCGCATGAGGCAAGAGCAAGTCTCCAACAGTTGTGGTCTCCTCAATTATTAGATCTACTTGTTGTTGTGCCACAGACCAGAGTCACGGCCTCGAGACCAGGACTCCCCCAGGCCAGGTGGAGCACAGAACACACGCAACTCTCTAGGCTGAGTGAATTCTGAACTTATTTACTGAAACTTTCGTGACAGCTTTTATACAGAAAATTTTGGGATAAAGAATGTTGCACCTACAATAGATGTATAATTTTCTAATCAGCAAAATCACCTTCAGGGTGGACCTTTTTTCAAGAACCTAACCCATTGCTTGAGAGTAAAGGCACTTAACAGAAACATTCTCTTATCTAATCTATAATATTTCACTGGATAGCCATGGGGCTGAGCCCATGTTATTTTAACAGAGACTGCATTTTTAAAATACACAGAGATGGATTGAGCTCCTTTAACAGTAAGGTTGCTTATGTCTCCCTTTGAGGAATTCCAGAAGTATATTGCCATCAGTTAGATGACCCATCTGTGAACCCTGCATTCTCCAAACCTGGGGTCCAGTTAGGTGCCATATGCCATGGGTGTCTCTTTCAGTGGGAGTGCACTCGAATGATCCATCTCTGTGATTTCTCATAAGAGTGCTATTTGGGAAATGAAAGACACGGCCCCTTTTGCTTCCAACATGTGTTCTCCCAGTTCGGATTGCAAATACCATCTCCAGGGGCAGTGTTGGCATCTAGACTTTCCTTGGCCTTCAACCAGAGTAACAGGGTAACACAGTTTCTTTTAAGGTTCTAGTGGACTGATAACATAGTCTTATACTTCTGGAATTTCTGAGTTAGTACATAGGTGGGAATTTTACCCACCTATGTTTTAAGACTCTAGAAGTTATTCTCTAATTTCCTTAAAATCAGTGCCTAACAAGTCTACTTATTGTAAGTGACTAGACATGAAATCTCTATTTAGAATTTGACTAAAAGTTAAAAAGCAGGCTTCTTCTCTAGGTCAGAGAGCAGGAAGCTATTTCCAAAATAAACCCTAAGAGCAGGTAAAGGGCACTCCTAATTCTCAGAAGAATTCTTCCTGCCCAAGGCAAAACCCGAATTGTTTAGGAGAGAATATCCAGCCCCTGTTCATTGTGGCATTCCGAGAAATTCCTAGCACCTGCCCATGGGGTTACTGTGACCTTCCCCAGGGAACAGGCTTTAGGCCTGAGCTGGGAAGAAACACCAAGGCCTGACAATTCCCATATTTTTCCTTATTTCTCTTAAATAAAACCATGTCCTTATCCCAAAAGATGTTTCTTTAAATCCATTTTTTCCAAACTGAGACATATTCTACCAGATTGGTCGGATAAAGATGTGGCATTGTTGTAAGGTCATAATGCCATTATATCTGGTTAAAGGGTTAATTAAGCAAAGATCTCTATTTAGGTGAGCCCAGGATAAAATGACTTTTCCTAAGCAAAGGGTTGGCTCACCTTGGGGCCCAACCCAGTTGATCTTAGGCCCAGATGGGGCTAGAGATCAAGCTGTTTGTTTGATATGGAGAGCTCATCTCCATAATCCCTTATAGGGAAGTTGGCCATCTTATCTCTGGGAGGATTGGAATCAGTTCCTCAGCAGAAGTGTTCCCTCAGGGTGATTCCAGCAGTGGAGGATGACTTTCAGGAATGTCAAAGACCTTCAAAGACCTTAGAGACTGTCCCAGCACAAACTGTTCTAGACCTGACTGTTGTACCCCTTAACCTTTCGAGGGCCCAGACAGCTCAAAGGATGAGGGGCGACCACTGCTCTGGCTTCCTGCTGAGTTGGGGCGAAGAAAGTGTGAGCAGTCAATGATCATCTATGAAATACTGGGATGGTCTAGAGGTCTTTGATGGATGATTTTACTACTGTAAGGTCCATCTAAAAGAGACAAAACAGATAAATTAAGCCTAAAAGTTCTACCTGTTATCTTGCCTGAAGTAGGCACTACTTTTGTCTGATGTAAAAGTCAAGAGCTGCAAGTAAGTAATTACATATTGGAGACCTTTTCCTCTGGCTATTGTAAATCTCCAAGATCATATTTTAAAACTGTCCAAAACACTTGAACTGTCTGATTCTTTGTACAGAACAATCTGAATTAGCCCTCCTTTTTGGGTTCTGAAAAGCAAAGTGACACAAGTCTTTTTTAAGATGACACATGTAGAGGACATTATTTCCTGACATGAAAAGTTCTATAGGTCTGACAGCATTACCTAGTCTTTAGGGTAGGACCACTCCTTGGATCTAAATGAAAATCCAGCATTGATCTGCTAATGAAGCCACTACTCTGCTTAACATCAGTTTCCTGGTTTAATTCTTTAAGTTTTTCATTGCATTTTCCCTCTGTCAAGCACTGAGTTTAACTTTAGGCAGGCTTTTAGGACGAGGGCAGAACTTTATTAAACTTGTCTGGTTTTAGCTCTATAGCACAAAATGTCTTTCTTAGGACCTTTAAACTGCAGGCTTTGTTACATGCTATCTGGATTCTGCCATTTTCTGGGATCTGTGATTTCTTCTCTCTAGCATCTTTGGTGCATGAATAACTTTATAACAGCATTAGAATATTACCTAAAAAGCATCACTATTAAGCATGTAGGGAATTTCAGTAGTTACTTTGTGAATAACTGGTGAACCTGTCACTACCCTGATCGTAACTATTTTAGTTAAATCAAAGGTTGATAAAAGCCTAGGAATGAAGTTGAGCACTAAATTTTGTGCTCCCTTGCCTTATAACATAGAAACAAAGAGACTTCTCATTTGCATGCTAAACCCAAGATTTTCAATGTTTAACCTGGCATTTTGGGCTTTCTTTTGCTGGATATCAGCAGCAAACTCCTTTTCCCATCAGAGGGAAGCTAACAGCTTCAGGCCATTTCATCGATCCCTAGCAGAGGGCTTCACCCTTGGGCTCTGGGGGTCAGGGAGCAATCTTTCCTCCAGTGGAGATTCCCAGAACATGGGCCATGTGGAGGCTGTTTGTGCTCAGGATACATTTAAAGCATTTTTTTTCTTTCCCTGTGGGGAAGGGAATTTCAGGTTTGTCAGCTTGGGCATGCTTGCTAGCATTTTATCTATCCCCTTAGGCAGTGAATCCTCAGAGAAACTTCTTGAGTAACTTAGGCCAAAATCTTGCAAGGAAAAAGGAAACATGAGCCTGAGTTGACCCAAATGCACTTAGAATTTCCTGAAAACAGACTATGCTGGATTACATTGATCCTGTTTTGTTTCAAAGGAATGGAATCTGGATAAAGTGAGGGCTTGAAATTCCTCTTCCACCTTAGTAGGAGTACACATGGAATTAGAAAGCAGATTTGGGGCTGGAGAGGTGGCTCAGGGGTTAAGCCTCCGCCTTGCAGGCGGAAGGTCCTGAGTTCGGATCCCAGATCCCACGTATAGACGCCAGGCGGAAGCGAGGTGCAGCCTGCGCTTCTGGTCCTGGTAGGGCGGAGCCTGTGAATCTCGGGGCAGAAGGAGGTGGAGGCGTCCATGGTGGTTCCTGACTTCGTCCGTGGTTCTACACACACACACACACACACACACACACACACACACACGCGCGCGCGCGCGCGCGCGCGCGCGCTCCCATACATAGCACACACGCACAATTGAATAAATAAAAAATAAATAAATAAATAAATAAATAAATAAATAAATAAATAAATAAAAAAGAAAGCAGATTTGTCCCCAAGAAAGGAAGCTCATACATACTAGGAGAAGGAAGAAATTCCAATGAATTTTTTAGAAGACAATTACATTTTCCTGGTTGCTAGATTTAATAGGATAAAATTCTATAACAGAAGTCAGAGAAATGAGCAAGTTTAATTAATCAGTATTATAGTGGCTTTGTTATTTTGGGAATATATGGAAAAACCTTTAAGAACACAACGACATTTTCATTTGTAGTCCTATTAAAGATCAAAATCAAGCAAGATAATCTTTCATGAAAGAAAACTTATAATTTATCAGAAAAACAATTGTGATCGATATAAAACATAAGTAGTTAAAGCCTTAGGTGTTATTAAAATATTTGTTGTTATTTTTAAGTATGCATACATGTATTTAAAAATAGCAAGCCAAAATTTTTATATTAGCACACAACAGAAATGAAAAAGAATGAAGTGGCCACAGATATTTTCATGTTGAAACATAAGACACACAACATGTAAACACAGAACACATAAACATACAAGCACATGAACAACATACTGGCAACTAACTGTCTTGAAATTATCCTTGAAAGCTTTATCAAAGGCAGATTAACATTTAGGAAAACCTTATTTAAAACAAGATCTCATATTAGTTAAGTCCAGCAGCTTAGCTTAATTATGAAAAACATTAAAAGTAGATTAAATGTTAAAATTCAGCACCAAAACCAAATTGCTATTTAAGAAACTTTATATTTAATAGCAAGGAAAAGCACCCTCATCCATATTCTTTGGGGAGATCCAAGATGCTAAAACCACAGCCTCATTCCAAAATTCCTCTAGGCCAGCAGTCTTAACTTTGAGGCCTCTAGTCTCTAGGAGAGATTTTAAGATATGTATTTGGGGCTCCTTACAGTGTGATGGGAGGTTGCCCATTTTTCTAAAGAACAGAGATGAGACCAAAAAAGGAACCGACAAGACAAGGAATGTATCGGACCCAAATGTCTTGTGCCTGGTAGGGGACTTCTGGGGTTCATTACTCCCCCTGGTCGTATGTGTATATGGTGTGTCCAGGTCAGGCCAATTCAGTGTAATGGGGCCTGGGCTCTGCATTCTGAGGGGATCAATCTCTTATGCGAACTTGCTGGGACAAGCCTTGGTTTAGAGGGGCTCATTAATCAGGAAATTAAATGAGCCATCGTGTTCCTAATCTTAAGAGGGGCTCCCTGGACAAGTGATTGTGTCCCTAACCTTCTGAGCACAAGGATGGACAAACAGGAAAAGGGGAAGGGGAGGGGCCACTTGCTCACCTTCAGGTGCCATAAGCACACAGAACACAAAACCAGAGGAAGGGGCCAAACTCACTGAACTTTACCAGAGAGGGTGTCTTCTCTACACCAAAGACAGCCCCACTGTTTGGGTGCCAGATGTTGCCAAATCCCCACCAGGCCAGCTGGGGAAAGGAGAGGTAAAGTTGGCAGAGCCTCCGAGCTTGAGGCCAGGAGGTGAGTGGCGTGGAGTCACCACAGACCCCGAGAGTCAGGTAAGAAGCAGGCAGTGGATGAATTCGTTGCAGACTCAATTTATTTAAGGAAGTGTTTGAGTCGGGGGTCCAATCAGGTGTTGCCATTTCTCCAATATGGGGGCCAGCCACCAATCATTTATCTGATTATTAGGTGTACATTGCAGAGGCACATTAGAAGGCCGCCTCCCATTGGTTGTTCATCCCTCTGCCTGCATGGGTCCTCTATTGGGACATGCCCGGGGCATGTCCCAATTTGTTCAGGCTTGTCAGGAGCCTGGGCTAGGGCCTTCCTGAATTGACAGTGCCACAAAGGAGCTCTTTTTTTGGCCAGTCAGTAGGAATGGAAAGCTCTGGGCTTGGTCGACAGCATCTACTTTGGGTACACGTATGCTAGAATACAAGTTCTAGTGTTGTTTGGGAAGACAAGGGAAGACAAGGAAGCTGTGGAAGAAGATGTCCTCTTTGAATAGACAGGTGGTGAGATTGGGAAGTGTGGCCCTACTGATTCAGGGAGGCCTAGCCCGGGCTCCGTCAGGAGGCCTGGCTACAGACAAGCCTGAACAAGGAATCATACAGGCAGAGGGATGGACAATCAATGGGTGAAGGGATGAACAGCCAATGGGAAGGCGGGATGAACAACCAATGGGAAGTGGCTATCTAACCTGGACACCTAGTAAACAGCTAAATGATTGGTGGCTGCTCCTCCCCTCCCCCAAGCAAAGGGGTGGCCGCACCTGATTGGACCTCGACCCTATGTAAGCCCCAAACACTTCCTGAGTAGAGCTGAGTCTGCGGCCAACTCGTCTTCTGCCTGCGCTTCTCGCCTGACTCCTGGGGTCTGGGTGGTGACCCCATCGGCGGCTCACCCATTCGCCTCGGGCCCACGAGGCCCCGCCATTTCCCCTCTTCCCCCCAGCTGGCCTGGTGGGGGATTTGGCAACGGGGAAGGATGAGATGCAAATTGGAAAGTAAAAGATTCGTTGTGGGGTCACTTTCCTAGACCAAAAGAAAGTCGTCTGAAACTGCACCTGTCAGGGGTTGAAGTGTGGTAACATGATTAGGGCTTGAGCCTGATCCTGTTAACACGGGGGGGAGGGGGAGGAGAGGTTACTGTCCCTGAGGTCTGGGACATTTGATGACTACAAAAACCTGACATGATAGGGTAGCATCAGTTAGAGTGATAAGCAAGTCAGGGGGGGTCCACATCATAGAGACTGGAGTGTAGGGTTTTTCAGCAGACCCACTTTGCTGGTGAATCAGGGAAGATGGTAACTTGGGAGAAATATTTGGTCAGAGTTCATTAGTCATTTGAAAAGATGGCAGAGGCCCTACATTAATCACCTTGAACCAGGCCAGCCTAATCTTTCCCCATCCTAAAGCTCAGAGAAATTTGCAGAAGAGGGGAGTTAAGATTGTAAGAGCCTAAAGATGGGGAGAAGCAATGATATGCAAGATACTCCATACAAGTTAGGGTCAAAGTAACCATAATAGGACTTTGCATGACCTGCACAATGACCGGCATAGCATTGACCCCCCAAAGTCTAGCATGGATCACAAGCACCAGGATCCTTAAAAGCAAGGGATTACCAGCCACAATAGTGTTCCTATACCAAAGGGGAACACAAGAAAGGGCTCTAGGCAATGCCACTGAGTCCTTACACCTCATCAGAGAAGAGGACCCAGAGGGAAGTTTGACATGCACACTAAAGGATGCTCCAGGGAAGGGGGGGGCACTGGGAGAAAGGGAGGGAGGGGGGAAAGGAAATAGAAAAGGGAGGAGGGAACAAGAAGGCCTGGGGAGGGGTGGAGGGAAGGAGGGGACTGGGGTACCTATTAAGTTTGTATGAGTGGAAAAAATAAATAAATTAAAATTTTTTTAAAAAAGAAGAGTATTTGAAAAGACTGCATAATGCAAGGGAAAATTTCCCAATATAAGGGAACATAAATTTGAGCCTGACAACCTGAGTTTGATGCTTGGAACCTGCATGATGAAAAAGGAGATCAACTTCCAAAAGTTGTCCCTGACCTCCAAGCATGCTATGGTTTTTGCGTGTGTTCCCCATCTGATAAAATTACAAAAGGAAGATATCTAATTCTGACCACTAGCCTTTACATTCACATATGTGGATAGACACCTGCCTATACATGTATGCACACAAACACAAACATACATACATTATACACATGCATATTGCACATATATACAAGTACACAAACATACTTTTAATACCGATATACAGAAAATTAGAAAACATAGCTGTCATGAAGCTTGCGGCTTAGTGGGAATGCTGTCTGATCAAATAAGCAATAATAATATATCCCATAGTGTGGAAAGTAGAAGGATAAACCTCAATGGACTGAAAGAAGATCAACCAATTCCCATTTGTGGTTTCAGATATGGTTTTCTAGAGGAAGTGACATTAAGCTCAGGGGACAGAGTAGACAATAAAACAGAGTAGGCAATAAAAATGAGGGGGGAAATTCTAGGTGTGAGCCCCCTACATTTTTAGACTTGAACTCTACAAAAATCACTCAGAGAAGAGGAAGGAGAACAGGTTGTGTGGAAACAATGCGAAAGTAGCTTTGGAAATTACAAAGAAAAAGAAAGAAAGGAAGAGGACCAAAAAAAGGCGGAGAAAAAGGAAAGGCAGGAGGAGAAGGAAACAGGATGATGGTGACTTAACGAAGAGGCAATGATGATGAAAAAGGCTAAAATAAGAAAATTTAAAAATAGAATAATTTTTTTTTAAAAAGTAGAATCAATGTGTAATGATAATGATGTAGTTTTCCCTGTTTTCTTCCCCACGCATACAGGTATTCTTCCATTATCAAATGACCTGATCTTGCTTACCACTCTAACTGGTGCTACCCTTTCAAGTCTTAGGTTTTGTAGTCATCAAATGAATCTAAACTAGCAAAAAGCCAGCTCCCAGACCTCAGGGACAGTATAATGCATGTATGTTTGTGTTTGTGTGCATACATGTATATGCAGGTGTCTACCCACGTGTTCACGGGATCAGGCTCAAGCCCTAATCATGTAACACTTCAACCCTTGACAGGTGCAGTTTCAGACGACTTTCTTTTGGTCTAGGAAAGTGACCCCACAACGAATCATTTACTTTCCAATTTGCATCTCATCCTTCCCAATCTCACCACCTGTCCATTCAAAGAGGGCATCTTCTTCCACAGCTTCCTTGTCTTCCCTTGTCTTCTCAAACAGCACTAGAACTTGTATTCTAGCACACGTGTACCCAAAGTAGATGCTGTCCACCAAGCCCAGAGCCAAGTGTTCAGCATGGGTTGATGATGATGACAGTTTGTAACTGAAATATATGGGAGAGATTTCAGATATAAACTGTAATTATCATCAAACCAAGGCAAGATTTATGAACTTATATGCATCCAAAGTTCAGGAAAATGATGGTGTATGCAATGTATGGTAAAAGTATGTCTTTTTCAAGTTAGATATTGTAAAAAGAAATAGGCATTGATTATACCCCCCCTTTTTTTTTTTTCTGTGTGCCATCTTCTTAGTCTCTCACTGTCTCAGCATTGTTAAAGAATTCAGTTAAGAATGATTGGCTTAAATGAGATAGTTTTATTTTTCCGTCAAGTAGAACAGGTGTATTAGAGATGCTCTGGAGCTGGGTTGTTTGCTCCATGGGTGCCAGGTTTGGGTTTATTCAGTTTGTTTTCATTAAGCTGAGTCCTGGACTTCCATGATGAGTCTAATTTCCTGAGCCAAGACAGCTGCTCAAACTCCTCCTATCCATGTCTGCTCTCTAAGCAAGCAAGAAAGAACAGATGGAAAGAGGTAAGGGGAAGTGATTTTCCTTGCAGTGGATCCAGACATCTTTAGAGAATATCTCGAAAGTCTTGTCAATAAACTGCCACATAAATATCATTGGCCATTCCTATGTGACTTTTTGTCAAATGCTTATCTTTCCTAATGATAATATCAATTACTGATGAGAAAGGAGTGGAATACAGGAGTAGAGAACTAGAAAGCCCCGCCTTGCATAGGTTAAAAGAAAACCCTCTACTTAAAGATGCAGGTAGTGGTGAATCATAACTGAGCCCTGGGCTCCTGGGAGGGAGGGAACGGTAAGTGGTGGCAACTGCGATGGGTGGGCAGGAAGGCTCAAGTCTCCAGGAGGCTTTTAGCAGTTTTCACAGAGAGTAAGACAATGTCTGGATTTTTTGTTTGTTTGAAAACACTACATTTTAATTCAGTGCCCTCCTTAAATCTTGCCTTTAGACAACACACACAGCACCTTCACACACACATGCACACACAAAGCACTCAAAAAGGAAAAGAAATAGTCTGTGTCCTCTTAATGTGTGAGAAAGTGAGGGACTTGAAGCAAGGGTGAGGCTTAGAAGGAAAAGAACTTACTATCCAAGGGACCGTCTTCACTGGATACCCCATCCTTTTCTTCTCTGTAATAGAAGAAATCGGCTCTATGGGATGTGGGGTAAATGTTTTCTTTTTAAAGCACAATTCTGTGCTTCAGACCCAACCCTATTCCATTTATGTTCATTTCTTGCAGTTTTCTCTTTGTGTCAGTAGGTGGCAGCAAGTATTACCCAGAGGAGATAACCAATTTACACACACACACACACACACACACACACACACATAATCTAATTTTACTTTTCTACTTTTCCAAGCATATTGGGAACTTATCCTTGTTTCCCTCAATCGTCCCTTCCTCTCATCCCTTTATCAGTCCCTCTCATTCACTCCCACCCTCCTGCCTGCCTGTTTCTATGGACCCCGGGTTCCCTCTGGCTTGTCTACTCTTGTGGGGGTTTAGGCCTCTGTGGGATACCAGGTGACCTCTCTTCAGGCCACCCCACCAATAGGGATATTTTCCTTCATTCATACAACTTTAGTCCTCAAGATTTCCACTGATTTCTTATCTCTCTTGAGTTCCTCTGGATTTCTTATCTCTCTTGAGTTCCTCTACAGTCTAGGGGGGGTGGGGCGTGTTGGTATGTCAGTCATTATTCAGATTTGATAAGGACAAATCTCACTGCAGAGTTCCTAGGTGCAGCCGTCCTGCCTTGACTGGAATGTCTTGTCCAAGGGGAACCTTCCCATCTTTAGGTTCTTACAATCTCACTGCCCTTCTGTGAGGTTCCCTAAACCTTAGGGTGGGGAGAGATTAGATTGGCCTGATTCTGGGTGAGCCCTGCTGAGTCACTGGTGCTCTGCGTTATGGCTGTTGCTGTCCACTTCACTGCTCCTCTGTTGCCCAGGCTGCATCCTGTCAGCACGTTGAGATCCTCTACCTCTGTTGTAGACTTCTAGACTGAGTGTTAAGTGTTCTTCCATCTATGGATAAAATAGCTGTTATTTACAGATCAGTTTGGTGTACTGTCTTCCTACCTATAGGTTCATAGGCTATTTTTCCCTGTTGATCTATTTCCTTCCCCTTTTTAGGTTTCTGTTCTAGTTAACAATAATAGGATTGAGTTCCATTCAGACAAGGGGTCATGAGTTCAATCAGAGAACTGTTGGTCATCTCTTTGATACACACGCCACTATTACACTGGTGGTCACCCATGGTCATGGTGATTTTTTGTTGCAACTTACAGATCTCATGTGTTGATGGGACCTGTGATTATTTCTCTCCTTCAGCAGCTTCTTACACAGTATTCCTTAGTACTGTGTAAGCTATTGACCTGCGTTTCTGGCTCTAGAAGGTTAAACCTGGGGAATCCCAGGGCAAAGCAAAAAGGAGGTAGAAACAATCCAAGATGATTTCCAAAGTCACCCTTGAGCCTCCACAGGCACACCCAGTGCCCATACATGGAAAAAAAAAATGCCTCAAACAATGACAAAAAATTGACACTCATATGTTTCTATGGTCATTTCCAGATAAAGTATCTGGATTTAGTTATGTAAGCTCTGATAAGCCACCAAGTCTTTAAGAGGGGGAGAATAGATGTGATTTAATTTGAAAACGAAAATTTTTTAATAATTTTTTTCTCTCTCCCTTAATCCCTACTCCCATCTCCCTTCTTTTTCTCCTGATAACACTTCATTTCCCCTGTCACACTCTTTCTTATTTTCAAGTCTTTTCACTTATGTGGTCCACTGAGCTTCATCTAGTTTGTCTTTGATGGCACATGCCTGACATGATTCGTGCTCCAGCAAGTATCATAGATCAGTGAGTATACCATTGAGGCTAGTTCCATTAGTTCTCACGAGTCTCTCAGGGCGGTGTAAAGCTTCATCTTCTCTGATGTTTCCTGATCCTTGAGGTGGAGGTGGATGTAACTTAGATGTCCCGATAAAGGCCAAGCAGTCCATAGTCACTTTTTTTCTGCAACTTGTCCAGCTATGTTTTTCTGTAGTAAACACCTGTTGAAGAAGGTGGCTTTGAGGTTGAATGCTGGGTGCTTCTCCAGTCCATGGTTATAATAGCAGGTGGTTAAAAGGCAGTTTGGTGTAGTGTTTTCATAGCTAAACTTTCATAATTTTCATAAACTTTTCCCCTAGGACATATGTCCTCCTGTTTCATTAGTTCTTAGTCTTATTTACAGGAATGTGGTCCTCTGATAAGCAGGCCATAAATTTGATTAAGAAAGAAAGAGGAAGAAAGAAAGAAGAAGAAAGAAAGAAAGAAAAGAAAGAAAGAAAGAAAGAAAGAAAGAAAGAAGAAAGAAAGAAAGAAAGAAGGAGGGAGCAAGGGAGGGAGGGAGGGAGGGAGGGAGGGAAGAAGGAAGGAAGGAAGGAAGGAAGGAAGGAAGGAAGGAGGAAGAAGAGGAGAAGGAAGAGGAAGAGGAAGAAAGAAGAGAAGGAAAGAAAGGAGAAAAGGAAAGAAAGGAGAAAGAGAAGGAAGGAAAGAAAGAAAGAAAGAAAGAAAGAAAGAAAGAAAGAAAGAAAGAAAGAAAGAAAGAAAGAAAGAAAGAAAGAAGGAAGGAAGGAAGCGAAGAAGACTTGATCTTCCATAAGTCTCAAGTAATCTGAAACTTTAAAAGCTTAGATGTGGGAGCAGACCCAGCTGAGTTCGGGACCCAGCTCTGGCCTTCATTAGCATCTTTGAACAGTTTATTTGCACTCCGTCTCAGACTTCTTCATCTGCAGATAAAAATACTACTTGTATAATAATATTCTTCTGAAAATTAAAATCTTTCCATAGCTAGCTCTCTCCATCATAGCCAGAGAATGGTCCTGCCTCATGATAGATTGGGTCTTCTCAGATCGATTATGCAATCAAGACAATTATAGGCTTGCTTAGAGGATTGTCTTAACTAAATAATTCCTCGTAGGGCATCTACCACTTAAGACACTCCATTTGTGGAATGAGTGAGTTCGTCTCTAGCTCCTTCTGCTCATGGATTCCATGCCTGGAGTCCATGAGTTCTCCAGGTTGCCTACGCCTCATGGCATTCCATATCTGAAGTCTGAGGTTCCATTCTTTCTCTCCTCCAATAAACTCTACCTTAATCCTCTGCACGTGTTCTGGTTTCAGTCTTCAACTAGGAACCCAGAAACCCTGCAACACTGGGTCATCTGTATTCTTTCTTTTTCTCTGATTGGAACATTGTGGACTTTGCTATTGAGAAGTTAATTAAGTATGACCCAAAGAAGGGTTGTTCTTTAGAAAGTAGAGATAGAAGGAGAGGAGGTAAAACAAAGAACAGGTTCAAATGAACTTCCGTTTGACTTAAAGTAAAATCTCTGGGTTTTAAGTTCAGTATTACAACAGGCAAAGGTTTCTCTTGGTGACTCAAAGGATGCATCCATTTAGCTAGCTTCTTATTTCTTTGGCCGACTGAGTCAAAAACAGACTTTGAATGAACAATCATTTAATTTATCTCCAGCTGTACCAAGGTTAAAATCTATGCCTTGTAAGCAAAATGACCTGAGTTCTGGCCCCTAGATCCTATATTTTAAAAAAAAATCTCCATAGAGCTTAACATGAAAAATAAATTCTAAAAAATACTAACTTGAAATTAGTTTTAAAACTTTTTTTGAGAGAAATTTCAGGTCCCCTGTAGATATTACATATCTCTTATATCCTCTTTGTCCTCCAACACATATATCCTCCCTTACTAACACTATTCCCCACCAGACTGATACATCCACAACAGTCCATTAATGTACATGGCCACAAAGTGTTTGCTCAAAGTATATAGCTTATATTAGGACTCACTGTTGGTGAGAACATATTTTATGTTCCATGGGTTTTTACACATGCATAGTGACAAGTGTTTGCCACTGTGGTTCTTGTACTGCCCTAAAAATCCTTGGTGCTTTACCTGTGTTGGTTGTAAAGTGCCTTACAATCCCCTCTCCCCTTTATCCTAAGTAACTCTGAGTTTTTAATCTCTCCACAACTTTGCCTTTTCTGTAATGTCATGCGGGTGGAATCATATAATATTAACTTTTTTATGTCTGTTATTTTTAGCATTATAAATATTTTAGATTATGTCAAATATTAGATATACATTTGACACTCTATTACAAGATTTTACAAATTTATTTCTAAATTTTGTATAGTGCTTCACAGTATGATGTATGACAATTTATTAATTAATGTCATATATTTAGGTCATTCCCAAATTTTCTGGCAAGCAGCATCCTCATACACATATTTTTCATATTTGTGCAATTATAATTGATGAATCAATAAGTGTGAACAATTAATGAAATTTTATCCATTTGTTCCAATCAGATTTTATTTATATTTATTTATATTTATCCCCTCAATGAGTAGGAGATTGTTTATTTACATACTTGTCAAAACTGTATATTAAATTTCTTTTCAGTTTTTGATAATGGGAAAGGCCAAAGTTACATATCACTATAATATTATTTTAACATTTAATTATTAGAGAAAGTAACCATTCAAGACCATCTACTGATGCCACAATTTTTGGTTCAGTTTTGTATTTCCTCATAGGATCCTAATTTCATCTTTTTAAAAGAATTTTTCAATTGAGTAATATTTTAGAATTCATAATAATTTTCCATCCATTTATTTATTTGTATCATCCATTTATTTATTTTATTTGTCTTCTTTAAATAGGGACCCAAGGCAGCATTATCTCTTTCCCTCTCTTTCTCCCTCCTCCTTTCTTCTACCTTTCCTCTTTCTCTCTCTCCCTCCTTCTTTCTTTCTCCTTTCTTCCCTCTTTTCCTCTCTCCTCTCCCTTTTTCTTTCTCCTCTCTTTCTTTCTTGTCTCTCTTTCCCTCTTCTTCCTTCCCTCTCTCCCTCTCAAAATGTAGAAATAACTTTTGCATTCACTATATTCTAGTTTTACTAAGGTTGATTTGTTCTCCTTTTCTCTTACAGAAATATATTAAAATATCTACTAAAGAGCAAGCAGCATAGTAACTTAAATTTTATGTCAAATAAATAAAAGCATTCACTAGTAGTTTGTATCTACAAGGTAATTGAAGAGTTCCAAGTTAAACTAAGTTAAGGCCTTAGGAGCACAATGCTTTCAAGACTATAGATTCAAACAACAACCAAAGCCTAAGTGAAGGCAGATGAGATGGTCCTGCATGTAAGGCACTGACCATAGGACTGATGAAATGAGCTTCATTTCCTGGAACCCACATAAAGATGGAAGGAGAGAATAGATTCTACAATGTTGTCCTCTGACCTCCACATACACACCATTGCAAACCCACCCTCCCAACACACACACATCATATACACACACATACATGCACATACAAGTATACACAATAAAAAGTAAATACAGAACTCTGGGTATGAAAGGTAGCTCACATGGGTAAGGTGCCTGCTCAAAAGTCTGGGCCTTGCGTTTGATCCCTGGAAGGTCACATGGAGAGAATTGATTCTGAAGCTTGTCCTCTGGTCCCCACCTTGAACCATGGCGTGGATGGGTGCCTCTTTGTCTGACTCCTCTTTTGTCTTTTGTCTTTTGTCTCTGTTTTCCTTTCCCTTCTCTCAAAGAATAAATAAATAAATAAATTCTAAAAATCTAAAAAAAAAACATTAAATCATTTTTTAGTGATTGTTCAGACATAGTTTGAAGAGAGGCAAGGGTAATATTTAGACTTCCTCATCTAGTCACCAAGAGCAGACACCTTTTTGAATACTTCAGACAGAACCATACAAACATTGAGGCTCAGAGTCCACTCTTGTGAAACAACAAACCAACTAACTTCTAGAAATAATTAGGTGGAGCTCTGTTAGGATGTCAACTTATTTGGACTATAAAGGGAAGGCATGAATAATTCTAACTTGGACAAGTTTCCTTAGAGTTTTATTTTCTATGTCTATAAAATAACTAGTTGAATGAAGCACTAAAATAGTAATTCTGAGAAATCACTAAAAACTTTCAAGCATGAAAGAAGCCACGAGATCTTGTCATTAATGAATATTGTATATTACATAATATTTTATAAATTTACTGATATATTGATATATAAATGGTATCTTTTTCCCCATTTTCACACAAGCCCTGTGATTGAACGTTGACTAAAGGATGATACAATTTGATTCCATCCAAAATATGTCCCTATGACTTGTCAATGCTGACAAAATCATCAAACATTTAAGAGGATACTTTTGAGTAAAAAAACTGCATCTATGTTCAGAAAAAAAGGTAGTGTGTGCTACTTCTGGACATAGGTTCAGAGTAAAGACACATCTTTTCTATTAAACACTTCTGAGTTCGATACTAATTTGTTCAAGATTTTATAATGTCAGCTATTCTTAATTTTTTAATTCTACAAATTTTTACTCTTTTCTCTCCTTTCCAATTCAGCTTTTCTCAATGTAGTCAGTGTTGCATGATGGAGTTTCAGTGAGCCTCAGCTCTCTGACTTTGCCTGTGGCATTTCATTGATATGTCAGTTGTCTTAGCTTCATTATTTGTTGCTAAATAAATACCTGACACAAACACTTTAGGAAAACAAGCCTATAATCTCATTTTATAGTCCATTGTGGTAGGAAAGAGTTGTCAGTATCAGGGACCATGTTAATTGGCCATACCATTTCCACAGCAAGAACAGAAGGTCAAGGATCAATTCAGCATATTTGTTTTCTAGCTTGCCAGCTCTCTCCTTGTACAGGCAATGGTCCCATCCACTATGCACTGGGTCTTATTCACATCAATTGACCTGTCCAGAGGTTTGCCTTAACTAAACAATATCTCATAGGTGTCCACAGACACATCTTTGAAATGTCAAATTGACAGCTGAAACTATCACACCAAGCACAGATTCTCTGGGATGTTTTAATACGTCAAAAAGCAGTTTTAGATTTCTAAAGCCTTTAAATAGTCAATTTGCTTTGCAAATATTTCAAGTTATGTTTTAAACTAAGTAAATGATCTGAATTTCAGGCAAAATGTTCAAAAAAACTTTCTACAATCTGGTATTCTAAAAAATTATATTATAAAAATGATTAGCTTAACTTTGGAGCACTTACTCAAGCAAATGCTCAAAAACATCTGATTCTTATATATTTTACTCTTATCATTGTCAGTATTTAGGAAATACAAATAAACAGTCATCTGTGACTACAGTGGTAAAATATATATTTCTAGTAATTGGCACTGCAGACAGAAGTTATAGAAAGGACAACTTTAAATACCCATAGAAACCAAAGGCCAATACACTGTCTGATATAGTTAAATCATTACTCTAAGTATCTCATGACAAAACCTTGCAATATTTCCTAAATCTCCATAACTTAAGAATTACTGATGCCAACTCCATGTCATATTTATTATACAAGGAAGTAATGTTTTATGTCCTCAAGAAGCTCTTCTAAGAGGTTTTGTTTTTCATTTTTTAGCATTAAAACATTATACCATTAAAGACGCCTGACATATCACCCATTTTAATGCAAGTCCAAGTGTGATTTATATTTTCATATGTTCTTTAAAGAACATTGACTCCTTTCACAGCAACACACACACATCCTTTGTATTAGTCAGGGTTCTCCAGAGGAACAGAACCGATAGAATGAATGTATATATAAAATTTATTAAATTAACTGACAAAAATAAAATCAGTGTAATCTGACAGTAGCTGCGTATAGCTGCTGAGTTCTTTTTTTTTTTTTTTTTTTTTTTTTTTTTTTTTTAGCTGCTGAGTTCTTGAGCTGAATATCTCAGAAGACAGAAAGGTCCCTAGAAAGTCTCCAACCTCAGTCACATTGAAGGGCTGAAGAGTCTGGGCTCTGATATCGGCGATGAAGATGAACAGCTGCGCTCCAACAGCACCGAGCTCCTATGTCAGCTAACAGTAGGGCTGTGGCGGCAGCAGCAGTCAGCAACAGACCAGTAAGCACCAAACGAGGAAAAAATTCTCCCCCTTGCACTTCTTTTCATGGGGTCCACCACTGGACAGTATCACCTACTACGGACTGGGTCTTCCATGTCAGTTAAACAATCACCTGGAGAGATGGCTCAGGGGTTAAGACTGCCTTGCAAACAAAGGGTCCTGACTTGGGATCCCAGTCCAATGTGAAAAATGCTAGGCAGAACAGGGGCAGCCTAAACTTTTGGCTCTGGTGGGCAAAGCCAGAGGGAGGTAGAAGCAATTGGGGGATGATTTCAAAGTCACCCTTGGTCTCTACAGGAACATACAGTGCCCTCTGATACACACACACACACACACACACACACACACACACACACACACACACAATTAAAAACAAACAAACAAAACAAACAATCAGTTGCAGGTTTGCTCAAGGGCTTGCCCTAACTGCCAATTCTTCCCATCTGTGCATCAAATTCAGCCTGTAATTGCCAGGTTGACTCCTGAATCTAATTATCACATCATTTAACACAATCTTTAACACTTTTCAAGGAAATGATTGATATACGTGCACAAACAAGATGGATCAACTCTCTACCCTCTCCACTTCTTTCTTTGGAGCTTTACCTATGGTAGAAAATATATCATCATTATTTACAATTTCAATAATGTAAAATTTAACACTAAGCCTGCATACATAATTAACGTTGTCTGGATATTTTCATCTTGAAGTGATTGATATTTTCTTAAATCATCACATATACTGTCCATTATCCTTTAAGGCAAACACTGCACTTTTGTTTTTCCCATGAATACTGTTACTTACAGTTAATTTCCTTAATGCTCAAACAAACAAGCCATTAACCTCAGAATCTCAATCATTTTCTCTTTAGTTTTGCTAAGTGTATCTATCAGCTAAAAATTACATGATGCTAACCAGCTTCTCTGGGTATCGGTCTTTCTTCTGTAAAACAGTTTGGGTGTGGGTTGTGGAAATGGCTCAGGGGTTAAAATCTTTGCCTCACAAGCAAAGGAAAAAATATTAGGCCTACACTTTGGGCCCTGGAATGTAGGGCCCTAGAATACTCAAGTACTCTCTGGTACATATGCCCTTTCTTCTCTCTCTCTCTGTCTCTCTCTCTGTCTCTCTGTCTCTCTCCCTCTCTCACACACACACATACAGTGTCATAAAGACAAATAGTTTGGTGTGGTCAAACATCTCTCTGACAGACAATATTGCACATTCATTCCCATAGAAGCCCCCTTAACCTGCAAGTCTGTTGCAGAATACTGTATAAAAACCAGGTGGTTGTACCCTTAGATTTTCATGGCTTCTGTCTGCACTTTTTAATCTTAAACTAGTTAAATTGACTTATGTGACATTTCCCAGCCCCTCTCTCTCTGCCTTCAGGCTATTGGATTTGCTTTGTGTCTTAGATCAAAAATGTTCATCTCCTCTGTACTAATTCGTCTCTGTGTTGCTATACCAAAACGACTACTAGAAGGAAAGATTTTTTTTTTTTGACTCATGGCTCCAAAAGGTCTTAGTTCATCATGGAAGGGAAGACATGGAAAAGTTCAAGATAGCATGTGTGAGAGACTGTGTTCTCAGGCCAGGAAGTAGAGAGCTGGATGGGGAGCCAGGGCAGACAATATCCTTCGAAAGGCTGCTCCTAATGACCTCTTTCCATCATCCAGGTCCTACCTTTAAAAAAAGCCTTCAAAATAAAACCATGAATTGCAGATAGAACATTCAATACATAAGTCAGTGGTGATGTTTCAAATGCAAACGGTACATAACAACCCCATGCTCTCTTTTCCTTTTGGCTGACCTGTCTGCCCTGCCTCCTTGTTGTGGTCTCTGTAAGAGTTTTGTCTTAATTATCCAGCTTTCTGCTGGCTCTGCAACATGAATGGTACAATTTGCCTGAATGTTGCCAATAAATTCATGACCAAATGGCTTATGGGGAAACAAAGACTTTATTCTTAAAATTTTCTGGTTACATTTCTTAGTCCAGCTTGGCAAGAGAATTCATACCAATGCCAGGAGCCAAAGAATTTGGTCACACTGTATCCACAGGACTGCTGAGAGGGAAGAAAGCCTCACTTGCTAGATAGCAAGTCTGCCCAAATATGCCAAAGAATTTCAGCTCACTTAACCAGCTCCCTCCATCTTATCCATTTGTTCAGGGACTATCCCATCCACCATGGGTTGGTCTTCTCCATCAAGTAGACAATTTCTTGCAGGCTTCCTCAATTTTAACTACTTATTCTTCACAACTGTTCCCAGAGCTTGAGCCTTCAATTGTCAAATTGACACCTGTATCTTAACTACCAGAGATGTCTTTGTCGGGTTCCTCCTGCCATGACTCCAGACAGCAAGGTTCTATTTTCTTCTCACCTAGACTTTTCCTGTTTCACATGCACATTCTTCTCATGTTGCAGGATAGAAATGAAATTCCAACTCCCTTCCCCACCCCGCTCCGCCGGCCGGGATGCGCGCGCGGTCCAGCCGGGCCTCACCTGCGACCTAGGTAAGCTCCACCCGCGCCCGCCCCCAGAACCCCACGTCAGCCCAGGGGACCCAGCTCCTACCCCACCATCCAGCCGGAGCCGCGCGCAGGGCTGAGGGACGAGGAGGACCTCCACCTGCACCCGGCCCCGCCCCAGCTCCCCTCGGGTTAAATAGCTCCGCGCCGTCGCCTCCATCCTCCCTTCCCCACCCCACTCCTCCAGCCGGGACGTGCGCGCGGTCCAACCGGGCCTCACCTGCGACCTAGGTAAGCTCCGTTCCTGCCCACCCCCAGAACCCCAGGCCAAATAATTCAGTATAGTGAAATTGAAAGATCTTAAGAGTTAAAACGACAATGCCAAAGTCAAAGTGCAAATCCATGAGAAGCAACACTCAAGTAAACAAATTTCCCACTGAAGGAATTAATCCCATAATGTTAGACTCCAACCAGAACAAACCCACGGAAAATGGCCAAGAAAGCCTGAACCAGGATAACAACTTTCAAACTATGATCATTACCATGTTCAATACTATGAAAGAGGAAATCAGGGAGGAATTACATAATCGAATCAATCGCTTTGAAGAGGAACACAACAGATACTTGGAGGAGTTGAGAAAAACAGTGCAAGAAACAAAAACTGGCATAGAGCAGTTAAAATAGACTCAAGCAGAGTTTAAAACTGAGCTACAAGACAAGTTATCTTCAACCCAGAACGCCACAGAGAGTCTTATCAACAGAACTAAGGAAGCAGAAAACAGAATTTCAGACCTTGAAGATAAAGTGGGAGTACTAACCAGCTCAGTGGAAGAGGTTGTTAAAGCCAAAAAGATACTTGAGAGAAATATCCAAGAGATATGGGACACCCTGAAAAAGCCTAACATGCATATTCATGGAATACCAGAGCAAGAATCTCAAAATACCACCCCTGAGGAAATTTTTCAAATGATCATCAAGGAAAACTTTCCTCATCTAAAAAAAGAGAGGCCCATCCATATACAAGAGGCATTCCGCACCCCAAACAGATACGACCAAAATAGAAGCACGCCACAGCAAATAATAGTTAAAACACTCCACATTCAAGATAAAGAACTGGTGCTGAGAGCTTCAAGGGAGAAAAAACAAGTCACTTTTAAAGGCAAACCTATTAAAATAACAAATGACTTCTCAGTCGAAACAGTAAAAGCAAGAAGAGCTTGGAGAGACATACTTCAAGTATTGAATGAGCAAAAATGTCAACCCAGGCTGATTTACCCTGCAAAACTATCAGTCATGATCGAGGGAGAAAGAAAAATCTTCCAGCACAAAGACAACTTGAAGGGATACATGTCCACCAAACCAGGCCTTCAAAAAATGCTAGAAATGATACTCAAGCATGAAGAAGAAAACAGGCATATCCAGGAGAACAGAAGGCAAGTATAACACCATTAAAAGCGAAGCAATATACTTATAAAAACTACTAAACATAATAAATGTCTGGAATTAACAATAGTTTCTCCATTATAACACTAAATGTTAATGGAATTAACTCCTGATCACGAGACACAGATTACAAACTTGGATTAAAAATCACAATCCATCAATCTGCTGCCTGCAGGAAACCCATCTCACCACAAAAGCATAGGCACGCTCTAAAAATAAAAGGCTGGTCAACAATTCTACAAACTAATGGAAGCAGAAAACAGACAGGGGTAGCCATTATGCTATCAGACAAAGTGGACTTCAAACCAAAAAAAATTATAAGAGACACGGATGGATACTACATTTTAGTCACAGGTACAATTCACCAGGAAGACTTCACAATACTGAACATATATGCACCCAATATGGGCCCCTCCACATTCATTAAGAAAGCCCTACAGTGTCTAAAGCAAGAAATCAACCCCCAAATGATAATTCTTGGGGACTTCAACACCGCCTTCTCAACATGGGATAGATCAACAGGTCAAAAGCTTAACAGAGACACTTTGGAACTTAATCAAACCCTTAAAGAAATGGACCTTACAGATCTCTATCGAACTTTTCACCCACGCACCAAAGAATACACATTTTTCTCAGCAGCACATGGAACTTTCTCCAAAATAGATCACATATTGGGCCACAAAACGAATCTACACATATACAAAAAAGTTGAAATTCTAACCTGTGCCCTATCAGACCACCACGGCCTAAAGCTGGACATCCACAACACAACAAACAAGAGAAAATACACTAACTCCTGGAAACTTAACAATATGATGCTGAATGAGAACTGGAAGAAATTAAAAAGGAAATTCAAGATTTCCTGAAAGTGAATGATAATGAAAATACAACTTACCAAAATCTCTGGGACACAGTGAAAGCTGTTCTAAGAGGTAAGTTCGTAGCTCTTAATGTCTACATCAAAAAAATGGAAACATCAGAAATAAACAACTTAACAATGCAGCTTAAAGCTTTAGAGAAACTAGAGCAATCTGATCCCAAAAGTAGTAGAAGAGAGGAGATTAGCAAAATAAGGGGAGAAATATCTGAAATCGAGATTAAGAAAACGATAGAAAAAATCAACCAGTCAAAAAGCTGGTTCTTTGAAAAAATCAATAAGATTGTTACACCCCTAGCTAAATTAACCAAAAGCAAGAGAGAGAAAACCCAAATTAACAAAATCAGAAATGAACATGGAGTTATCACTACTGATACCCAAGAAATCCAGAGAATGATAACATCATATTTCAAAAACCTATACTCTGTGAAGTTTGACAACACAAAAGAGATGGATGAATTTCTAAGTAAACACAACTTAACTAAATTGAATCAGGAAGTTGTGAATTATTTAAATAGTCCTATAACATATGAGGAAATTGATGAAGTAATCTTGAATCTTCCCACCAAAAAATGTCCTGGACCAGATGGATTCAGCACAGAGTTCTACCAGACATTTAAGGAGTTAATAATACCAATACTCCTTAAACTGTTCCATCAAATAGCAAAGGAAGGAACACTACCAAATTCCTTCTATGACGCTAATATCGTTTTAATCCCAAAACCTAATAAAGACTCAATTAAAAAAGAAAATTATAGGCCGATCTCTCTGATGAACACAGACGTAAAGATTCTCAACAAAGTCTTAGCAAATCGGATTCAAAAACACATTAAAAAGATCATTCACGGGGACCAAGTAAGCTTCATCCCCGGCACACAAGGTTGGTTCAATATACGTAAATCAATAAATGTAAATCATCATGTAAACCAGTCCAAAGTCCAAGACCACATGATACTCTCCATAGATGCAGAAAAAGCTTTTGACAAGATCCAACAGCCTTTTATGATCAAAACGCTAGAGACAGTAGGAATGTAACGAACCTTTATCAATATAATAAAAGCTGTATACAACAGCCCATAGCAAGGATTATGCTCAATGGGGAACAATTGGATGCATTCCCACTTCGATCAGGAACTAGACAAGGCTGTCCACTCTCACCACTTCTATTCAATATTGTACTTGAAGTCTTAGCTGAAGCCATAAGACAAGAAAGGGACATAAGAGGGATTCAAATTGGCAAGGAAGAAGTCAAGCTATCCCTATTCGCAGATGACATGATCTTATACCTGAGTGATCCCAAAAACTCCACCAGGAAGCTCCTGGAACTAATTGAGAAGTTCAGCAGGGTGGCAGGATACAAAATAAATGTGCAAAAATCAGAGGCCTTCCTATATGCCCAGAATGAAAGAAGTGAAAAAGCCTTGAGAGAAACAACCCCATTTACTATAGCCCCTAAAAAAATGAAATACCTTGGTGTAAACCTAACCAAGGAGGTAAAAGACCTTTACAAGGAAAACTTTAAAACCCTAAAGAAAGAAATAGCAGAAGACCTCAGAAGGTGGAAAGACCTCCCTTGTGCCTGGATTGGCAGAATCAACATCGTAAAAATGACCATCCTACCAAAGGCAATATACAAATTCAATGTTATACCAATTAAAATCCCACAGCAATTCTTTAAAGAAGTTGACCAAACAATCTCAAAATTCATATGGAGGCACAAAAGACCCAGAATAGCAAAGACAATCCTGAGTAATAAAAACACTGCTGGAGGCATTACCATACCGAACCTTAGTCTGTATTACAAATCCATAGTTATAAAAACAGCCTGGTACTGGCTCCAAAATAGACACACAGATCAATGGATAAGGATTGAAGACCCAGATATAAGCCCACAAAATTACAGCCATTTGGTCTTTAACAAAGGGGCCCAAAGAATCCAATGGAAAAGGAACAGCATCTTCAACAAATGGTGCTGGCAAAACTGGATCTCCACATGCAGAAGATTAAAGCTGGACCCATACTTGTCACCATGTACAAGACTTAATTCCAAATGGATCAAGGACCTTGATATAAGGCCAGAGACTATAAAAACCATAGTTGAAAGTATAGGGAACTCCCTCGAGCTGATTGGGCTAGGCCAACATTTCCTAAACAGACATCCAATGGCATAGTCACTGCTACCAACTCTCAACAGTTGGGATCTTGTGAAATTAAAGAGCTTCTGTTCAGATAAAAAGATTGTAACGCGAGCTCAAAGGCAACCCACAGAATGGGAGAAAATCTTCACTAACCACATATCTGATAGAGCTCTACTGTCCAGAGTACACAAAGAACTTAGAAAACTAAACACCAAGGAAACCAATGGCCCAATTAAAAAATGGGCCCTGGAACTTCAAAGAAACTTTACCAGGGATGAAATTAAAATGTCTAACAAATATCTGAAAACATGCTCCACTTCTTCAGCCATCAGGGAAATGCAAATCAAAACTTCCCTGAGATATCATCTCACCCCGGTCAAGATGGCAAAAATACACAATACAAACAACAACAAATGCTGGAGAGGATGTGGAGAGAGGGGAACTCTCCTACATTGCTGGTGGGAATGCAGGCTCATACAGCCAGTCTGGCGAGCCGTCTGGAGATTTTTAAAGAAATTAAAGATTGAAATGCCATATGACCCTGCGATTCCACTTTTGGGAATAACCCCCCATACAGCAGAGGTTCACCTCGATAGCACAAGCACAACCATGTTCATAGCAGCACTGTTTACAATAGCAAAGACATGGAATCAACCCAAATGTCCAACAGTTGACGAGTGGATAAGGAAACTGTGGTACATCTATACAATGGAGTACTACTCAGCCATCAAAAATGATGAATTACTGGAATTTGCTGGGAAATGGATGTCATTAGAAACAATTATATTAAGTGAAGTATCCCAGACCCAGAAAATTAAGCGCCGTATGTACTCCCTAATAGGTGGCTCCTAGTACCAAACCCACCCAGCCCATCTTGAGACACTCATAGGTAAATCTATGTATTACCTACAGTAATTGCAAGGATTATGAACAGGAGGGATGGGGTTGGAGGGCCACACCAGAAACAAGGAGAGAAGTGACCATGTTACAGTAGAGAAAATAGGCCTCCATCATGGACTGCAAGAAAGTAATGTCACACCTGGTTAAGTTCACAGACATTCGTTCCTAATCATTTACAACTAAGGGGGTATGAACTCACCAGAAGGGGAGGGCATATAGTCTGGCAGATTAAAAAGTAATCATTTTGCAAATGGGTGATTGACCCCTCTCATTGCCAAATGCCATAAGACCCTGCAATTCCACTTTTGGGTATAAGTATTACATCTACCCTTGAATGTGCTCTTATAATAAGACTCCAGTTTAACAGCTTTTTGTCTCTGGCCAGGGGGTGACATACAGTGCCCATCACGATGGAGTGAAGGGCATTGCAGGAGCAACAAAACTGCAAAAGAAAATCAACAAACCACAATCCAGAACTTCAGAGACTCTATATCAACCACCTTGAACTAGGCCAGACTAATCTCTCCCCATCCTGAAGCTCAGGGACATTTGTGGAAGAGGGGGCGGTAAGAGTGTAAGAGGAAAAGGATGGGAGGAGCAATGATTTGCAAGATACTCCACACATGTTAGGGCCAAAGCAATCATAATTGGACATTGCATGCCCGGTGTAATGTCCAACACACTATTGACCTCACAAAGTCTAGCAACTGCTAAAGGCACCAAGATCCTTGGAGGCAAGGGATTGACAGCCACAGTAGTGTTCCTATGCTTAAGGGGAACACAGGAAAAGGTTCAGGGAAATGCCACTGGGTCCTTGTATGTCATCGGAGAGGAGGGCCCAGAGAAGAGTCAGGCATGCACAAGAAAGGACTCTGGGAATTGGGGCAGGAGGCACGGGGAGATGGGGAGGGATGGGTGAGGGGAGGGGGAGCACGGGGTTCGGGAGGAGGAGGAGGGAGGGAGGGAACTGGTGTACCTATTAAGTTTGTATGAGCTGAAATAATAATAGAAAATGTATTAAAAAAAAAGAAATGAAATTCCAAGAGTTCTACGAGAAATTTGTGTTCTGTCTTTTTCATTTTGGGTGTTTATATTAGCCTCATGCATGGCATCCGGCACTAGATGACAGGACAAAGTGTTTTAAGTAATAAAGGAGCACATTTTGAATTGATTAAATCAAATTAGTTTCTAATTGGTTTACAACAACTCCCAAAACTTATTTAATTCTGTTGCTGATAAATGACCATCAAATGGCTTAAGGGAACAAGGAATTTATTCTGTCTTACGATTCCTGGTTACAGTTCTCAGTCTAGCTTAACAGGAGACCTCACACCAACAGAAAGGCTGAGGGAACGGGCCACATCATTTCTACGTAATGGGTGAGAGAGGGATGATCCTTACTTGCCAGACCAGCATGTCTGGCCAAGTGTACAAAAGGATGCCAACTTCCTCAACTGACTCTCAGTATTTTATTTATCTGTTCAGGGCCTAGTCCCACCCAACATAGCCTGGGCCTTCCCCATCAGCTACACAATCTACAGGTTTGCTCTGGGCTTAACTCTACTAATTCTCTACAAATGTGCCCAGAGCTCAAACCTCCAACCATCAAGTTGACACCTGTGCCTAACTATGACATAGTCATTTAGTCTAATCTATCTGCTTTGCATCCTATGAAATTCCATGTAGCCATATGGGTAGCCATAGAAAGATAAATCCCCTAGTTGTTCATGACCCCAAACTGTGATTACATTTTGTAGCTTTCTGACCTCTGACCCTCCACATTGCAGCAACATGTCCAGTTCCTCCTTCCAGATTTCCCTCCCCTTCTGAGGAATGGCCTCCGTCATTGTCTCTGGACAGTCCACTAATGAGGAACTTCTCTCACGCAATCATGCTGCCCAAGAAAGCTTCTGTAGTGTTATTGTGTTTCTTTTGGTCAGTCTTGAAGTCCTTGCATCACCATAGATGAAAAGCTAAAGCAGTAGAAAAACAATTTAATTTATTTTCTCCCTGTGGCTGCTTTTACTTTTTATTTCCTTTCAGACTTACTATTTCACAAACAGAGAGCACCAATTTATACTCTGAGCAGCAGTGCACATGGCCATGTCTTGTGCACTTGTCGTGGTTCTACTTATGCAATGTTTTCAACTTTGGGAACATAGTAGTTGAAAATCAAGTTCACAGACGTTCTTTCCTGATCTCACCAGAAGGGGAGGCATATAGTCTAGCAGATAAAAAGTAATCATTTTGCAAATGGGTGATGGACCCCTCCCTCAGTGAGGTTTCCTACTCTTATTACATCTACCCTTGAATGTGCTATTACAACAAGACTCCAGTTTAACAGCTTTTTGTCTCTGGCCAGGGGGTGACATACAGTGCCCAGTAGAATGGAGTGAAGGGAATTGCAGGAGCAGCAAAACTGCAAAAGAAAGTCAACAAACCACAATCCAGAACTTCAGAGACTCTATATCAATCACATAGAACTAGGCCAGCCTAATCTCTCCCCATCCTGGAGCTCAGGGACATTTGCGGAAGAGGGGGCGGTAAGATTGTAAGAGCAAAAGGATGGGAGGAGCAACGATTTGCAAGATTCTCAACAATAGTTGGGGCCAAAGCAATCGTAATGGGACTTTGCATGCCCTGCGCAATGTCCAGCGCACTGTTGCCCTCATAAAGTCTAGCATCTGTTAAGGGCACCGAGACCCCTGGAGGCAAGGGATTGACAGCCATAGTAGTGATCTTATGCTTAAGGGGAACAAGAGAAAGGGCTTATGGAAATGCCACTGGGTCCTTATATGTCATCGGAGAGGAGGACCCAGAGGAGAGTTAGGCAGTACACAATAAAGGACTCTCTGGGAATTGGGGGGGAGGCACTGGGGGAAGGGGAAGGGGAGGAGGGGGGGAGGGAGGGAACTGGTAAAAAATTTTAAAATGTATAATTAAATTTTTAATAAAAAAAATTCAAAAAAAAAAAGAAAATCATATTCCAATATGATTTGCATGTATGTGTGCATGGGGTATATCATAGTGAGATGCAGGTGATTTTGAGTTCTGGACACATTTGTAAAGAATTAGTAGTTTAGTTAAGTCCAGAAAAAGTCTGCAGAAGATTATATAACTGATAGGAAAAATCCAGATCATGGTGGGTAGGACTAGTCCTTGGACAGCTTAGTAAGATGGCAGGAACTGGTTCAGAAGGTGTATATTCTTGGTTATGCTGGTCTGGCAAGAAGGGACTGTCCTTCTCTCGGCAGTCCTGTGATGTATGGATATGGTTTGGCCAGTTCTCTTGCCCCTCAGTGTTAGTGTGGGCTTTCGTTCAAAGCTGGTCTAAGAAATGTAACCAGACAATTCTAAGAATGAAATATTTGTTTCCCTATAAGTTGTTTGATCATGAATTTATCTATAGCTATGCAGGCTAATGTGACAGAATTTGTGTATGTGTGTGTGTTTGCATGTGAGTAGATGCACGTGGGCGGCTGCACGTCTATGTGTGTACTTGGTGCGTGTGCCTCTGGAGGCCCAAGGATGATACTGGGGATCATCCTTGATTATTCTCCCACCTTTTTATCTGGGTCTCTAAATTAAACCCAGAGCATGCCATTGGGACTAGTCTAGCTGGTCAGCTCACTTGGGTGTTCTCAGGCTCTGCTTCCAAGGCGAGCATTGACTTACAGGTGGGCCTCCTACACCCTCACTGGCTTAGTGAGATGACTCAGTGAATTTGTTCAATTGAGCGCAGAGATTAAGCATCTTTACATTTATTTATTTATTTAACTTAGGTCTGAGCTACATACTTGTTTACTGTCCTTTTTCATATTTAAGGCCATTATACATTTCTTGTGAGTTGCCTGTCTATTTCATCATTTTCTTCTTTGATTGCCGGGCCTCTCCTTAGTGATTTTTTTGCCGGAGTTCTGCATAAAAGGAAAGAGTGAGTTTCTTGTCATATTGTTTTTAGAGAAGACATGGTTGTACCATGGCCAAGAACTCTTAGGTTTTCTCTTAGCATTTCTGGCAAAATGCTTTCTAGGACCAGAGCATCTCAGTCATAGCGTCAGTCTCTGTAACCTATGCTTCCTTGCTAGGACACAAGCGGCATCAAAAAGCTGAGAATGTTGAGATTGCAAACATGTTCAAGAGATTCTATGTCAGGCACTTTCTAGAACATTCACATTCACATGACTGAGGGAAATGAATGAATAATTTATTTAGCTCATACCATTTTTCTCTGACAAAAGGAAGTTTCGATTTCATTTGGCAGTGAGTAGAATCATTTTGTTGTTCTCATTTATGGGATCAAAATCTATAGTATATGTCTCTTTGTGACTTATTCATTCGCCACAATAGGCTCTGATCATGGAATGCTCTTCCTACCTGGAATCTCTTTTCCTTTGCATCTAGCTTGAAAGTCTTTCCCTCATAGAAATCTTGCCACAAAGTCCTTTTTCTTTTCCTTCATGTTGTACATGTATTTGTTTGTCATAAGGTATAAAGCATACTAGGAAATAAATAAAAATATGAATGCATAGAACATAAATTCCTTTGGTTTCTAACATTGCACTATTTTATGGAATGTCACATTCCAAAGAAGTCATATATTTTTCTACATCTAGAACTTAACGGGTTACTACAGACACTGCGATGGAAGCTTGCATGCCTAGACAAAACTCAGCTTCGCTTATGCATTTCCCTCAGGTTTCCTGGGGAGACAAATTTGCTGTCACATTCTGGAATCTTCAGTAGACTCCATCACGGTCTTCTGCTTTAAATGTTCCGCGGGTCTTACCTTTTCTTAGGAGTGAACAAAGAATGAGAGAAGGCAATTGCACCCTGAGCTCTCTCCAGTGTGTAGGTACAGGTTCAAGTGGCTTTTATTTTTATCATTATAATAGACTTTATGACTGCAATAAAGATGTGAGTGGGTTCTCACTGAAAGATAAACAGCTGAAAGAAAGGTAGGTTACATTTGAAAAGCCTGTGGCTGCTACCAAGAATAATTTAATGCTTAGTGCTTTGCTGGCTGACCCAAGTCCTTTGAAGAAAGGAAGCATGCTCCTTCCACCATCATGGATGCCCCAAATCCACTCATGTATGTGAGGTGCTCTGTAGTGCTGCTCAATGAAGACAAGAAGCCTGAACTTGGTAATTGAGAATGAATGTCAAGTAGTGTCAAGGCGCCTCAATTCATAAGGTTGATAACTCCTTCTGTGATTGCATTTCCATTTTTACAGCTGCTTTAGTGGCCACGTTTACCAGCCTTGTTGGGAAAATAGATATAAATAGGACTCTTGGCACTGCCTAGGAAGAAGTCAGCATTTTAAAACAGTATTTCTAAGGGCTATGGAATTCTCCACCTATCAAAGAGGTCAATTTTATAAAATTTACCAGGAGGCAAAGCATTATTAAAAAAAAAAAAGAAATAGAAAAAAAGGAAAAGAAAGAAAGAAGAGGAAAACCAGGGCTTTTTTGTGTACTACTTCTAGTAATCATAAATTTAAAAAATTTACTGAATCAGGCTGTATGTTTCTATGAAAAAAAGATAGTTATTTAAGTGAAATGAAAATATACAAATTATTCAACAATGGAAAGGAATATATTTGATTCTAGAATGTTTTGGAGCTATAAGTACTTCAATGTGAAGGTACATATGTGTGCAAGTATATTTAAATGTAAACATCATGTATGTATGTATATATTTCACATGCACACATATATTCCTCACACAGAGTCCAGTTCAGGCACAAATGACTTTTTCTGCACAGTAAATATTTCAGGCTGTACGGATTGGGTCGGGTCCACAGACACTGTTCTACTCTGTGCTAAAGCAGTCATAGACAACATGCAACTGATTAATATGGCTGTGTCCCACTGACACTTTATCCGTGGACACAAACTTGGCATTTTTTTGTTTTTTACTAGTTTTGACTCATCAAAATATACTTAAAATATTAAACAGTTAGTTTGTGTGTGATATGCTGTATATCTGTACCTGAGTTCCTTCTTGAAAAAATGGCTGTATTTCGTTGATGAGTACATGGATGCCAATATTGGAAAGGAACTGAATTGTACTTAGCAAGATGTGTCAACCAGTGCTTCATGCTACTCTCTGAGCTTTGTTCCACATGAGTGATTTGTCCAAAATTAGTTCTAATAAGGGTTAGGGGTATAGACCAGTTGTAGCACACTTGTTTAGCACACATTTTGCTGAATCAGAAAAATTCTGTTTCTCTTTTTTTCTCTCTTGTGGAAAAATGTGGAAAATATGAAATGTAAAGCCCTCTTTGAATGTAAATGTAAAGCCCTCTTGATGAACTGATTTGCACCTTTCCCCTTAGTCACGCTGACTGTTGATGAACTGCCCTGTACCTTACCCCTTAGTCATACTGACTTGTGCTTCACCCCTTGAGCCATCCTTATCGCCAAGAACCAGATGTCTCATCCCGTTTGCTGTGTTTGCTGTGTTTAAAATTTGTTCTCTGCCCTATAAAAAACCCAAACCCTAAGTGCTCGGGGCCGCTCCTGCTCTGGAAAAGCAGGGTGACCCCAGCGCGCTGGTGATTAAAGCCTCTTGCCTTTGCATCGATTCTGGCGTCTCCGTGTCTTTAGTTGAGGGGCTCGATCAGGTGCAGGAACTTTGGTTCCAACACTCTAATCTGCCCAAAGTTAATAGTTAAAAATAGCATGGGCTGTACAGATGGTTAAAGCCTTTGCCTCAAAAGCAAAAGATCTGAGTTCAGATCCCAAGATCCCTCGTAAAAAATGCTAAGCACAAATAGAGACCTATAATTCTGGCCCTGGAAGGCAGAATGTGGGAAACCCCAGAGTAAAGCAATAAGGAGGTGGAGAAATCCAGGATATTCCCAATGTCATCCTTGGGCCTCCACAGGCACACATACTCTACATGAGCATCTACATGAACACACTCATGCAAAACACACACACATGCAACACACACATGCAACACACACATACACACACAGAACTAGAACAAGGATATAGTTTAGTTGCAGAGTGTTTGCTTGCACAAGGCCTTGGCTTCAACCCTGAGTGCCACACAACAAACAAGAATGACGAAATGAATGATGAACTGTCTCAGTCTTTTCCCTGATTTCTTCTCACCTTTCTTGAATTGCCTGTAATTTATCTGGTCCTGACTGGATCAGAGCAAAGCAGAAACCACTACAACACATGGGACATTGTAATTGCTCAAAGATGTTTCCAGTAACTATAAAGCCAAAGTTCCTTCTTAAAAAAGAATGAATAGTGAAAATAAATTTAAAAAATAAAATTTAGTTTTACACAATGTGCTTCCTTTACAATGTCTTTTTATCTACTCTGCTCTTTTTATCTCCTGGATATATATAATCAGTGAGCATAGCTTTTCTTACATTGGAAGCTTTTTCCCCTTCAAAAAGAATTTGGAATACAAATGCCATATTTAGGATATTCTGATTTTTTCTGTCTCAATTAGCAGATAATATGGAAGCAAGTCAAAAATATACTGAAGTACTAGTTTTCTCTTCTTTGATAGTAGAAGCCTGAGAGTTTATTAGTGGTGACAATACAGCCAAAGCAAGACACAGACATTTTCTTCACACAAATTCAGAACCTGCATTATAAGACTGGAACCTTTTAAACATATCCTGCTGGAAGTCTCTCATTTCATGCCTACTGCATGCAAGAGTGCGAACAGTAAGAACTAAACTCACCAAGATGTAAGATTAACTGACTGTCTAATTTATCTAAGAAAAAGAATTAATTTATTACATAAGGCAGATACAAAATAGAACCAGATACTCAAAAAGAAAAATGCAGTTTTATAAGCTGAATTTTAATAGTCCAAGAGAGTGACTTCAGATTTGGTATGGTTAACAGTTCAGAAAATCATTTGGTGGAGGAGGATATGGATTTTTCAGTTCCTTGCCCTGACTCTTAAGTTTCAGAGAGCAAGTGACAAGGTCATATTTACTTAGGAATACTTAGTGTGCTAAGGAACTCCGGATAAAACTGTATCAAGGATCCAGATAAAAGTTTCAGGTCTTTATTTACATATTTCAATCACAGATTCAGTTAATTATCTAGATTTTCTTTCCCAGTAACAAATATCCTGATAATTGAAGGGGTCTTTCATTGTTACTTGGATGTCAGGCATTGTCCAGGTGCCGGGGGACTGCTTAGCATTTCTATGACACTTTAGGGGTGCTTTCAGTCTTTGGATGACTAACGAGCTGTGTTTTATACAAAACTAAGGATCTTAATCTGATCAAATGGTGGCACTGAAAAGCTCCCTTGGCTTTTAATATGATGAGCTAATGCTAGGAAATTGTGGTCCCTTGTTATTATACATAGATCAAGACATTCCATTCTGGACATGGACCGTAACCTTCATAGACCTTATTTTCTGGCTAAAGATCAGAGAATCTCTGGGACACAAGAGCAGATTTAAATGACTTTATTTTGTCCCAAAATTACTTCTTTCTTCTCACTCCCATCCTGAACAATTTATTCTAAAAACAAATAGATGATTTGCATTAATTACAAATCAAACTGTCACTACATAACTTCTTAATTTCTTACCAACGATTTGAGTTAGATCTAGTTTTAAATGTTGTGTTATTTAGAGCTTTTCTATTGATCTAAATTTTTAAAATATTCTTTAGTATAAGATATTGGCAGTAGTACCAATCACTCTGTAGTCTTGATTAGAATATTTTCACTAGTTTTCCTACTCTTACATAGTTTATTTGAACTGGTCAGCATTTGATAAGAATTTCAAGTACTTTGTTTCTTTGTGGCCTTAATCCTTACTCAGTCTGTTCTTGTAATGACGAAGTTTTATTTTGAAATTGGGTTCTCTGCTTCTGGTCTATAGAAAAAACTATTTTACTTTATCTATCATCCAGTTAATAAATCTAGTACCATCCTTCATTTTACCACACTAGCTTTAGGTTACATTCCAGACAGTCCTAATAAAAAAGATCATGATAATGTCAACCTTTCTTGAGGGATCAGCTAGCTGTACTTAATATTGAAAGAGGATAGCTTCAAAGAGAGGCCAAGCTCTGGTTTGTTAGTTTACTCAACTAGAACTTCTGCATTTGATTTGTTTCAATTGGGACACATTTCGGTTTTTGTTTTTTGATAACTTTTAAAAATGCTCTTGGTTTGTAGTGAATAAAAGGAAACTTTCCTAAAACAAAGACTACCAGCATTTCCAAGAAATCATTATTATTATTTATTGTTATTATTGCCTTTTTGCTTGTGTCCTTTGGAAGGTTTGGTTGTATTTTTTAATCTTCCTATTCTTACTGTTTAAATGTCACCTTTCTGTTTTGGACTTCCACATACTACACTGTAACAACCATACAGCTGTTACAAAATTAGTAAATTCGGTTTGGATGTGAATTCAATTATCCAGGTAGCTCTTGGGTGTAAAAGACAGATTTTCTTTCTTTTCTTTTCTTCTTGGCTCTTCCCCTTCCATTACAAAGAGAACTTAAGTAAAAATTGGAAGCTGTTGCAGCTGTTAAAGGCTCTCTGAAGCCCATAGAGCAAAAATGGGACTGTTGAATAATGCAGACAAGATAATGAACAGCAGACAGATGATCCCAGGAGGCCCCCTCTGGGCAGGAGTGCATGCTTGGAGGCTGGGATTGCAGGAGGCCCCCTCTGGGCAGGAGTTCATGCTTGGAGGCTGGGATTGCAGGAGGCCCCCTCTGGGCAGGAGTGCATGCTTGGAGGCTGGGATTGCTAGCCCTCTTCTTCGGCAGTGACTTCCAGCTCACTGAAATACCTGGGACATTTACAAACTAAAGGCTCTTCCCATAAGACCAAAGGCAAACTTGCTCCTAATTTTAGCTCAGATTCTTGAAATCATATAACAAAGTTGTAAAACTTTCTCTCTGAAAGAAGGTGAAAATTAACTAACCATGTAAAGTGAAAACAACCAAGAAAGCGGTCCTGCAGTCCAGTGGCATACAGATGTGGTGCCTTAAACTACAGGAAAGCATGTTGGAGGTAAGTTTCTGTCGCGTTTACCAGAAATTGCCGTAAAATTTAAATAGACCCTACGGCACTACATTGAATAATGCAGCACTTTGGAAGATCTATTTCCAAGCAGATCCAGGCTATTTTGTAACAAAGGCAAAAGTATGAGACACACAATATTGCTGGAATATAAATTGCCCCTGGGGACGGGGATGTGGCTCCTTGGTAGCCTAGCATGCATGAAGGTCCTAGGCTTGATCCCCAGGGCATAGTCCAGTACTCAGGAGAGGAAGGCAGGAGGATGGGAGGTTCAAGGTCATCCTGGCTATGTAGCAAGTTTCAGAAGCCTATTTCAAAAACAACAAAAGACAAAATCAAACGAACCAAACAGAAATTGAATCAACCAATCAACTAAGAATAAATAGATAGACTTCGGTTTAAATGAACATTCTTTTAAGATGCTTTTTTGTTCTTTTGTGGCAGTTTTCCTATGTACTTTAGAATGATTTCTAATTTGAAATCATCTGAAAAGAATTAAAATTTATTTTACAGAGTCTTAAGGTCAAATTCAGGGAAAAGTTCAAATTCAGATTAAAGAAAGTGTTCCCTAAAAGAAAAGAAGTAATAAAGTTTGAGTCTCTTCAAACTGTTTCACTTATTCTGGTCTAAGACTTGCATCTCAATTGCTGAGAAAACAAAAACAAACAAACAAAACAAAACAGAATCTACCTTTAAAGCTCAGCTCTTCTGTCTTATCCACCTATTTACCGTACTGGATTTTACAGCCCAGCCATATGCTAGATGCTAATTATGTCAGCATGAAGATAGTAAAATTTCAACTACCTTTGTTACTATTTACTCATAATATGTTCATCATTCCAATCATAAGTAAAAAAAGAGTCTGGGACTTTTTAATTGCCAACACAATTAAAATCTCTTTTTCAAACTTGTATGTGACAATAAATGAAACGGAGTTCAATGTTTTTGTTTACAAAAGGGATGAAACCGAATGAGATTTGAGAGCATCTCCTACACTTTCCTAAGAAATATTAGAAAGTAGAAAGTTAAGGTAGAGCCTTACAAAAGGCCGGTGAAGGGGTCGGGGTTCTTTGCAATACATATAATGATGTTAATTCAGTACAGCTGAAATGATAAAATACCCTGCTCACTTCTATCTGGAGGTAGAAGAAGAGAATTGACTTCCAAAAATTGCCCTCTGAACTCCACCCATGCATCATGCATCGAGGCATGCATGCATGTCCATTCTCTCCTCTCTCTCTCTTTCTCTCTCTCTTTCTCTCTCTCTCTCTCTCTCTCTCTCTCTCTCTCTCTCTCTCTCTCTCTCTCTCTCCCCCTCCCTCCCTGCCGTTCTTTCAGGGAAATAAACATGCAACTTTGGGTGTCCAATGGTGCCACAGAATAGTTAAGACTGTATCCAATGATGAGTGCATTTGTCTTTTCTTCCTTTTTCCTCTTTGTGAATTCTTGTTCTTGGCAAACTGATGTCTGCATCACTTGAATGAAGTGTATGAACTTGTTGCATTGACTTGTATCTCTGGAGGGCCCCAAGAACGTTTACTTGGGTTGACAATGAATATAAATAGAATAACGGAAACCGATCAGCAATGAATAGAACTTTCATGACTGAACATGATTAAGTTTCTACAAACATTTTGTGCGAAATGCATGAATACTTAATAACCACACGAAACAGTGAAATATATAATATTATTCTAAACAATAATAATTACATATTTGGGGGCTAGGAAGATAGCACTCAAGATGTGGCTTAGAGTGCAACATGCTATATGTATTGTTAATTTAAAATATACAAAAAGAATGATGACTAGCACTCTAATCATTATTGCATATGACGATAATTTTTTGGTATGTTGGACTAAATAATAAATTTAAATTTATTAATAAATTTGACTTTAATTTGATCAGAAAACTTAAACTTCCATATAAAGCTCATATTTCTGGTGTATGTTCTCTCCTCATGCTTGGACTGATACAGAAATCTTTTTTTCCTTGCCACATCCTTTGTCCTGCTTTGAATATCCAGACCACTTCTCGAGCAAACTGGCAGGAAGTAGTATATTTATAAAGACTTTGAATCAGAAAAGTACTGAACTTCAGAGCATGAAGGTCTATCGGCAGGAACAGAACCAATAAAAGAAATTCAATGTATAAAGTAATGACGTGCCTCAATCCCCTTCCTTGATAGGCCTGAGAATTTGTCATCCAGATATGTAAGCCCACGAGAGAGTGGAATAACTTTTATTTTCTGAGGAAGCAAAGTTGATACATACACTCTTACTTAAGAGTGTCCAAATTTACCCAAGTGCTGATCAAATGATAGTGAATCCGCCAGTTGACAACTCCCACCTATGTACACGAAGGTACCACACACACAGACAGCATTTCAATACCTCACCTTTGGCAGCAAGGAATCATTGAGACTAAAAGGAAGCCTCAGCTTTAAAGGACAGAGGCCAAAATATGAGTAAATAAGAATTTAGAAGCCATAAAAAATGATCTGGCAGAAAGATCATGTAAAATTATTTTTCTTAAAGAAATAAAAAAAGATAGTATTTCCTTAAATAAGAACAGGAGGCAAGATAGGGGAAAATAGGAAAAGGAAGCAATCTGCCAACAGGAATACTAAAAACAACAGGATAAAACTCAAATAACAGTTTGAAGATAAAGCCAAAGAAATATTCTAGCTCATAGAACAAAGAAAGAGGAAAATAGAGCATGAACCATGCTATCCAACAGTTAAATAATTTTAAGGACCATATGAAAAAATAGAATAATGGAATGATATAAAACTCACCAGAGAAATAGAATTTTAAAACAATGTCTACAACTGATAAACATTAAGTCTGGGTGTGTGCGTGAGGGGGGGGAGTATTGCTTGTCCAGCAAAAAGTAAATTTAAAAAAAGGCAGACAGTCATCTTAGGGTACCAGGGCTGTAAATTTTTAATGCATTGAAGAAAGAGAAGATTCTGAAGGTTTTTTTTAGCAGTGCCAGTATCATATTTATTTTTTATTTTTCATTTGTTTGCTTTCCATAGCAAGTGAAAAAATAATTTAAACCAATTATATGTACATAGGCTTGGTTACTCCTCCCAAGAACTTCCAGAAAGACTTATCCCCATAAACAAGCAAAAAAAGGTTGCCTGTAACATCTACACAAAATCCCACCTAAAAAAATCTCCTGTGTAGAAAGGTTGCCTTTATTACAAGCATCACATTTTGGGGACAGGAAGGAATTTAAGGGGAGATAAGGTGAATTATGTAGGGTGGGGCTGCACATATGCCTGCCCAGGGGCCATCCAGGTGGGAAGGCTGTGGCCGCGAGTGAGGGGGCTCAGGTGATTTGCAACAGGGTCTCCAACATTTCCATGAGGAACGTGGCAATAGAGGTGTCTCCGATGACCTTGAAGAAGAGGTGCTGCAGGCATTTCAGGCCAATGGAGCCCAGAGCTGAGAAGTGCAGCAGCAGTTTGGCAAACCTGCCTGCTTGTTCCGGATACTTCTGTTTGGTATGAGCCTCGAGCGCGGCATAAACCTTCTCCGGTAGAGTCTCCACCTCTGAGGGTTGGACAGACCCTTGGCATCTGGGTTAAACAACACAGTGGCTCACAGGCACCCTAGTTCCGACTGATCCATCTGCTTGTCTTTCATCTTGGAAACCTGCTCGGTTAGAACTTTGTTCACAGGAAGCAACAACCGGGAAGGAGAAAACCGTGAGTACCTAGCTAAGGACTGACAAAAAAAAAAAAAAAAAGAAATCTAGTGACATTTGTTTATAGACCCAGCCAATTTCTAAAGGAAGCTTCAGGTATCAGAGATGAATGAAATGCACTCCCTTATCCAGAATTGAGGGGGCAAATGTAGAAACTGCAAGGTACATGGCAAAGTCCAGTTACATTAACTATCACGGGCAAAGCTCCAGGGCTCACCAAGAAGGAAGCAGGGAACAGAAGATGTGATGGCTAATATTCATTGTCGGTTTGATGCATAGAAGGCAGATCTCAGATTCTGAGAGCTTTGAATGAGAATCTACAAAGCACATCCCAACTGATTAAGAGACAGTGTAGGAAACTAGAAAACAATAGAGCAATGTATTTAAAATTCTGAAGGAAAAAAGTCTTTAAACTATTTTAGATTTCTATACCAGAAAAAAATTATCCAGTGAACAAAAGCATTGCAAAATATTTGCTACCTCAGAAAATATAATCATTTCTCACAAACTTCCAGATGATTTACACCAACAAAACAGGACAGCAAACTGATGAAGTATAAGTATGGCATCTGAAACAGGATATAAAAAATGCAGAAGAGCAAAAGGAATTCCCAGGAGTATGGCCAAGGAAGACCCCAAGTACTCAGCTGTGCAGCAGGTGAAGAAAGGAGCAAGAACTTAATAAGTAATTCTACTTGCAGCCAGGCTAAGAACTGTGTTTGGACGTGTTCACATCATGAGAAACTGCGGGTTTGTTCTGTGGATAGACATTAAATCATCACCCAGTGTCTTAAGTGATAGTTCTAGTGGATCAAGGGTCTGTGCATAGCCTGCTGTCCTACATTTAAATGCTCATGAGATTGCCATCACGGTTATCAGTGAGCTATGTTTTCTTTCTTTTGTTTTCAAATTATTAATTTATTTACTTATTTTAGATGAGAGTAAGAGGAAGGGAAGGATGGAGAAGAAGAGAAAAAGAAGGTATATATGCCATGGTGCATATGTAGAGTTCAGACAACTTTTGAAAGTTGATTCTCTTTCCACAATGTGGGCTCCAGGGATTGAATTTAGGCTGACAGTTTTGCATGTAGGCACCTTTACCAGTAGAGACAACTTGTTGGACCTTAGACTGTGTGTTTTTCTGGAACCTCAGCTGGGAAAGTGAATATATTCAAGCTCATTCAGGTTTTGCCAGGATTTATTTGTCTGTGGCTATATGAAGGAAGGTTCCAACTATTAGCTAGCCTATTAGCTTGAGGTAGACTCAGATCCTAGAATGTCTCTGCCATATGGATTTCTTCAAAAAATGATGGATTTTCTCATCATGAGCTCTTTATTGTGCTAGGGTGGAGTTTTAAATAGCATACTATTGTCATATAAGGGGTGGTAGTTCTCATCTCTGCTCTACGCTATCTATTAGAAAGAAGTCACAAATTTTGCCGACACTCAGGTCAGAAGATGAGGCAAAATCTTGCACACAAAGACTGAAATTAATGGAGGAATCCCCTTTTCTGCCATTTGAGTATAAAATGAGATATTTAAAAAGCTAAGACTTGTAAACTGTCGATGTACGTGCCCAGTGCTTCATATAACGGTTTCTCTACTCTTACACGTTTCAACTGTTCGTTAAAACTTGAAAGCTGTTTATATGTATGGTGTGGAGGTGAGAGTGGCATATTTGGCTAAATTATTCCAGATTCCACTTTATTTTTACCATGAAATTGACTTATTGTGCAATGGAACTGTTTCAATAGAGTGTATGGTGTTTGTTTTATTTTCCATATCTGGCTACTCAATGAGCAATCTATGGCCAAATGACTTCACAAAAATATTTAGAAGTACAATCATATATTCAAAAATTAAACTTAGCTTTATGCAGTCAAAACCTTCCACGCAGCTGAAAATTGTTACTGAGACACAGGATTAACAATGAAAACTAATATGTATTGAGTGCTTGCTTACACTGTCCTAGGCACTGATCCAGGGACTGTATACAATTCATCTGTTTAGTTCTCATAGGACCCTAAGAAGGCATATATTAAGAGCTACGAATTCCAACAAAAGTTCTGAAATGACAAATTTGATAATCAGTAGGACTAAACTATTACCCTAACATGTACCTTCTTATAATTTCATTACCATAAACCACTTTTTTCTTCTTTCTGAGATAATAGCAGACTTAGCAAACTCTAATGTTAACATTAAAACATTTTTTCTCTGCTCTCAAGGGATTCAACAGGTCTTTGCTCTTTGTACAAAAAGTAGCCTTTCCTATTTAAACTAGGAACAATTATTTTTATGCAGCTTTTAAGATGTATTTATAAATAATCATGTATTCGGACATAATAAGTCATTTAGGACTATAATTAGTCATTGTCAAGTCCGGGCAAACAGTGAGATTCTAATTGGAAAGCTGTGTTTGCCCTACTCGCGCCTCAATGAAACTTTCAGAGAAGGGCAATGTATGCTTCTTAATGTGTTTTTCTAACAGCGAGTGGCAAGTCAGCAAAGATAGGGCTGGTGGTATGATAAATTAATATGCACGCTGACAACTTCTAGCCATGCAACTGCTCAGGGAATTACTATGCCACTATATCCAAGTAATTATATGTTTTAAATGATTTATCTCAATTTGTTAACAATACACCCCTACAATGAAAATAAAAGGAGAGAAATGCAAATAACATGTTATATCAACTTTATGTTGAACTTATTAAAAGGTTGCCCTTTTAATGAAGAACTTAATGAATTAAGAGGTTCATTATGAATAAGCATCCTTACTACTTGTTAAGCGTTTGACACTGCAGACTTGTCATAGTCATTCTAATTATGATTAATACCTTATCTTGAATTCCATTTTCATTCACATTTCAGTAGCAAATGCAATAGAAGTTGCATTGTCGCGTTTAAAAACAGGGTGATTTTCCTCTGACCTTATATTATATTCATTTTTGCATTCAGATTTAACACATTTTTCTGAAATGAAAGTTAACCTTGTGAATCTTTTGATTTGAAAGTGCTTTTTGTCCTTGACAAGTCTGGAAAGCCTTTATTAGACCATCTAAAAATCAAGGCTGTGTACTCAAGACAAATGAAAAATCCTAACATTCTGATTATCCACACATATCCAGACACTGTGATTCTAAGGTACTGTTTAGAAATGCTATTTTTTTGTCTGCTGTGAGCACAGCTAGGTTATTCTCTCAAGCCTTGCTAATGATCTCAATATGCAAGATACATGTTTGTAAGGTCTGAAAGCCACACATTAGAACACAGGGTCCAACTTTCATTGTAGTCAGTGTGATGCTATGACATGTGTGAAGGAGTGCTGGATGGTGTGCGATCTGTGAACTGAAACACTGTGGTATGGACCCCCCTTTTCAGTTATTTGTTTTCTTCCTAGACATGATCTTTCATATTTGCATCTACCTTTTCTTATGTCTTCGTCCTTATTTCTGCCCACAAACTTTATTCCTCATTCTAATTTTTTTCCATCTTCATTTATTTTTTTCTTCCACAGTTCTAAGACTCCAACCCCCCATGAACACACTTTTCATATCTCCTTTGTCCTGTGTCCCTTTTCTCCCATCCCTCTCTCCCTATGTCATTCACTTTCTTCTAAGGAGTTTTTGTTTTTTACCTGTGTAAAAAACAGACTGTAAGCTATCCTAGCATTTGAAATTTTTTTTGCAATGAGAATTTGGTTATTAACATTACTGGGTAATAATATCTCTGAAAGAAAAGAATATAATAGTGTTAGTTCTTCCCCCTTTTAATATCCTGCTTGAGATAAAAAACTTCACAAGAGCTGATAGTACCTCATTAATTGGCTTTACAGTGAAAATTTAAGCCAATTAATTAAGGCAATAGTAGTAATAATAATAAAAAGGTGGACTCTCAGAAAAGCAGATCATTTGTCATAACACAGAATCTGATCTCCTCAGGGCTGGCTATCAACAAGGGATAGTTTCTTTAGAGAGAACACTCTCTCTGGTCCCCAGAGCCACAGGATCTTTCTCAATTCTGGTGTCGCTGAGGAACACTCCACATGCAACACTATTAAAGCATTTATAGTAAGCTAGGTACCCTGAGTGAAGTGTATGCAAATCAGAGAAATGAACTTTCTCCTGAGGTCTTCCAAATTACTCAATTCTTAGAGTAATTAGCAGATAGTCTATTTCTCAGCAAACTAGATGCATTTACATTTTCTTCATCATTTGAAGCATGTCTTCACACATTTCAGGCTCTCCATTATAAGCAGTAAAGTACTGTGCATTTACTGTCAAAGTGGTGGAAGCAAGTCAAACACTCATGGTATGCAGTATTCTAATGTTGTAAAGATCAGATGAGTTTTTCCTTAAAACAATACCACAAAATGACTACATTTTAATTACCTCTTTCAGAGGTATCTAGGGGAAGAAGGGTCACGTGTCTGAGAGTGTTTAATACACTTTAAAATTATATCTCCTAGCAGACTCCAGTACTGATTTAATAGGTCTGATCTTTTGAGATGAATCCTATATCATATTTATGATGATGTCTTATTCAAGAACAGAGCTAAGTCTAATGAGATACAATTCCTTTGATGAGAGGGACAATTACATCACTCGAACCAACACATCCAAAGCCTTCTCACCTTACTGACGGGTAGCTTTGGAAATAAATTTGATGTTTTAATCTCCAGTTTTCAGCTGCTGCTTGTGAAAAAAGCCAGAAAGAAGTAACTTAGGTAAGCCCGTAATCAGGCAAAACAAAGAGGAAATGAGAATGAAGAGAAAACGGAGCTTTTCAGTAGCCATCATTTTCCACATTTTGCTTCAGACTCAAGTAAGAAAACCCAAGTAGTAAACAGAAGTTTAAAATGTCTGGCAGACACTGTGCTGCAACTGATTTCTGTTCTTCCTCTCTCCCTTTCTCCCTCTCTCCCTCTCTCTCTCCCTCTCTCTCTCTCCCTCTCTCTTCCTCTCTCTCTCACTCTCTCTCTCTTTCGATTTTGTTCTCTCTCTCATTTTCTCTTCTTTTTCCCTTTCTTTGAAACAAGATTTTGGTGTGTGGTTCAAACCAGCTTTGAGCTCACAAATCTGCTGCTTCCATCACCAAGCACTAGGATTATAGACATCACCATATTCCAGTTCTCACAGTTTTCAAGTCCTGTTGTTCTTCTATGTATTCTTCATCGTTAGTGTACTGAAATGAAAAATGGTCAAGTTCTACACAAACGAATATGTACAAATGGGAGTTGTTTATGTAAAATATTAATGAATATGGACCTGTGACAGTGAAAGACAATGATTCCAATTTGACTGCTAAGGACAACTCAGGTAAGCATAGGCATTTGTCTTTTTAGATTGTTCTGTTAATAATGAAGTTCTTCGAGGAATTTTTCTTTTATTCATATCAGAATAAACAGAACCTAATTAAAGGCTTGGGGCAGTAGCTCAGTGGTACGGCACCTGTCTACCACATGATACATGTGGTTGCTGGTTCAACCTCCAGAGATGTTATGAAACAAAACAACATGTAGAATATAATTCCCATTCTCATTTTGTGGGAAAAACCATCTTCATTGTATGCTTAGTAACTTAAAGACTTTCAAAAGCAACTCTTTCTGGAGGAAAGATAATGGGGTGCATACAACTTTAATTTCAGTTTAGCCAAGCCAACATGATATAGCATTGGTCAAGCACATAAGTAAATAAATAATGTTAAGACCTCTGACCAGAAGTCTAAGAAGAAATCTTAATCCTCATTCTATTTTTAGTATTATAAATTCTAAATGGCCATGTTGAATCAACAACAAAAATAGGTTCCCCTTGCTCTTGGATGCTCTGATTTTTAAAAGAGTTTCAGTGAATTTTTAAAAAACAATTGTATTACACTCTTAGAACTCCAGAAAACATTGTACAAAAGCTTGCCTATTCCTTAACCAAATGTAAACTAGACTTTTTACTCATCTGTTTATCTGTTGATGACTACAACAAAAGTGTATTTTAGCAACCTCCATTTAGTCTAGGAACTTCTTAGAATAAAATGAAAAACTTTTACCTGTTAAGTGACAAGTGGGATGTGATGAGGGGTTGCTTTCTTCTTATAGTGGGGCTTTTCTTTTGCATGTATGTAGATGGGTGAATACAGGGCTGAGACAGAGTCTCACTATAAATCTGGGCTGTGTGAAGCCAGACTGGCCAGGAATTTGCCATGTAGACCAGGCTGGATTTATGTGCCTGAGCTCCATCTGTTTCTGCAGTGGGATAACACCACTACACCTGGCACTATTGAAGCTTTTCCGGTGGAAACTTTTGTTTTGCTCAAAATTGGCAGAAATCTTTACAAGTATTTGAGTTTATGGAATGACTGTTACTGACGTTAGTTACAGAAAAAGATGTTCAAATATTGGCCTTAAAAACAGATACCTAATCAGATAGATCTTCAAAGTGTAGAACAAGAACAGTGCTCTTCTCTAGGTTGGGAACACTCAGTAAAGAATTATAGTGAAACAAAAACTTGCTTTTTCCCTAAGTCTCTTTAGTCAACTTTGATGAGGTTATAAAGGTCCTGAAAAAGGCTGACTGATAGTTTGATCATCTGATTGATGTCATGCATAGACTGTAACAAAAACTCACACAGTGAGGTTTTTCTTTTTTTTTTTTTTAGTGAGTATGCCTCAAAATTCAGAACATTCCTTCCTACACACTATCTCTGCAATCTATGTTACTGAAACTATAGCTTAATTGGAAGTCAGCTCTCTCTCTCTCTCTTCCATTTTCCATCTGTGCTTTTCATTAGATAGTCTCATCACAGAGCCTGGGCTGGACTGGCAATCATGATCCTCCTGCCTCAGCCTTCTGAGCGCTCTATGTACAGTTGCATATGCATATGCTAAATAAATGTATATATGTACATTTGTATAATGTTTGTATTAAAAAAGTGTTGAGATATTTCTTTCAAAGTGTTTGAAGTATTTACCATGCTCTTGAATTTCTTGTACAGGTTAATAGATGCTTACTAAACACAATTATTTTCATTATTAAGTACTTTCAAAATCTAATGAAAATAGTTTTCCATAAGAAACAAAATCAAATAGTAGGACAGTAAATCATAAAGCTAACATGAACACAAAAGAAAAAGGCAGGAAAGAGCAGAGGCCCACACCATTCCTGTAAGAGAAACTTAAACATCAGATACAAAGTGGAATATTGTTAGAATCCTGAGTTCACTAAGTAATTGTCTAATAATTTAGAAAATATGAATAGTGAGTAGAGACTCCAAACTTACTTAGTCTTAATTTTATTTGACTTATTTATTTCTTGAGCTGTTTAAAGATTTGGCAAAAGAATACTTTCTCTTTTAGAGATACATAATTATGGACAAGATGACTGGCTATCAGGTATTCACTTGCAAATGATTCAGTGAATGGTGATGGGTAGTCACACTTGGATAGCTCAATGATTTCCATTCCTGATATTGATGAGTGATCTTTGAATGTGGGTCAAATCTAATAACTTACTTCTGACCATTAGGTTGTAGACAGAGAGCAAACCAGCTATTTGGTTCTCAGCATTCATGGTAGCCTTGGACCAACATATATGGCAGATCTAAGGATTTCTCTCTGCCGAGAAACATATCCTTCTCTAGGTGGCACTGTGGATCCTGGATAGACACCATGACTGTGCTGTGAAAGAACTAGAAAGAAAATCCAGCTAGGCTACATCTGACTCCTGACTCAAAGAAATGTAAAATTATGTGAGATTAGATTTTAGAGAAATTGTTACATAACGAGGAATAAGTACTATAGAATATCTAAGAATATACTTCACTGGGAATGGCAGAAACTATAAAAATGAAATTTCTAAATTTAATGAGAGACATAACAAGAAACTCTGAATAAATACATGAATTGGTGATGTTTCTAGATAGAAAAGCTCAATAATATAAAGATACTTATATCTCCTTAATCAGTATGTTTATAAACTTGGAATTGGGGAGAAAAAAAAATTAAAAACATAGTTTTATCACTTATCAGGAAAAATAAATACTAGTATAGGTGAATATTGTCTTAAAGAAGAATGAGAGAAGATTAAAAAAAAGTTAAAAATCATCTTATTACTGTGACCTGATATTCAAGAACAGAGAGATCGCTGGTAAATAAAAGCTTGTCAAGAGATGTATTCATATATATAAATATATATATGCATATGCTAAATAAAAGAAAGTCTCAAATCAACAAAATAAATTCCCATCCTAAAAATCAAGAAAAAGGAAGAGTATAAAGAAGAGAAATATTAAAAATAAGAGTAGAAATCAATGATTTTTAAAACAGGAAAAACCAGAAAATAATCAATATAGCAAAATATTAGTTTTTTGAAATGAGTAGTAACATCAATACACCTCTAATATCATGGAGAGGAAGGTCAAGGACCAAGAGGGGAAGGTAAGTGAAGGGATAGAAGGGAAGGGGAAGGAGACAAGAGGGGATATACATGAACTTAATGTATGATGAAGTATCTTCTGGGAGAATGAAAAAATTCTTGATGAATTATTTTGCGAACTCTTACTATAAATAAGTGAACTGCACCACAGAAGCCAGCTGTTATCCACAGGAGTCCTTGGGTCTCAGTTTAAAAACTCTTTAGGTCCTGATTTTATACCATGCTATGGAACAAATTTTAGTGTTGACTTTGTCTTTTTGGTTTTGGGGAGAAAGATTATTCTAGACAACTTTTCAAAGCAAGTTCTTTTTGAAACAACTGAAAATTTACATGCAATCTTATGAAATGCTGAATGACATTTTTATTATTACAATTTAAAGACCTTAATTGGCTGTTTAAGACTGTAGAACCAGGCAACATTTTATTCCATAAAATAAAATGACTTTTCGAATGAGTCAATGTGAGAAAATTGCTTCTCATTAAATGGTGTCTATAGTCATGTAGTGCTATCCATATTTTTTTTTTTTTAAATTAGTTATTTTTGAGATAGAGTCTTTCTATGTAGCCCAGGCTGGCCTAAGATTTATTATTTAGCCAAACTGGCCTCTAACTCTCAATTGTCCTGATCGATCTGGGAGTATGGGCATGTATCCCCGTGTTGGAGAACTTTTATTTTCAACTGATTAAGTCAACAAACAGCAATTGTACATGTATATGGGGTTTTATAGACAGAGCAGAGCTGGAACAGAAAAATTACTGGTCACTCTGCATTGCCCTTTTCATGTACTAAAGAATTCCTGTTGTTTTTGTTTTTGTTTTTGTTTTAGTACTGGGTGTCAATCCCATGGCCTTGTGTGTGCTAGACAGGCTTTATTTTCTTTTAAATTTTTTTTTATTCAATTGTGCGTGTGTATGTGTGTGTGTGCGCGTGTGCGCGCGCGCGCGCGCGCGCGTGTGTGTGTGTGTGTGTGTGTGTGTGTGTGTGTGTAGAACCATGGACGAATTTGGGAGCCACCATGGACGCCTCCACCTCCTCCTTGTTTACTCTGCCCCAGGATTCACAGGCTCCGCCCTACCAGGACCAGAAACGCAGGCCGCCCCAGCTTCCCCCTGGCGGCTATTCGTGGGGTCTAGGGTCCAAACTCGGGACCTTCTGCCTGCAAGGCAGAGGCTTAACCCCTGAGCCACCTCTCCAGCCCAGACAAGCTTTATTTTTTTAACAGCTTTTTGTTTTTGATTAGGATAAGCATGTCATTTACATTCAATGTAACTATTGATATTTTAGTTATGTATTTGGGTATCTTGTGTTACCTAGGAATTAGTGTATTTTGTATAAGTTATCAAACTTGTATTTTGTAGAGTTTTCATATCTTTGTGGAGTCTGTAGTGACATCCTTTCTAAGTCTACACGTGATAGATCCCCTCCCCTCCTGTTCTCTCCCCACTTCCTTCTCTCTGCACATCTCCCCTTCCTTTCTATGATGTTAAGAACTTATTGATATTACTAATCTTTTTAAAGAACTAGTATTTTGTTTTCACTAATTTTACTCTTTTAAGTTTCATTGATTTCTGTTCTTATATTCAGTATTTTCTTCCTTATGTTGTTTCTTTTTCTTGATTTTTAGTGGGAATTTAGTTTATTACATTGAGATTTTCCTTTTTTTATTTTTGGTGGGAATTTAGTTTATTACATTGAAATTTTCCTTTTTTTATTTTTGGTGGGAATTTAGTTTATTACATTGAGATTTTCCTTTTGTTTAACCTATACATTTATTGCTTGGAATTTCTCTTTCAGCACTAATTTATCTGTGTTCCAAATTTCAATATGCTTTATTTTGTTTTTTATGCATTTTGAAATTTTCCTTGAAACTTCCTTTTGATTTGTCCCTTCTAAGTTTTTGGAGAATTCATATTCTTCCACTATTGACTTCTCAGTTAGGTCTATTATGGTCAGGGAGAATAGTGTGTTTTATTTCAGTTCCTTTATGGACTGAGGCTTGTTCTGAAGACTAGGACATGATAGGTGTTGGTGTGTGTCTCATAAGCAGTCAGAAAGACTGACTTGCTGCTGTTACCTGAAGTTTAAACATTCATTTGCCACTACTCATTGATGGTGTTCCTGAGTTCTTCTCTATCATTGCAGATCTTTATTCTAACTGTTCTATGCATTATTGAGAAGTGCAGATGATCTTAACTACATAATTGTAAAATGTATAGTAAATAATTGTATAATGAATTGTCATAGTTTAAATGTGAGTTGATTCAACCTTAGCTGTTAATGTTCGGGAAGGTCTGGACACTTCTAGGAGGTGGAGTGTTCCTGGAAGAAGGTGTGTCACAGGAACGGGTCTTGAGGTCGAGTGGCCCCTGCCCCACTTCCCCAGCAGTCTGCTCTTAGATTGCAGCTTGTTTCCTTTGCTTCCGTGATGGCTGCAATCAATCTGAGCCACCTCCAGCTTCTGCCAACTGCCTTGCCTCTTCCATCATAATGGAGCTGTAGGCCAAATAAATCTCCGTTCTGCTCTTAAGTTGCTTGAGTTTCAGTGTTGGCTTACAACAACAAAGTCATTGTGACATGAATATATATATAATATACATATTATATATTCTGTTAATAATATAATATGTAAAGTTATCTCTGACAAAATGTTTTATTCTGAAGTTTAATATATCTAATATGAATAGTCATTTCTGTTTTCCTTTCATTAATATTTATTTTTTCCTATGATTTTCAATGAGTCTGTGTAATTAAGTTTGAAGTGAATTTTTGTATAACATATGTGGTTGAATCGTGTTTTCTAATTAGTTCATTGATCTTTGTTTTTGATTAGGATAAGCATGTCATTTACATTCAATGTAAATCATTTTGGTCCCACACTTTCCACTTCCTGGCTCACTACAATATGAGGAATTTCTGTCACCCTCTCCATCCTCCATGAGCACCATCACTCCTCATGCCCCCAAGATGGAATGAAACTTCTGAAATTGTGAATTAAAATAAATCTTACTGTTTCAAGTTTCTTCAGTAACCAAATGTGGCCACAGTGATGAGAAAAATAACAAACACAGCTTCGATCTGTCACTTTAACTTTTGCTTTGGTTTTTGGTTTCTGTGTTTCTGCTTTATTTTTTCTAACTTCAGTCCGGTGATGGTTTGTCTCAAATGCCTGCTCGACAGAACCTAGGATCACCTGGACAAAAGGCTCTTATCTTAAGTTTACCTGTGGTTGATTCAAAATTGCAAGGAAATATCCATCAACTGATGGCTGGTTAATAAAAAATATGGTGCACATATACAAGAGAATGTTATTCAGCCACTAAGAAAAAGGAAATTACAATGTTTTCTGGTAAAAGAATGGAACTGCAGAGCATACTGAGTGAGATATCCCAGATACAGACTTACCTTCAGATTTATGTACAGGAACCATTAAACATGGGGAGGTGAAGAAGAGAGAGAGAGAGAGAGAGAGAGAGAGAGAGAGAGAGAGAGTCAGAGGGCATGGTGTGTCCCTGTGAAGGGACATCCTGGGTTGCTTCTACCTTCTTTTTTGCTTCACTCTGGGATTTCCCAGACTCCACCCACCAGGGCCAGAAGTGCAGGCTGCCACCACTATTTCCACCTGGCATTTTTACCCTATTTTAGCCCCTGTGCCATCTCTCCAGCCCAGGAAAGGGTTTTTTCAAAGAAGGAGGGAGAAACAAAGCAAGTGTCAAAAAGATGGATAGTGGTAAGAAGGGAAAGTCCTAAGGCGGAGGCATATGAGGGTATAAGATAGGATACAGGAAGCGATGGGGGAGTAACAGGTAGCACTAAGGATATAAGTTGCAGTCAGAAGAAACTTAACTATAAGTTTAAAAACATGTAATTTTTAAAAAGCTGTGAACAGATGTAGGAGAACACAGAGAAGGGATAACAGGAATTGCCCTGAGATGTTCCTACCAGAAACTATAGGAAATTAAGTAAAATTCCCCTTGCTGGGTCTGTGATGCCTCCCAATGAGCTGGTGGTCAGAGAGGCTTAAAGGCCACCAAAAAAAAAAAAAAAAAGACTTTTGCCATTGCTCTTGGCTGCCCTCCAGAGCCTGATGGTAAGATCCTGCGACTGAAAACATAACACACGTTAATCACAGAACATGAAGAAAAGAATCAGGAACTCACTTGGAAACATCCTTCTTGCTGTGTACCTGAAATACCATGCAAGCTTCTGGGAGAGAAAAGCAACCAACAGTCTCTTCCAGCTTGAAAGCTAAAGTAACAACCACCCCAGGAAGAGTGACCATTAATGCAATGGTGTTATGACTGCTATGGAGTAACTAATTTCTTTCTGAATGGATTTGAGGCTTTATTTGATCAGGGAACACATGTCTGCTACTGCAAACTTGACCAAAAGCCTGTGGAAGGGGAAGCCCTTGACCCTAGGGGGGAACAAACTACTAAGGCTTAGCTATAAAGTTATTATACCAAACTACTATCTAAACATTTGTCATTATACTCATAGATTACAGCAACTTTTAACCTGAGATCAAAAAACTTCCTTTTTCATTGGAAAGTATGTAATACAGAAAACTACAACTAGGGGGCTGGAGAGGTGGCTCAGGGGTTAAGCCTCTGCCTTGCAGGCAGAAGGTCCTGAGTTCGGATCCTAGACCCCACATATAGCCGCTAGGGGGGAGCGGGGGCAGCCTGCGTTTCTGGTCCTGGTAGGGCGGAGCCTGTGAATCCTGGGGCAGAGTAAACAAGGAGGAGGTGGAGGCGTCCATGGTGGTTCCTGAATTCGCCTCTGGTTCTACACACACACGCACACGCATAATTGAATAAATAATAAAAAAATTTTAAAAAAATGAATTTGTCTTAAAAAAAAAAAAAAGAAAGAAAACTACAACTAGCCACAATGCAGAAAATAAGACTGTGGAAAGCTAAACCCTAAGTGGAACATGTAATCACCTACCATCCAAGATTCAAGGAACCTATAAGAGGAGGGGGAGTAATAAGAATGTAAGAGCCTGAAGGTAGGGAGGAGTGCGGCCAGACAGTACCCTCTGGTCACAACGTGGGTGCTGCACCCAAGAACTCACTGCAGCAACATCACTTCCACAGCACAATAGTTGGACTATCAACATTTCATTATGAAAGGGAGCCAAAAAGCCTTATACCTCCCTGAGAGACTATTAAAGAGTAATGCCAGACAGAAGAGGAGCTGTGTCCCAGCAGATACTCGGGCACTTGCCAGTACAGGGACTCTAGATGAAACCAGTGGACCAGAGACTGGCTGGAAAGGAGAATGTATGCAATGGAAAGGGGGGGGGGTGAATCATGTAGTAAGTGGTGAAAAAGGAGAAAAATTCATTTGTATTCGTGTATGAACGTGGTAAAGAATAAAAAATAAAACTGAATAGAAAATAAAAGAATGGAGAGTATGACACATAGATGACTTCAATGAAGTCTCCATATTTTATTTTTTAATTTGTATTATATATTTCATATTTATTTCATGTTACCTTTATGAAGTCAAAACTTATCCTTAAAGATACAAAATTAATTCTGATGTTTGTAAGAATCTACCAAAGCGAAGGTCTGTTTCTTCCTTGATGTGCGTGTTTTGTGCAATTATGGTGTGCATTGTGGACAGTATGCTAATGCAGAATGTGGCAAAGATGCACAGAGGGTTTAATTGCAAGTCACAACTGCAGTTGAGTCCAACCTTTCTGCATAGAGCCATTTATCATGGGTGACAACCTACGGAGGAGGAGTAGCACTCTCTTCCACGGATCACTCTCCTTTGCTCCTCTCCTCCCATCACTCAGCTTACAGTCCTCTTTGTTGGCTGCCAGCATTCCCAGAGGATATATTTATCACCAGAAGAAAAAACTCAAATGACATCAGCAACAGCATTTACAACTCTGTGCTGTGATCCAATAAATAATGTGTGTTCAGTGAGTGGACCAAGAACTAGCAGTATTACCCAGCCACAGCTTCATCGCAGACCTGGTTAGACATACAGGATCTTGGTTCTCCATTTTTAACAAGTGCAAATTTAACAAATAGTTTGTGTGTGAATAATGATGACTGAACAGCCTTGTCTACAGAGGATGGAACTAGTGTTATCATCTCTTAGGACACTATGTAAGACCCATCGTATTACCAACAGAATCCAATCAAAGTGAGAAAACAAGCTTCAGTGAAAGTTGAACTGACGTGCTCCCTTGACCTAGGTTGATCCACGGTTTCACTAGGTGTTTTGACCTATTTATAAATTTGTCCACTTCCCTGGAAGATGGCCATTGCTTCTGTGTACAGCAGAGCAAACTAATGTTCAAAAGTGACCTGACACTTTCAAGTTGACACATCTAGTATATGAATTAAAGGTTACCAGGACCCCGGCTGAAGTTCAGAGGGTTCGGAGGGTAAAGGAGTCTATATGGTGGAAGGAGAGAATGGACTTCTGAATGTTGTCTTCTGACATCCACATGTATGCTATGATATACATGTGTCCTCTCTCTCTCTCTCTCTCTCTCTCTCTCTCTCTCTCTCTCTCTCTCTCTCTCTCTCTCTCTCTCTCTCTAAGAAATTACTTTAAAAAACAAAAAGGTTACCAGGATCCTGACCAAGAATAGCAGCAGATATCAGCAACCAGCACCAGAGAGAGTGGAACAGGTGAATTGCATGTTTAAGGCCAGTTAAGGCTAGTCCGGGCTATAGAGCAAGAACTTGTAAAAAAAAAATTTAAAAAAGAAGAAAAGAAAAAAGAAAAGAAAGAAAGAAAAAACGAGGAGGGAATAGTGGTGAGAAAACATGGTTTAATGCTTGCCTTGTACGAATGAGATCCTGGATTCAATTCCCAGAAATGCAAGGAAAAAGAAAGTCGGGACCAGAGGTTGGAACCCCCTGTCCAGTTTTCTTTTGCATCATCCCAAAATTTTGAAGTCCTTAGTTAGCATCAAGCAGGAAAGAACAAGTGCTAGGTATGCATCCACACTCAGTCTTGATCTACTTCTTAAATGTGTACTAAGGTTTCTTTAAACATTATGAATAAAAAAAATTCACATAGTTTTGAAAAGGGTAATGCATTGGAAAAAAGGACACATCTAATGGTACACTAACGCGAATCTTACTAACATGCATGAGAAAGTAGAAATACCTTAAGAGGGATTTTGTACCCTTTACCTAAAATTTTGGAAGTGTGTAGAAGACAGACAAGACAAGACAACACAGAGTGGCCTCATGTCTGTGGACCAAATGAACAGTAACTGGGAAAAGAATGCTTACAGCAGCTCCACTCTACAGAGCCTCTTCTGTAGGCCCTTTCTAGAAACAATGGAAGAGTTGGTGGCTTTTAAAGCTTATCATTCCTCTGCAAAACTTGACATTAGATGGCCACTAGAGGTCTACAAACTATTAAGTGTAACAGAGCTGTGGGGTTTGCTTTTATATGTGTCAATAACCAGCTCTGTTTGGGAACCCAAAATCCAGTTAGGAGAGAAAACCACTCAGATGAGTAGCCCCTATGCTCTTATACCAAAAGGCTGCAAGTTAGAAAAACACAGCCTAAGAAATAATAGCTGATATTCTATATGTGTACTAGGCCTCAAGGGCCTAATCAATGTGAGCGATCTACACAAAAGTCCAGCAACTGAATTCTCTCTATAGTCTGTATTGGACCATATTTTACCAGCAATCATTTAATTAAAAATTGAAACACTCTAGGAGGTTCATAGCTTATTGCCATCACTTAACATTTGTTTTATGACCAGCGAAGAAAGGGCTATGGAAACCAGCAATTTTTCTCTTGGGAATAGATACAATCAGAGCCATCAACTTCAAGCTTCATAAAATAGCATCTATATCACATTTACCTCCCACAAGAGGACAATAAATACAGTAACTATGTCTCTGGAATTAAAAATTAATAGCCGTAAAAGGGGCTATAAAAGAGGTGAAAAGGATGTAGGTTTTGTAACCATATACAGGGAGCACCTAGAGGGTCATTTATTTGCATTTTGGAACTGGAGGGTTGCAAAGATAGTCCATTCCTTTTTATAGGTTTTAAATGAAAAGGGCTTACTTGCAAAAACCAACTTGAATTGGGTAAAACTTCCTTTTGAAATAAAAGGTGTTTAGCTTGAATTTCTAGATCACCTTATAAGAAAATGTGATCAGATAATTATTTTATAATTCTTTGAAACATATTTTATTTATTACTTATTTTAAGAAGGAGGGGAGGAGAGAGAGAGACAGAAAAAGAGAAAGACATAGAGACAGAGAATGTACGCATGTCATAGTTTGAGATGAGAAGTCAGTTCTCTCTTTGCATCATATGGACTTCTGAGGATCCAACTAAAGTTACCAGATTTATGAGCAAGTTCCTAAGCTGCTTAGCTATGTCACCAACCCTATTTTACAATTCTTGAATAAAGTTTTATTGTAAAGCCAATATTACTTTTTTATTTCAATTATTTGATTGTTAAATATTAACTCACAAAAAGTGGCTCAGAGAAGTTAAGTTCTGAACAATGAAGTTGTTTTAGGAACATATCAAATAATTTATTCATTACTTTTTTCATGTTTGAAATGAGTAATGTATTATAAAAATATTTAGTTATACATATCTTAAAAATTTCTTTGCTAGCAATGATGATACTGTCTGGTGTCCCAGACCTGACTGAGCCATGTAGGAAGATCCTGTTTCAAAAAATTAAAAGCAAAATAATGAGGAATTTTATTAGTAAAATAATTCTAAATGGTAAAAAATAGTGATTCTAAGGGAAAAAAATGTCTCTCTGATTTTGTAATATTTTCTAACTTGTCTTATAATACTTCAGAGATATTTTTTACTATGCTACATTTTTAAAGAAAAAGGCTAACACTATCATTGTAGCTCTGGAACTCCTAGCAGCGCATTTAAATAAGAGAAAGAAAGAAAGGATATTTGTGTTGGAAAAGAGGAAGTCAAACTGCTTTTCTTAGCAGACTGTATGGTCTCATACATGGAAAACTTTAAAGAGCTCACTGAAAGCACTGTTGGAGCTAACACATTCATATAGTAAAGTTACAGACTACAAAGTCAATTACACAAATCAGGTGTACCAATCTCTGCCTTTCTGAAAAAAGAAATCAAGAGAATAATCACATATGTAATACACATGCACCAAAAATAAAGCATCTAGGAATAAGCTTAATTGAGTAGGCCAAAACTCTCTATAACAAAAACTATAGAACACTGAAATTAATTAAAGATGATACAAGTACATGGAAAGATTATAAGAAATAATGTTGCTAACATGCTCATACTTCCCTAAGCAATCTCCTGATTCAATGCAATTTCCATTAGCATGCTGGTATCATTGCTCATAGAAACAGAAAAAAATCTTGAAATTCATATGATACCACTTAAGATCTCCAATAACCAAAGCAATCGTGAATAAAAAAGAACAAAGTTTGGGGTTGAGGAGATGGCTCAGGATTAAAGCTTTTGCCTCACGAGCAAATGGACGTGAGTTCTTCCCCTAATCACATGTAAAATGCTAGGGAGATACGGTGGCAGCCTGAAATTCCAGCCCTGGAAAGCAGTCTGGGAAACTTCAGAGCAAAAAATGAGGAAGTAGAGCAATAATCCAGGATGATTTCTGAATACCTACATGTTCACTCATGTAAACGTGCACATGAACATATGTAACCCCCGACTACACTCAAAAAAGAGCAAAACTGCTTCAAAGCATCATATTACTGAACTTCAAAATACACTACAAAAAGTGGAGTAACTTAGACAGCTTAGTATCACATCCTGATGAAACAGTCGAGAGACCCCAGAAATAACACCACCCACTTAAAGCCAACTGATTTGTTTTTAACTAAGGAGTTAATGCAGAAAGAGAGTCTCTTCAATACATATATAATGTTAGAAAGGATATATCCACATACAGAATGAAAATCAGTCCCTACCTCTCACTACTTTAATGTCCTCATCAGTTATTGCAAGAAAAACTTTAGGGGAGAAATTATTGAATTCCCTGACAATGCCAGGCAAGACTCCATCACTGTGGGAAGCCAAAGAGCAGGCACTTGAAACATGGTCAGCTCAACAGAAGCAGAGAGCAAGAGTCAAAGCACAATGTCTACTAATGCTCCTTGCTTCTCATTCTTATGCAGTTCTGGATCCCTTGCCTAAGGAATGGTCCCACTTACAGTGGGTGGGTCCTCCCACCTCAGTTAAAGCATCTGTAAACTCCTGAAGGAATAGCCAGAGGCATCTCTCAAGGGTGATTCCAGTTGACAACTGAAAACAACCAGGACTCATCAGTTACAAAAATCAATTCAAAAACTATTAAAAATGTACATGTAAATCCATAAACTATGAAATTACCACAAGAAAACATAAAACATTGGTCTGAGCAAAGAATTTTTTGAATATTACCCTGAAAGCACAAACAACAAAAACAAAAATTAACCATACAAAGATACAAAACATATGAGGAATTCAAACAACTCAGTAAAAAATACCTCCAAATAATCCCATTTTAAGATTTTAATACACAATTTTTACTGGTGTACATTATATGTTTAATGATGGTTTTCATAAAGCTATTTTTCTCCTTTCCTTCCCTCCCTTTATTTCTCCTCTTTCCTTCCCTCCCTCCCTCCCTCCCTCCCTCTCTCCCTCCCTCCCTCCCTCCCTCCCTCCCTCCCTTCCTTCCTTCTTTCCTTCTTTCCGTTCTTCCTTCCGTCCTTCCTTCCATCCTTCCTCTTTTCCTCCCTTCCTCCCTGTTGCAGTTTGCCTGCATGGCTGCTGATAAATGACCATCAGACAGCTTAAGGGAACAAAGGGTCTATTTTCTCTTATGGTTTTCTGGTTACAGTTCTCAGTCCAGCTTGATGGGAGAGCACACACCAACACCAGGGGTGAGGGAACTGACCACACTGGCTCCACGTAATGGCTGAGAGAGGGACAATCCTTACTTGCTAGACCAGCATGTCTGGCCAAGTATATTCAAGGATGCCAACTTCCTCAATGAGCTCTCAGTATTTTATTTACCTGTTCAGGGCCTAGTCCCACCCATCATAGACTGGTCTTTCCCCATCAGCTAGACAATCTCCTTCAGGTTCACTCTGGGCTTAACTCAACTACTAATTCTCCACAAATGTTCCCAGAGCTCAAACCTTCAACTGTCAAGTTGACACCTGTGCCTAACTCGCTCTTTTCTTCTTTCTTTTTAAAAAAGATTTATTTATTTATTGTGTGTGTGTGTCTGTGTATCTGTTTGTCTGTGTGTATCAGAGGACACTGTGTGTGCCCGTGAAGGTCCAGTGGTGACTTCAGGAATCACAGTGGATTGCTCTACCTCCTCTTTGCTTTGCCACAGGCTTTTGCCACCTTCTAGGATCAGAAGTAGAGGCTGCCAACATTTCTTCCTGGCATTTTTAAGTGGGATCTGGATGCAAATTCTGGATCTTCTGTTTGTGAGGCAGAGGTTTAACCCTTGAACCATCTCTCCACCCCCTCTTTCCTACTTTCTTTCCTTCCTTATTTTCCTTCCTTTCTCTTTCTCTCTTTTCTCTCTCTCTTTCTTTCTTTCTTTCTCTCCTCTTTCTCTCTCTTTCTTTCTCTCTTTCTTTCTTTCTTTCTTTCTCTTTCTTTCTTTCTTTCTTTCTTTCTTTCTTTCTTTCTTTCTTTCTTTCTTTCTTTCTTTCTTTCTTTCTTTCTTTTCTCCTTGAAGCAGGGGTTCACTATGTAGCCATGACTTATTGGAATTGGAAGGTCTTGAACTCACAGAGATTTGCCCACTTTTGCCCCCCAAGTACTGAGACTACAGTTACAGGCCACCACACCCACTTCTAAAGATAATTTCAATCATGTGTTTCATGTATTTTGACACATTCATTTATCCTTCTCTTTCTCCACTCCATCCCATTCATTCTCTCAGCCTTACTTCTACTTTCCTGCCCAAGGTACACACATGATTTCATGCATCTGTATACAATCTAGGACCTACAGATGACAGAAACTGTAATTTGTCCTTTAGAGTCTGACTTATTTCACTTAATATAATCTTGAATTGAATCCACTTTGCTTCCAACCCTACTGTATTTCATCCTTAATCTGTTGCTGACCCTATAAGTTGACCATTGCCAATAACACTTCAATAAACACAGAAGTGCAGATATCTCTGTGATATCTGAATAGACACTTTTTAAAAGACGATATGCCAGCGGCCAAAACACATATGAAAAGATGCTGAAATCTTAACCATCAGGAAAGTATACAACAAAAACCACAACAAGACATTACTTTGCTTCATTTAGAATGGTCATTAACAACAACAACCAAAAAAAACATATGTTATTGAGGATGCACAGAAATAGGAATTCTATATGTTAGTATAGCCATTGTAGAAAACAGTATAGATGATCATTAGAAAATTGAAAAGAGCTATTGTATGACCAAGAAAGCCCATTACTAGGTATATGCCCAAAGAGACATCTACATTGCCATATTAATTGCAACATTATTCACCATAGCCAGAGTGTGGACTCAGTCACGTTGGTCATCAGTGATAAGTGGAAAAAGAAAATCTTGTATGAAGACTCTAGATTGGGGCTAGAAAGATGACTCAGGTTAGCTTTTGCTTCACAAGCAAGAGGACCTGAATTCAGATCCCAGATACTTTGTAAAAATGCCAGAAATGGTTGTACTTTTGGTCCTGGAGGACAGAGCCTGGGAAATCCCAGAACAAAGCTATAAAGAGGTAGAGTAATCTAGGCTGATTTACAAAATCGTCATTGGGCCTCCACAGGCACCCACAGTACTCTGCTCTACACACACACATACACACACACACACACATACACACACACACACACAGAGAGAGAGAGAGAGAGAGAGAGAGAGAGAGAGAGAGAGAGAGAGAGAGAGAACAAACAATAACTCTGAATTGCCAAAGCAAACTTGAACAAAAAAGAATAATGTTGCAGGCATCACCCTACCTGATTTCAAGTTCTATTACACAGTCAGAATAACGTGGCATGGTACTAACATTAAAACACATGCAGGATTAGTGGAATAGAATATATAACCTAGGTATTAGTCTATGCAACTATAGACACCTAATTTTTGAGAAAGATGTCAAAAATGTACAGCTTCTTCAACAAATAGTTCTTAGAAAACATGTAGAAAAATGAAACTAGATCCCTGTGTTTTATCCTATACAAAAAAATCAGTTACAAATGGATCAGAGACCTTAATTTAAGACCTGAAACTCAGAAATTATTAGAGGAAAAAATAGTGGAAACACTTTAAAGTATATGCACAGACGAGTATTAATAGAGCTCCCATTCAGAACATCAGGCCAATAATCAACAAATGAGAACTCATGAAATTAAAGAGCATCTGCATAGCAAAGGAAAAGGTGATCCAGTGGAGAGAAAGCCTACAGAATGGGAGAAAAATCTTTGCCAGATATTTATCTTACAGAATTAACACATAGAATGTGTGGAGGATTAAAAAAACTAAAGAAGAAATCAAACAACTCTGCAGTGAATGGGTCAATGAAATGGACTGTTCTCAAAATATAAAATGCAAAGAGCCAGTGAACGTTCAACCTTACCGGCATCAGACAAATGCAAATCAAAACTGCACCAGAATTCCTTCTTACCCCAGTGAGAATGTTAGAAATTAAGAAAAGAAAAACAAATGGCGGGGAAGATGTGCACAGAAAGGAAGAATTATAAGTACTGGTGGGAATGTAAACAAGTTCAACTGCTCTGGAAATTTGAATGGGGACTCCTCAAAAAATTCATGACATGATCCAGCTGAATCACTCCCGATATCACCCAAAGGATGTCTAGTCTATTACCCTAGAAACACTTGCACAACGCGGACACAACTCCAGTTCATTGCAGTACTATCCACAATAGCGATGTTGTGGAACCAATCTGGTGTCTCAAGAACAGAGAAATGGATTAAAAAAAAAATTGCCCCTTGCTCCCTGATAGGACAACTCAGGGTTGACTCTGGCTTCTTCAATGCCAAGCTGGTATAGCTCCAGTGCATCTAGGTTGACCTAGTAATTAGCACATGTGCTCTCCCTCCCTGTTCTCCACCCTTCCTCTCTCCTATCCCAAGCGTTCCTGAAAGCACCTTTTGCATCTTTTTGTGTCTCAATCTCTGACTCGAAGTTGGCTTCTTTTTTTTTTTAATTTTATTTATTTATTATTTATTCAATTGTGCGTGTATTCGTGTGTGCGCGTGTGTAGGTATGTGTGTGTACGTATGTGTGTGTGTGTGTATGTAGAACCATGGACGAATTCGGGAACCACCATGGACCGCCTCCACCTCCTCCTTGTTTACTCTGCCCCGGGATTCACAGGCTTCTGAAGAAACCTAACTATATGCTGTGTGCCACAGAAAATTTTGGTCTGAGGAGAGAAGTTACTTTCAGCTGAGCCATTGTATATACCCTCTAAAGCATGCTAAAACTTTTAGAAGTGACTATTAAAGATTTGAAGGAATCTCACCTTTAAAGAGAAGGAGAAATCATAGAGTTGGTTAGGAGATAAGGAGAATTCTGAGTGCTTATTTTTTTAAGGAAAAAATTTAAAAATTTATTAATACAAAAATATTTGGGGCTAGAGAGGTGGCTCAGGGGTTAAGCCTCTGCCTTACAGACGGAAGGTCCTGAGTTCAGATCCTAGACCCCACGTATAGGTGCTGGGCAGAAGCAGGGGCGGCCTGCGTTTCTGGTCCTGGTAAGGCGGAGCCTGTGAATCCCAGGGCAGAGTAAACAAGGAGGAGGTGGAGGCGGTCTATGGTGGTTCCCGAATTCACACACATATACACATACATACACACACGCACACATGCACAATTGAATAAAAAAATTAAAAAAATTTAACTGAATATTTATTTTAAAAAGCTTTAAATTTACTGATGCCTAGTATATTTCAGACAGTGCTTCTCAGAGTCCAGTTTAACTACTATTACCAGTTCACAAAGGTAAATAAACATGTAAGAAAATTTCATAACAGATTGACATAAATTATGCCATTGTCATTACAGTTAACAAAGCTTTCAGTAGGGCAGAAGGAAGGAGATTGACAAATGTGTAGTAAATAGAAGTTGTTCTGTGCTGTAGAACAGTAAACAAGATTACTACAGGTAACAATTTGTACTGTGCATCTATCTCCAAGAGCTAGAAGAAAGGATTTTAATTCTTTTTAGACAACTCAGACATGAAGAGTGTTGAATCCCAAGGCAATTTGTTCAGGGAACATGCGCAGACTCTGTAGAACACCACTATAAAAAAGGAGTCAAAATGGTCCCCCAGCTAATTGGTTTAACAGCATAGACTATCATCCAAGTCTCTGAACTTGTCTGAGTTCTCTGAAGACTGAATCAGTCTGTCCCTGAGAGTGCTGCTCCTAATATGCACGAAGATGAAAAATCTTTAATGGGGGCCAGTAGTTTTTGAATTCTTTTACCATACAAAACTCATTGCCAGACATTTTGTTTATTATTATTTAATGTTTTGAAGTGGGACCTGTCATTATTTCCCTTATACAGAAGAGAGAACCAAGTTCACAATTAATAAGTATGGAGGTATAGAGGTATTGAATTTTGAACCTAGGATCTCTGACAGGCTTCTCTTAACCACTGTTTTTTTTTTTTGTTGTTGTTGTTTGTTTTAATTCTGCTTCTTTGCATTGAACCAGAAAAATTGAGGATCATAAAAGGTTTTGCCTTTAGAACAAAATCCAGAGGACATCTGAGACAAAAAAAAATCTTTTCTTTGTCTCAAAGCAAATGAATTCTGTTCATTAGAGTTGCAACAATTCACTTCATATTTTAATTACATATTGGTTATGAAGTTTGTAGGCTGGCAATTTTGTTTAGGACAGCTGTATTCATACAAGTGTTTTTTTTTTTCTTTACTTCATATTGTCAATTAACATACCTTGATCTAATTCCTTAGCCTTTTGTTTGATTTTATTTAAATTGTAAACTATAGCTTTTGCTTTCTTAAAGTTTTGTTGTGAAGTGGTGACTCTCTAAGAGTCTGTATGTATCTGGATTCTTGTGTTTGGAGTCAAAGATTGAAACCAGAACACGTGTAGAGGATTAAGGTAGAGTTTATTAGAGGAGGCAAAGAACAGAACTCATGGACTCCAGATGTGGGCAGGCCCCAAAGATGGCTACCAAGGTCAGGTATATTTATGCCTTTAGTAAGCCTGGGAAAACTGGCGTTTCCCCGTTGATTAGGCAAGCCTGGGAAAAATGGCTTTTCCTCATTAGTTAGCTTGCATTAGGGCTCAACCCTGTAGACCACCACTTGGAGGTGGGGGCTGTTTCTTTTGATGGATTTAGCTTATCTGCTATGAAAAACTCTCTCCATATCCTTTCACAGGTTAAGAATTGAGGGAGGTTGACACCTTCTCTCCGTGGAGCACTGAGGTCAGTTCTTCCCTATCTGTATCCAAAGGGTGTTCCTCTAGGGTAATCTCAGCAGTGGGCGATGACTTTACAAGATCTTCAGAGACCATCCCAGAACAGCTGCTTGAAAACTGCCTTGTTTGATCCCACTCTGTATCCCAAGCTGTCCTGAAATTTGAGGTCCTTATGCCTTGGCCTCCCGAGTGCAGAGATTACAGGTGAGTGGCGCCTGGTTGCATATTTTAGTACAGTCAAAAGAACAGAAAACAAGAGGAGAATTCCCTTTCCTTCGTGCACTCTCTCCCCTTTCCCAGTCCAACACCAATTCCTGTAGCTAGCTGTTGCCAGCTGTTTCTGGGCACACCTATAATAAACATTTCTAGACCTTTGCCACTAATCTTTTAAGTAAATACTATCACAACATGCATTTTTTTAAAGTTTAATGCTGCATATTTATCATATATCATTTCCTATGGACATCTACAGATCTGTGTCTACTGATGCGTCAATATGACACATGTACTGATAAAATAGGGGTGGGGGAGGGAACAAAGAAGATAAACGTCAAACAGTTTTGATGAGTTTATGTTGCAAGACATTTTCAGAATCTAAATGGACCTAGAGAGAATCTATTTTGTGTTCAAAATAAAATTTTGATGTTTCGTTTTTGTGGCTCTAATTAAAATTTGACTTGGCTTTCAACTATGTTCTGTCATGTGTTAAATCCTACCCACAAAGGCTGGTGTGCTAAGACATAGTCTCTCAGAAGGGGCTATTGGGAGGTAGTGTAATCATGAAGTAGGTTGGGAGAGGGGGGTTTAGGTCATCAGAAGTATGTCTTTCAAGGAGATGGTGGATCCTGACCCAAACTTCCACTCCACACCATGATGTGTCGCCATACCCAGGCCCAAAGCAGCAGAACCAATGCATCATGGTCAGGGTAATAATAAAATAATTATAAAAACATCACGTATGTCATGACAACATTTACCTAAGATATTAGCGGCAAATGCCTAGGAATATTTACAAATGTGCCCTGAAGCAGCTGGTACAGCTAACTACAAGAAGTGGTATTGGATTTGGGGAGGGTTATATGAAGGAAAGGGATATTCTTTTCTCATTTTCTGTCCCTTCAACTGTACTAAAATGTGCAATCAGGCACAGTGACACTCATCTTCAATCTCTGTACTTGGGAAGCCGAGGACTTCAAATTTCAGGAACCTTTAAATTAATTAGATAAAAGAAATGTTTTCTCCTAACAAGTTAATTCAGGTATTTTGTTACAGTGGCAGAAAGCACACATGGATTCTATCATGGGAGTATTAATGTCTTTAAACTATCATGGAATCAATTCGTTCTTCTCAATGGATACATCCCTTTCACAGAATGCACGTTTGTTTGGCCAGTCCTATAAATAATGGTTCTGAGAGCCTTTGTCACAGTTAGCACAGGTATCAATTTGACATTTGAAGGTTTGAGCTCTGGGCACATTAGTAGAGAATTACTGGTTGAGTTAAGCCCAGAGCAAACCTGTAAGAGATTGTCTGACTGATGGGGAAGGCCCAGGTGGCTGGGATTAGGCCCTGGAATAAAATACAGAGGGCTGATTGAGAGAGTCGGCATCTTTGTGTACACTTGGCCAGACATGTCTGGCAAGTAAGGATCGTCCCTCTCTCAACCATTACATACAGATGGTGTAGCCAGTTCCCTTGGCCCTGGTGTTGGTGCATGCTCTCCCATCAAGCTAGACTACAGACTGTAACTGGACTATCGAAAAAAAATAAATCCCTTGTTCCCTTAAACTGTTTGATGGTCATTTATCAGCAACCATGCAGGCGAACTGCAATAGCCTCGGCTCTGTGCTGTTTCCTCTTTGCTCACCTGAATTCACACAGATATATCTATGGGTGTACATATGTATAAGTTCAGGCCTAATTTTTGTTTTTGATACTTCCTTGGCATTGCAAAAAGTTTCTAGGAGAGGGCTGGAGAGGTGGCTCAGGGGTTAAGCCTCCACCTTGCAGGCAGAAGGTCCTGAGTTCGGATCCCAGATCCCACGTATAGATGCCAGGCGGAAGCGGGGGCGGCCTGCGCTTCTGGTCCTGGTAGGGCGGAGCCTGTGAATCCCGGGGCAGAAGGAGGTGGAGGCGTCCATGGTGGTTCCCGATTCGTCCGTGGTTCTACACACACATACACACATGCATGCGCACATGCATACGCACAATTGAATAAATAATAATTTTAAAAAAAGTTTCTAGGAGAAAAGAAAAAGAGAAAACAGGATCTTATGTAAGAAGGTGAAGATGTGTGAGAGAGAAGACATTCCCTTCTTCCATTGCTTCATCTCCAGCAAATCTTGTTGGAAAAATAAGACACATCCCTTTCTGGGGAACTCTCAGAGTTATAGCTGGAGGACTTGAATCTTTCAGAGACTTCTTGACTCACATGTTTATCACTAGATATTACCATAGCACAGTTTACAAATGGGGCATTTTCCTTTCTACTGTACGTACAAGGTCTACAGATGCTAGAAAACAAAGGAGAAAAACAAGACTCCTCACTGATTGCTTTTCATCACAACACTCCTGGTGAAAACATTGGCTTTGTTCATGAGGATATGATAGGATAAGAGTCTCCTCACCACGAGAGAGTCTTTTAAAACATCACTGATCATGATCCATCCAATATTTTTACATGTCCTGCCTTGTGCTGAATTCTACTTTAGAACAATACCACTGTTCATGTAAATCCTTCTATGTTCTATAAGCAGCATGAATGTTTTCTTTGGAGAAAAAAACCACTCCATTGTGTTAGCCGATTTCGCCAAACATAGCAGAGGGCAGCATTCAGCTTGGAGTAATTAATTTGTAATTAGTCAGCTAAGTGGGTCTGTCTATGAATGTACATGTGCAAATACATTTGGTTTCAAACATTCACAGGAGTCTCCTGCGAAGATGACATTAACCTCCGTGAGGATGAGAAAGCTTTGGAAGCTCCGTGTCATCAATTTTTTTTTTCTTAAGCACAGAGAGAATTGTTTTTCCAGAAGCTAAATTTCCCACTCATTTCTGTCTCTGAAATTGAGTAGCCATGTTGGAACCTCATGTTTCATGGAGAATTTGCTGTTTTCACATAGCAAATGATCGCCACCTCCCTGATTGCTCTGTAAAGATGGACTCTCTGAGATAACTCGGTCTTTAGCACATACAGCTTATCTGATTAGTGTCATGTAAGGCAAATGCTCTCTTGTGAGAAGGGCCTGTAACTTTAATAATCCCCACAGGAATACATCCAACCTCACACCTCTAGCAAAGCTGGGGTCTAACTATACTCCACAACTTGTGAATTTCAATTATTTATTCAGAGGGGCCATTCATAATTGCCTGGTGTAAGCCTTCCTTTAGGATGCAAAGCAGAAGACAATGGAAATGCTATCTGGGCGAATTAGGGCCACAGCACTTAAACATATAAATTAACTAGGCCTCATTCACAGCTCTCCCTTTCTATTCTGAGAGGTTTCAGTCTGGTGACATCAAAGACGGGATTATGAGGGAAGATAAAAACTTGATCTAATGTCTGTGTTTGAAGTCATGAAAGTCCTTCCCTCTCTATGGCAAAATAACCCTCCTCATAACACACACATACAAAACCCTGGGTCCAGGTGCAAAAGGGGCTGGGGTTGGGCTGGTGACAGAGGCCTCCAGAAGGCCTTGGCTTCCTGAGATTGTTGGAATAACCCAGGGGAAACCTTGCCCGGCCAAATGTGCTAATAGATTGTTTGTAGGCTTAGGCTGGTTTTGTTCTGCAAATTAATATGTTAAGTCTTTCTTTCAGCCCCTGCAGTTGTTGGGATGGTTCTTTAATGATATTTTAAGTGGGTTTCCTGCAGTATCTACAAAGACTATATAACAGGTTTTTTGTTGTAGTTGTTGCTGTTCTGTGAAAGAGCCGTCTCTGACTTCAACACCATTAACAAATGTTTCCGCTTATGCTATTTGGAAATCAAATTTCCTTCCCAACAACAATTTATGCAGTTCTTGTGTAAATTCTACACCAATAGTGTATGTAGCATGCAAATTCACATTAGCATGCTAAGCTTGAGAATGCCTGATAATATATTTTTGAATGGGGCAAAAGTTTGCAGATGGAAATTATACTGTAATTTGAAGGTACTATCTTACTTTGGGATTTATAGAATTTGTTTGGGATGATCACAGAATTGAATCTTTAATAAATAAATGCAGCTGCACTGCCTGGCATTATAGACAGTAAGATTTCTTTTCAAAGCTCTGCAAGCTACAGCCCATGACTTTTAAAGTCTTTAGTCTTTTAAGCGCTAAATCAGCATTCAAGTGACTGGTTAGCCTCCCATGAGAGAAAATGAAGTGCTCCCGCCTAGATTATAATAGTCTGACTGTTAGAAAACTCCAGCAGTATCAAACCTAGTAAGCATGGAGCACAAGCAGAGCCTTAAGGCAGAAACTACTGGACTTGGAGTTTCTTTTCATCTTGCTATATGGAGGCAAAGGCAGGTGCTAAAATTTATCTGACAAACTTAATGCTTATGCTCAACAACAATGAAAAGCTGTAAGTCCTTTTCCATATTCTCAGGCACTGGGGGCACCATCTCATGGTATGTAACTGCTTATCAATATTGATACGGGGTTCCCTCTGGGATCTTTGTGTGTCCAGGTTCTTGTGTCTGGGAGTCAAAGATTGAAAACAGAACACATATACAGGGTTAAGGCAGAGTTTATTAAAGGAGGAGAGAAAGAATGGAACTCATGGACTCAGACATAGAACCCATGAGGGGTGAGAGAAAAGTCAAATAGCAACTCATGGGATTCCAGCAGTGAAATCCCATAAAGGGCAAGGGAACTCCAACTCATGGACTCCAGACAGCCAAAGATGGTTGCCAGGGCCACGTGTATTTATAGGGTTAGGCAAGCCCTGGAAAAAAAATAGCTTTTGGAGCTTTTGGTCTTTTACATCTCATAGGTCTGTTCATATTGAGACCCAACCCAGCTGATCTTGTGCACGACACTAGGGTAGGGCTTTTCTTCAAAAGAGATCTAATCTCCATATCCTTTTAAGACCAGGGGGTTGGGGGAAGTTAGTAACTTTAGCTCTTTGTTCCTTCAGGGTAATTCCATCCCTGGAGGATGATTTTCCAAGACCTTCAGCATGATGCTTTTTCAAAGTGGAAAGAGGCCAGTTAATGGCAACCTATGTGATATGTTCTGAACAATGACTTTACCTAACAGTAGAAGAAGTTTTAACCCCTTGTATTTATTCACATTTACAAGAAAAGTAAACGTCCTAATTTACCCAAAGGATGGGTGTTCATGTCTTCATTGTTGATGTGGTTATCTTTTTTAGGTTTGGTTGTGAGAGGGAATATGTAGTGTATATATCGGAGGGTACTATGTGTGCCTGTAGTGGCCAATGCTCTATCTTCTTATTGCTTTGCTTTAGGGTCCCCAGGCTCTGCCCTCCAGGGCTGGAAGTACAGACCCCACCATTTCTGCCAGCATTTTTTTTTTTTACATGAGATCTGAGATTTGAACTTGAGTTCCTTTTGTTTTTGAGCCAAAAGCTTAACCTCTGAGCCATCTCAGCAGTCTATTGGTGTGGATCTTAGCCCTTTTCTCCAAGAAATCAGATTCTGAGAAAAAGACAACAACTTCTTGCCACAATCACAATCTGTCTTCTATCTGTATGCTTACCGTTTTTCAGTAGATGTGATAAAAACCAGTCATTTATTTTTATGTTGAATAAAATGCGACCTGATTTTTATTTTTAAGAACAGTTAAGAAAGTTAGTGCATTCAGTTCTTGAAATCACACAAATAAGTTACAGAGGTGTAGGCAATGAGTTTCTTAGAGTGTAATCACAGATTAGAAACTAATCTAGTATTGTCTGTAGGAAATACTTAGCCACAAAGCACACCCTCTGTCTCTCTGTTTCTCTGTCTCTCTGTTTCTCTGTCTCTGTTCTCTGTCTCTTTCTCTCTCTCTCTCTCTCTCCCCCAGGCTATCATGGCAGTTCTCTCCTTGTCTTCTCTGACCTTATGTTATCTCTTCTGTTCTAATGCTCTCCCACCTTAAGGCTAAACTACATTTCTCTCTTAGGCAGTTTTAGAGCAACCATGCCGGCATGGTCTCTGAAAGTCTTAGAAGGTCTCCCACTGATGTGATTACCCAGAAGAAACACACCCTATCCTGAAAGAGCATACCCTATTGATCTAGAGGAACTGATTTTAATCCTTCACAGAAGACACTTTGCCCCAATCTTCTGTTTATGAAAGGATACAGAGATTAGTTCTCTTTTGTAGCCAAGCCCTTCCATGAGGTGGGCACAAGATCAATTGGGTTGACCCCCAATATGAACAGACCAATAAGATATAGAGGACCAAAAGCTCTAAAAGGTCTGCAGAAACTGGAGCTAACCAATGAGGAAAAGCCATTTTTCCCAGGTCTGCCTAGTTCTATCAATAATCCTGACCTGGCAGCCATCTTTGACTTCTTTGCCCCTCATGGACTCTAGAGTCCATGAGTTCCTACCTGACTTTTCTCTCAACCCTCATGGATTCCATGCCTGGAGTCCATAAGTTGTCCAGGGCTCTCTTGCCCTTCCCCTTCATGGATTCATGTCCATGAGTTCCATTCTTTCTTTCATTTAATAAACTCTGCCTTAATCCTCTATGTGTGTTCCAGTTTCAATCTTTGATTCCTGGACACAAGAACCTAGATACATACAGACCTCAGAGAGACTCCGTATCATTTGGAGAGCACAACCAGGAGATCAGACCCTGTATCACTTTGGTCACCAGGTCCTCAAATCGAAATAAATTCTTCTTTCTTAAGTGTCTCTCTCTTGTCGATTTCTCTTTATTTGTGGACCTCCAGATATGGTTTGTGTCGCTCTCTATTCCTTTCCCTGGCCAATCTAGCACAGTCTCCCAACTGAAAACCTTCTTCCTCTGTGTGTGTGTGTGTGTGTGGGGTGTGTGGTGTGTGTGTGTGTGGGGGGGGTGTGTGGTGTGTGTGTGGGGGTGTGTGTGTGGTGTGTGTGTGTGTGGTGTGTGTGTGTGTGTGTGTGTGTGTGTGTGTGGTGTGTGTGGTGGGTGTGTGTGGTGGGTGTGTGTGTGTGTGTTTGAGTTTATAAGGGTTGCGGGCAGTAGCATGTACCCGGGTACTTGCTGGAGTATGAGTACACCCCTGAAGAAAGTGTTTCCTCTTCCCATAGAGAGATGAACTTAATACTATGGTGTATGTAAGTGTCCTATTTCCCTTCTGTTTATCAATGGACAGTCCACAGGCACTTAAGTCACTTCTATCTCTCTGGACGATCATGAAAAATGCTGTCAAGAACATGGGTTGACAAATACCATTTGAGTCCTTCCCTTTAATTCTTTTGCCTTTCTCCTTGCTTTCACTTGGAACTCTTTAAATCCTAAAATTGAAATCAAAGCTCTGAATTGAAAACATGCAAGCCCGTCATACTGCTGTCATACCTATATAGAGAAAAATAACTGTTTTAAGTTCCTTATAAATTGAAATCATGTTCAAGATATTCTGGTAAGTCATCAATGAATTATATTATATGTTCATGTCATATCAATGTTAATAGCTTCCAAAAGAATGAAATATGTTTAAAGAGAGAGCTTTCATAACAGCCATTGGCCACACTTAGATTAGAAGCATATCTGATGAGTCCCAAGCATTCCTGCAAAGAAAAAATGTTCAACTGAAACCAGTTTTTGTCCTTAAAGTCTCAATTTACAAAAGAGCCAGCAGAATAAGTTACATGACTTCAAATAGCTGAGTTGGATTCTCAGAACTGAAAAAAAAAAATAGACTTGGCTACTAAAAAAATCAACTCTGGAATAAATGGGGAACATTTGAATTTAGATTGAGTATATATGATATTAAGGAATGTCAATTTTTTTAGGTATGTTAAGATATGCTAATGATATATAATTACATAAGGGAATATCTCCACTCTCTTTTCCTCCCTCCCTCCTTCACTGAGATGTGAGGATGGTAGAGATGCTAGAGCCAATGTGAGTTATCTTCCAAAGAAAGCTATACATCATAGGAGGAACCAAATCAAGAAAGTGGATGAGAGGAGACCAAGAGAATGAATGATGTGTTCTTCAGGCAGCTGTGCTAGAGGGGCGGAGATAAACCCTTTGGAACCGAGATGATTTCAACAGGAGGTTGATATGATGGACTTGGAGCTTCAGGATATGGAGTTTGTCCTGCTTGTTTTTGGTATTGTTATATACATGGATATGGCCTGTATCAGTTACTCTTAACTATTGCTGTCAGAGAGCACCCAAAATCAATCAACTTAAGGGAGAAAGGGAGGTTTATTCAGCTTACGGTTCCAGAGGGAAGGTACAGTCTCTCAAAGCAGAGGTTGAATGGTTGGCTAGCCAAAGCTGGAGGAGGCTAAGTCACCGCAGACATCTTGGAAGCTGAGAGCTGCAGACTGCTTGCAGCAAAGGCTGACTTCTCCTGGAGGTAGGGTGGGACTAATCCACCTCAAGGCCCACCCCTTGTGACTACCTTCCTCCAGTGAGGCTCCACCTCTCAAGGTACCATGACCTTGCCAAACACATGAGACTGTGGGGGACACATTTCAAACCAAGACAGGCCCCATTCTTCTCTTTTGGAATGGGAATGTTTATTCTGTGCCATTATATGTTGGAAGAATGTAACCGGTCTTTTGATTTACAGGAGATTTTAGGCTTTGGATTTTTGGACTGTGCTGAGACTACTGATGTCTATGGGACTTTTAAAGTTGGACTGAGTGCAGTTTGCATTAGGAGGTGGCCATGAGCCTATGGGGATCGGGTGTAAAGTGTCATAGCTTGAAATGTGAGATGTCCCTTCACGGGCTCACGTGTTTGAATCCTTAGTTGGTGTTTGGAAAGGTTGTGGCAACTTTAGGACATGGAACTTTGCTGGGGGTGGGCCTTGAAGCTAGTTGGGGCTTGAGGTTGGTTAGACTGTTCTTACAGTCTGTAGCTAGCTCTCTTGGCCTCCATGATGTCTGCAGTAATGTAAGTTGCCTCCAGATTCTGCCAGCCAGCCATATCTTTTGCGACATAATGGACTGTATCTCTTCTTTAGAACCATAAGCCAAATAAATTTCCCTTTCTCCTTTAAGTTGTGTTGAGTGTTGTCTCACAGTAGCCCAAAGAGTAACTGTGACACTTAGGGTCTTGATATGTGGGCCAGGTTGCCTTTGAACTTGTGACATTCCTGCTTCTGCCTCCTGAGTACAGAGACTAAATATGCTTATCATTGGGCTGGAGAGATGCTTTAGTGGTTAAAGAGCTTTCTATGCAAGCAAAAGAACTGGGTCTGTCCCCGCTAAGTCATGTCAAATGCTAGCCTATCATTCCAGCCTAGCAAGTTGGAGTGCAAGGTGGTTAGCCAGCCTATCTCTAATGGCGCACTCTGGGTTTAATTAGAGACCCAGGTTCAAAATAGTCAGGTGGAAGAGTAAATGTGGTTTACTACCCATATCACCTTGGGGCCTTCACTCAAGTACATCCACACAAACACGTGTGCTCACCCATATGCAAAACACACATACATGAAAGTCCCCATCACCCCCAACACTCATAAGTGTGTACCACCGCAACCTGGTTAAAGAAATGCACATCTTCTTAGCAGCCTGCATTGTTATTTGAGCAAAAGATATGAAGTCATGCTAGGTAAAGAGATAAATTCACATGCAGAGGGCAAGCCATACTGACGTCTAGGTAATCTGTCATATTGAATCCGGGAGTACTTCTATAGCTGTTCGTTATACTATTCTTTCAATACTCTCATCTCTGTGTGTCTAGGGTTTTTTTTTCCCCCATGTGTAAGATCTCTCAGAGGTTCCATGCTGAAGATCCACATCAGAGAATGTCTCGGTTTAGCCATGGAGAGAAAATGTGAGTTCTTGAAAGTTATGGCTGTCCGGTGATGAATCATCTCTCCTCACAAAGAGACAGAATTCAGTGACTTGAGTTTTCAGTTTAGGGCCCCAAGCAAACAGAAGTTTCAGAAAGGGACCTTTTGGCCTTTGTTAATTGTAAATTAATCAGCTCTCCAGTGGAGAGAAGGCCCCTCTTCTTTCTACACCCTCCTTCCTCAGTGTTTACGCCTGGGGCAAGAATGAGACATTTCATGAGACTCAGAGAAACTCTGAAAGAATATAACACTGTGGCTTGGTTGGTAGTGATAAACAGAACACCAGAACAATTCTCAAGGATGACTGATCCTTTTTTCAGTACTGAGGGGATGGTTGTATGACACAGGTAAGGAAGAGTTAGAGCACTTAGGTGCAACACCACTCAGATAATATGTGAGATGGAAACATATATGTGAAGCTAAGGTGAAGTCCTACCTTAGAGATGTATGAGAGTGAAGCAAATGAAATCATGCTTGCAGCATTATTTGTACAGCATCATCAGAGAGGAAATCTAAGACATTATCATAATTCCTAGTCACTGAGAGGACGTGATCACCTAGAAATGGCCAACTTCTATGAGGATCTCCAAATCAATAGATGGGGAGTCAGTTTTGACAATTCAGTAACTCCAATCATGTATATGGTGAATTTACCTGTTTCCATGAGCTTCCTGAGAATTCCTGCTGTACCACCTGCTCCTTTTCAACATCCTAAAATAAGCTGGAGTCCTGGCACTGTGGAGAGAGCTAATGGCTGCGTCTTTCATTGGCATAGAATTGTTATGCTCTGTTGATAAGATGGCGTCCTCAGAGTAGAAGGCTCACCTCTCTCACTGAGAACTGTTTTAGTGTTCTTACCTGGCAGGTCCTAAGATATAAAGCCTTCTAAAGTAACTGAGTGGCGGCTATCAGAAAATACTTATTTTTTGTTTAAGAACCTATTTCAAATACTTTGGAGTGCCACATAGCAAATGGGTTATTGTGTATCATTATTTTACTAATTATGCACCACTTACTAGTTTAATAATAATTTAAAATTATTAAAGATAAAAGTAATAAATTTTTAAAAAATTGGCTTTATCTGCAAAAATGGTATCAGTAATGCCAACCTGTATTTCAATTCCATAACTGACCTTCTATCTTTTCTACCTCCCTTCCTCCCTCCCTCCCTCCCTTCTTCCCTCCCTTCTTTCCTTTTCTTTCTTATTTTGCTCCATCTCTTCTTCTCCTTCCCCTTTTTCTCCTCCTCCTCCTTCTTTCTCCTCCTCCTCTTTTTTGAGGCAGATCTCACCATTAAACTTAAGCTTATCTAGAAATTTGCTATGTAGTCCAGGCTGTCCTTGAATTCAAAATCCTCCTGCCTCAGCCTTTGAAGTAGTGGAGCTATAAACACGAGCCACCCTGCCCAGTTGGAGATGTTACACATACATACATAATCTCTCCCAACTCCTTCCCCCAAACAGTATTGTGCTTTGCAAGCTTTTAAGACCTTTCCTGTCTCCACCAAAGGGCTATGAGTGCTTTTAATCCAATTTATGATGATCATAAATTCAAAACTAGAATTCAACCTGGAACCTGTATGCCAGGCAAAGCTATGAAGCACAGATAATTTTTTGACATCTAGTTACAGAGTAAGATATTTCCCACTACTCTACTCTAAACATTCTGAGGTTCTCAAGACAAAGTATCAGCTTTAATCTTAATCCTTTCTTATACACATACAACACAGCATCTGTTGGTTTTCTTTGAAAAGCAAAATACGGTGTGTATTAAGTTTTCATCTTTTGGCTTGATTATCTCACTTTGGGGACTCTACCCAAGTAAATAATAATAAATTAGAAATTAAAATCAGAAGGTCACTAAGAAGAAACCTCAAATACCTGGAGAGTAACAGCATACTTCAAGGTAATATATCAATCAGAGAGAAAATTTTGAGACAGACTTTAAAATGTTAACTAGACAGAATTGAAACTATAACATTAAAATTTGTAGGGTGCAGTGAAAGGTTGCTTAGAGGAAATCTGTAACACTGAATGTGTGTGTACATTTGGAAACCCAGAGTAGAATCAGTAATCTAAGCTTTACATTGTGTGTACACACACACACACACACACACACACACACACACACACACACATAAAGAGAGCGAGAGAGAACACTAGATCCAAACTAGGCAGAGGAACTGCTGTTGGGTATTAAAGGAGCTGATATTGTGAGTTAAATAAAGGAGGAATCACTGTGAATGGGGACGGCTGGATGTGCTGAGACATGAAAACGATCTGGCCTTTTTCCGGGTTTTCACGATTCAGTGCTAAGTCTGCATCTCCTGGTATTCCTTCCCAGGTCTCCAGAAGTCTGTCTCACCTTGAGGTCCTCTTCTGACCTCTGGGTCTTTGGGAGACTGGGATACAGCTGTGACAGACAGTGGGCAGAGCTCACCAGTGCTGTTTAACACTGGATACACCCACCGCTGGACTATCCTTTAGAAGACCAGGTGAAATTGCTGCCCCCGCTTCAGCCCTGAACAAGCCTTCCACTGTGTAGCATGCTGCTTGCAACCTCTGTTTAAGTCCCCCTGAAAACTCTGGCCCCATTCAAGTTTCTACCTCACTGATTGATTCGAGGACCTTTCCCCGCAGTCTAGCAGCATTCTGCTGGCCCAGATTCAATGTGTGGGCTTAATTACTTGCTCTGAATTTCCTGACAGGGAGGTTTGCAAAGGGTCGTGAACTAACAAGCCACCATCTCGGCAAGGATCGCTTTCAAATGGCATCCTGCAGCTGTTTTGGCCAAGTGCCCAGTGAAAATCCAGTGTCTCCCTCTGCAAGTATCTCTACAGACCCTTTGAAAGAAAGGATTCTCTCTTTTTCTATTCTTTTAACTATCTGTTAGTGAAAGAACTTTGCAGACATTCTGAACCTGTCTAGCTTCAGCTGTGTCTCCTGGCTGCAGGGTTGGCACTCCTTGCTAGAAGAGCAGAGTTCCCTGAGCCAATCCAGTTTCTCTGGGACAGACTTTCTCTTCTGGTTTGTAAAGCCCCCTATTTTTCTTGCTATTAATTTAGAAATGCGCAGGTGTCACCCGCCTCTCCTGACACCTTTTATTCATCTTGCTCCAGCTTCTTACGTAGTGCCTCTTGCAGATCATGCCTTGTTGTTATCCTCATCTTCATGTCCCGTTATCAATAGTTTTCACCCATTTTTGTATCTTCAGTACTTACCACTGAGTCTGGCATAGTTCTGATATTTAATAAATATTTTCAATGAGTTAAGTTAAATGAGCAAAGCTGGTCCTATGCCAGGTAGAATGGGCATGTTCTACTTCTGACCTTTATGTGTGCTTCACATTCCTTCCTTCTCAAAAGCTGTATTCCTAGACTTATCTTTTTCCTCTAGCTGATCCTAAATTTTGACTATTTCTCCATGGACCATTCTAGGCCCTTTTATCTTCTTCCTTCTCTTCCTACTCTTCTTCTTCTCTCCTGTGTGTGTGTGTGTGTGTGTGTGTGTGTGTGTGTGTGTGTGTGTGTGTGTGTTCAAGAGGGAACTTGAATATGAGTGTCATGGAGACCCAAGGGTGACATAGGGAGTCATCCTGGATTGCTCTACCTCCTTATGGTTTTGCTGTGGGATTTCCCAGACTCTACCTTCCAGGTCCAGAAGAGTAAACCGCTACCATATCCACCTTACATTTTTTTGTAGAATTTGATGATCGAAACGCAGATCCTTTTGCTTATAAGGCAAAAGTTTTAACATCTGAGCCCTCTCCCCAACCTTTAGGCCACCTGCTATGTTCACTCATCCTCATCTGACTATTTTATCTCCAACTCTTTATTTACCGCATACATTATAACAGCATGTGTTCATTTCCAGCCCATATCTGTCTTGAGAGAAAAGATCCAATACCTCTGGGATTCCCCACTTGGATATCTTGTAGATTCCTCACAGTCATCATCATGAAAGTGGAACTTGCTGTTTTTCTCCTCTATCTCCCTTCCACCAGCCTGTGCTCCACAGCATCTGATCTCACCCAGCAGCACTCCTCTGTGGCATAGTACTCAATGCTACCTCTAAGTCCTATTAGCTTCGTCTCTTCACTTCTACCTTTTCCATCCAACCCAAAGTCTCTCAATTCTAATGTTTAAGCTCTTAAACGTCTTCCTTTCCCCAGTCCTCTCCACATAGCCTTTGTCCAAGCCGTTCTCTATTTCGTGCCTAGTACTGCCTAGTTGCCTTGTCCCTTGGTCTTGCTTCTCTTCAGACTCTTTCTTATGTAGTCAGAATAGACATGAAAACCCAATTACATCCTTTCCTTATTAAAAGCCTTTGTCCATTACCTGCATAGTAAGGTCCAAGCACCTAAATAGCATATAAACATTTCAGGGGTGGGCACAGACTTATTGTTTCTTTACTATTTGAGATTCAGATCCTTCAGCACTTTTGGCATTTTCTCTTGACTCGAGGGTTTCACACAGCCCTTTCCTCTTCCTGCTACAGTCACTCCTCCTTCACCCTCATTGATTCTCTATGGGTCACTTTAAATATCACGCTTTGGAATCACTCTTTCATTCTCTGCCTGTTCTCACAACGCCCTTTTAAAACATGTATCTTGGGGCTGAGGCTGTATCTCTATAGCAGAGTGCTTTAGTATCCTATGCAAAGTCCTAGGTTCAGTCCTCAGCAACATACACACACACACACACACACACACACACACACACACACACAGAGGCAGGCAGGGAGATAGTAAAGTGCTTGCCACACAAGAGTATATACCTGAGTTTGGTCTTTAGCATCTACATCAATAACCACCACTACCGATTTGTGATCCTGGCTCTGGAGAGGTGAGGCTGTCATATCTCTGGAGATTGTCGGCCTGCCAGCCTAGCCCAGCTGGCAAGCTTCAGATCTCATTGAAACTGTATCAAAATGTGGATAGCTCCCAAGGAACAAGGCCAAGTTTGATTTCTGGCTTCTCACATATGCATATACATGTGCGAGCATGTATAAACACATGTACACACAAGATAAAAAAGCATCATAAAGATCAATATATATATTTTTCATTTCTTCTTCAGTAATTTATCTTCCTCAGTAAAAATAAGCTTTGCTGGTATAGACAGTATGTTTATTGGACCCCGCCATTTCCCAGCATTAGCTAGTACTGCATCTGTTACACAGTAGACAATAAATATGTTTATGAAATGAATGGACAAATAGGCTTCACATATAAATATAATAACCTCTGTCTTCAAGGAACTGAAGGAAACAGAGCAGGATTGAGTGTAATCAAACATGAGTGAAGTGTGTCTATGTAAGTATGCATAGAAATTAATAGGAAATTAAAGGATTGGCTAATGTTATCTAAAGCTAAGGAAAGAATATAAAGGCTTTTCAACAAAAATGACACTGAACCAAACCTTGAGTACTAAGGATGTATTTGGAATGCTTGGAATATGGTAAGTGATTTCCTAGTATTGACCTGCATTCACTCTGAAGTCCTCTTGGAGAGCTTCTTTCTCAGTGCATGATGTTTGCAATAAGTCAATCTGATTCCTTGCCACATCTGTCAGCTTGGCCTAGCTGATCAGAATCACAGACATTGACTTAAGCACAGGTACTCTATTAGTAAGAGTTCTCTAGAGGAACAGAGCTAATAGAATTACTGTACATTGAAAGAGGATTTATTTTGTTGACTTACAGAATACAGTCTAGGTAGCCCCAGTAGTGGCTGCCGGGAGCAGTTCAGTCCTCTAGGCTGAATGCCTTGGCAACTACAACTTGATGCTGAAGGCCTGGAAGGGTTCCTGGGAGCCACCAGTCTTCAGTCCACTTGGGAGGCTAAAGAGACTGAGTTCTAACGTCAGTGAAGGGTGGCAGCAGTAGGTAGCCACGGGAAGATGAACTTGCCAGCAACTTTCCTTCTCAGAAAACAGAGGGTATGTAGGCGTGTGGTAGAGTACTTGCTAGCATGCCTGAAGAGCTAGCTTCTCCGACTTAGGAAAAGAAAAAAAAAGCAAGCAATAAACTTCTTGAAATTAACAAGGGATCATAACAAAGTTGCAGAATATGCAGTTAATTTACAAGACTGTTTTTCTATACAGCATTAATGAACAAGTAGAACTTAATATTATAAACACAATAACATTTGTACTAGTGCCACGAAAGTGACATTATTACTTAAAAATTTAACAAAATACACAAATTCTATACCAAAAATGTAAAATCCAGAGGCCAGACTGGGACCCCAGCACAGCCTTGAGCCACGCGATGATCTCCTGTCTGCTCCCCTGTCTGGCTCTGGCCGCCTGTCTGCCCACCTGCCCACCTGCGACCCAGAACACCTTCACCATGGCCACCTCTGGCAAGCTCTTACTTAAACAAAGACACCTAGCAAGCGTTCGTGTACCTGCCTCAGGGTGAGAAAGTTCGAGCCATGTATATTTGGGTCAATGGAACTAGAGGACTGTGCAGTAAGACTGCGAACCCAAGTATGTAGAAGAAGAGTTACCTGAGTGGAATTCTGATGGCTCTAGCACTTTTCTGTTGGAAGGCTCCAACAGTGTACGTATCTCTTTCCTGTTGCCATGGTTTGGGACCCACTTCCGAAAGGGTCCCAGTAAGTTGTTGTTCTGTGAAATTTTCAAGTATAACCAGAAGCGTGCAGAGACCAACCTAAAGGCACACCTATAAACAGATCATGGACACGGTGAGCAGCCAGCACCTCTGCTTAGGGATGCACTGGGAATGGACTCTCCCGAGGACCCACGGGCATCCCTGTGGTTGTCCTTCTAACGGCTTCCCTGGGCCCCAGGACTGTGTTGCCGTGGGGTGGAGCAGCGATGAGGTGGAGACTCGCTGCTGGGGTCAGGATTGCAGGCCGAATGAGTGCCAAGGCCCTGTCTGCCCAGGGGAGCTCAGATAGGACCCTGCGAAGCGGCCCTCGCGTTGTGGGTGGCCCGACTCACCTTGCATCCTGAATGTGAAGATTTTGAAGTTAAAGTACCTGTGGATCCTAAGCCCATTCCTGGGACCTGGAATGGGCCGGGCGCAGCCTGGGCAGCGAGGCGGTGCAGGACCCCGGGCTGGAGGGCTGGAGAGGAGGCCGCGGAACACGAAGCGAGCGACACCAGAACCACATTGGATCCCGAGGGGGGCAACGCCCGGTGCCGGGGGGATTCCACGAAACCTCCAACATCAACGACTTTTCCGCTGGCGTCGCCAACCGGAGGCAGCATCCGCGTTCCTGGACAGGTGCCCTCCTGCCAAGTGCGGCCCTTTCAACGAGACAGAGGTGGACCTTCTAGTCCAAAAACTAAGTGGACCTGAGTCCGCCACCCAGCCCGTCCTGCCTACATCTTCCTCCCACTCCAGCTCTTCGCAGTCGCTTTGACTGTCCCCGTTATAACACAGAGTGAAACATCGAGATCTTTTTATTGATATCTCAAAAAACTATAAAATCAAAGAATTACAATGGAAAGACGTTATTCCACATGAATGAATGAAATGAATGAAAAGTACTTTATATTCTTAAGATGTTAGTTTTTTTAATTTTAATTTTTTATTAACCATTTTTTAAATGGTTATACAAGCTAAATGGGTAGTTACTCCCTTCCTTCTCCCTTCCCCTCCTCCCTCCCCTCTTTTTTGTCCCATCTTGCTCTTTCCCACACCTCCCTCTCTCCTTTCCCCTTTTCCTCTTTCCTGCCCTCTCCCTCCCATCTTCCAGAACTTCAGCTTACGTGGGCGTCTGAATCGGTTGCTCTAGCAAGGGTTCAGTACTCTTTCCAGGTTCAGGCTCAGCCCTTTGTTGGGCTGCTCACTAATGTAGGAACTGTTATATCTGTGTAACCCCTTGCTTCTAAGGCTCCTACTGCCTGAGGTCATCTCCCCTGAGATTCTAACTAGTCTAGGGCAGCTTGTTGACATGACAGTCATTGTGCAGGTCAGGTAAGGTCAAATCACATTGCAGTGAGATCCTGGTTGCTGCAGCCCAGACTTGAGTGGAGTGTCTTGTCCACTGGACCTCCCCATCTTTAGGCTCTGACGAATCTTGCTGCCTGCTCTTCCGCAAGGTTCCCTAAGCTTTAGGATGGAGAGAGATTTGGCTATCTGGTTCAGGGTGGACATTGTAAGGTCACTGATATTCTGAATTAAGGCTGGTTGTTTTCAGTTTTGGGGTTTCTTGTACTACACTTGGTTGCATCCGCTTTGGGTGTTGCAGTCTTCTTCTAAAAAGATAAAAGACAGTTTAAAAGAAGGTCTTAATATAAAAGGAGGCATAAAGGTAGAGGCACAGTAGTGAGTGAGGTCATTCTCCCAGCTGCCAGTTGGCTACCATCTAACTGCCAGCCCGAATCCCTTCCATGACTGGGGAGATATGCCCAGCTCTTCAAGCTCATTTAACCCCAAGGGAACAGGAAGGGCGGTGAGAGTGAGCTGTATCAGATGTCCTGATACTCACATGACTGTGACCTAATTTCTCTATTAAACTATGCTGTTTTGCCTCTTTTCTCTTAAGGTTTTCTTTCCCCTTCCCTCCTAGTTGTAATCCTTTGTGGTTATAATGGGTGTTACAGAGATTTGCTTTAACATACAGATTCAATGCTATACCAATCAAAATTCCATTATACATATTGACCAAACGATCTCAAAATTCATATGGAAGCACAAAAAAGGCCCAGAATAGCAAAGAAAAAAAAGTTTCAAGTAACAATAATACTGCTGGAGGTATCACCATATTAAACCTTAGTCTATACTGCAAATCTATAGTAATAAAAACAGCCTGGTACCGGCTCCAAAATAGACACAGATCAGTGGGTTGAAGATGCAGACATAAGCGCATATAATTATAGTCATCTGATCTTTGACATAGGGACCCAGAAAACTCAATGGGAAAAGAACAGCATCTTCAACAAATGGTGCTGGGAAAACTGGATCTCCACATGCAGAAGACTAAAACTAGAACCTTATTTATTGCAATGCACAAAAATCAACTCCAAATGGATCAAGGACCTTAATATTAGGCCAGAGACTATAAAAACCTTAGAAGAAAGAGTAGGGAACTCTCTCAAGCTGATTGGGCCAAGCCAACATTTTCTAAACAGAACCCCAAAGGCACAGGCACTAGAACCAACATTCAACAAATATGATATTTTTTTCTTTTTTTTTTAATTAAAAATTTAATTATACATTTTAAATTTTTTTTACCAGTTCCCTCCCTCCCCCCTCCTTCAACAAATATGATATTATGAAATTAAAGTGCTTCTATTCAGCTAAAGGAATTGTAAAGCAAAAAGACAACCCACAGTATGGGAGAAAATCTTTACTAAGCACACATCTGATAGAAGTCTATTATCCAGAGTGCATAAAGAACTTAAAAAATTAAACACCAAGGAGATAAATAGCTCAATTAGAAAATGACCGCAGAACTTAAAAGAAACTTTTCCCGGGATGAAATTGAAATGCCAAGCAAATACCTTAAAAAATGTTCCACTTCCTTAGCTCTCTGGGAAATGCAAATCAAAACAACCTTGAGATATCATCTCACCACAGTCAAGCTGGTGAAAATCCAAAATACAAACAACAACAAATGCTGGAGAGGATGTGGAAAGAAGGGAACTCTCATACATTCCTGGTGGGAATGCAGGCTTGTACAACCACTCTGGAAGTCAATATGGCGATTTCTAAAAAAGTTAAGGATTGAAATGCCTATCATCTTACTATACCATTACTGGGAATAATCCCTAAAAAAAATCATCATTTCACTATAGTGACATGAGTACATCCATGTTCATCGCAGCACTATTTACATTGCAAAGTCATGGAATCAACCCAAATGCCTAACAGCTGATGAATGGATAATGAAAATGTGGTACATTTATACAATGGAATATTACTTAGCCATCAAAAAATTAATTAATGAAATTTGCCAGTAAACAGATGGAATTAGAAGAAATCATACTGAGCAAAGTATCTCAGGCACAGAAAGTTAGATGCCACATGTTCTCCCTTATAAGTGGATCTTAGTTATAGACCCTCTTAACGACATGCTTAAAGATGTTAGTTTTAACATAATCCAAATCAAAATTTTAGCATATTATTTTTGTGGATTATTGACAAACCTACTGAAAAAGCAAAAGACCTAGAATAATCACCTTTATATTCAAAACAGCATGATATTGACAGAAAAATAAATGAGTAGACAAATGGAACAAAATAGGAAACCCAGAAATATGCCTATACAGACATTGTGTCACAGTTACTCTTCCGTACCTGTGAGAAAGACTCTGACCCAGGCAACTGAAAGGAGGAAAGGTTATTTCTTTGGTATAATGTTCCTTATGGAAAAGAACATAGCGGAAGGCATGGCTGCCCAAGCAGGAGACTGGTCGACATTATTATGGACACAAAGAGGCAGGAAGAGTGTAAGTGAATGAGCAGGTAGGGCAAGGCTACCAAACTTCAAAACCCTACCTAGTGACATGCTTCCTCCAGCATGCCTACACCTCTGAAAGACTCCACAACCTTTCCAAACAGCACCATCAGCTCAGCACCAAGTACTCAGACATGAGCCCACGTGGGACAATTCACATGCAAACACCATCTATAGTTAGATGAACAATAATAATATAATGGAGAAAGTCTTTTCAACAAATGCTACAAGTCTGTAGGCAAATAAAAATGACCTTGTACCCTTTTTTGAATCACAGACCTCAGTGGAAAAGCCAAAAGTCTGAAATTATGAGTAAACTGCATAGAGTTTGAAAAGCTAGATGGACTCATGTTTAGAAATGGTATTACTTACAATTCCAAAGGTGTGGTCCATGAGAGAAATAACTAGTAAGATAAAGGTCATTAGGTTAGACACCTTCACCCTGAAAAGGGCAATGCCAAAAGAATAAGAAGTCACAAAGAGAAAACATTTGTAAAAGGTCATTATGGTTGTATTTTGGTGTCAACTTGACAGTTGCAGACTATTCGGGATGCAGCTATGGAGGGTTAATGGTTGGATCAACCCCTGAACAAGTCTGCAGGTACTTGATTGATGCTGTGGAAAACCCAGCCCACAGTGGGTGGTACTTCACAGTGGCGGACCAGATAATAAGAGGTGCAAGGCGGAGGGACTTGCTCTTCCCTTATCTTGTGTCGACTTGATGTGGAGTCTACTCTGCGAGCACTGTTCACTTTTAAAACATTGTGGCCTTCTTTGTTGCTGCTGCTGCTCCCTCCGTTCTTGGCTGACTCAGAGCTTCATTTTTGCCTCCATGTTGTTGCTGTTCCCTCTGCCTTTGGAGCCTGGTCTCTGGGCCTTGCTGCTGTTTGCTGTTCAGCCCAGCTAGTCTTCACCGACATGGGAACCCAGCGTCTTCAATCCTCCAGAAAAGTAAAGGCTTGAGACCTTCTTGGCATCTTTTGGCTTTGTGGAATGTCCTGGTCAAGAACCAAGCAGCTACAGGTGGCTACTTTGAAGGACATTATTTTTTATTGTAAGTTATTTTAATAAGCTTATTTATGTATATTACATTCTATAGATTCTGTTTCTTCAGAGAATCGTGACTAATACAAAGGCATACATGTTTAAACCAAATTTTCTCAGAATATGCAACAAATTCTTTTTTAAAAAATATTTTTTATTATCTCCGCTCATACAAACTTAATAGGTATACAGGTTCCCTCCCTCCCTCCTCCTCCCCCACCCCTATGCTCGCCCTCCCCTCACCCCTCCCTCCCCACTACCCAGTGCCTCCCCTCCCCCAATCCCCGGAGAATCCTTTAATGTGCATGCCTGACTGTCCTCTGGGTCCTCCTCTCCGATGACATACAAGGACCCAGTGGCATTTCCCTGAACTCTTTCCTGTGTTCCCCTTAAGCATAGGAACACTATTTTGGCTGTCAATCCCTTGCCTCCAAGGATCTTGGTGCTTTTAGTAAATAGAATATGCAACAAATTCTTTTTTTTAATACATTTTTATTATTATTTCCGCTCATACAAACTTAATAGGTACACGAGTTCCTTCCCTCCCTCCTCCTTCCCCCAAACCCCCTGCTCCCCCTCTCCTTACCCTTCCCTCCCCATGCCCCATTGCCTCCCACCCCAATTCCCAGAGAGTCCTTTATTGTGCATGTTTGACTCTCCTCTGGGCCCTCCTCTCCAATGATGTACAAAGACCCAGTGGCATTTCCCTGAACCCTTTCCCGTGTTCCCCTTAAGCATAGGAACACTACTGTGACTGTCAATTCCTTGCCTCCAAGGATCTTGGTGCCTTTAGCAGATGCTAGACTTTGTGAGGTCAATAGTGTGTTGGACATTGCTCCGGGCATGCAAAGTCCAATTATGATTGCTTCGGCCCTAACTTGTGTGGAGTATCTCGCAAATCATTGCTCCTCCCATCCTTGTGCTCTTACAATCTTACCGCCCTCTCTTCCGCAAATGTCCCTGAGCTTCAGGATGGGGAGAGATTAGTCTGGCCCAGTTCTAGGTGATTGATATAGAGTCTCTGAAGTTCTGGATTGTGGTTTGTTGATTTTCTTTTGCAGTTTTGCTGCTCCTGCAATGCCCTTCACTTCATCCTGCTGGACACTGTATGTCATCCCCTAGCCATAGACAAAAAGCTGTTAAACTGGAGTCTTGTTATAAGAGCACATTCAAGGGTAGATGAAATAAAAGTAGGAAATCTCAGTAAGGGAGGGGTCAATCACCCATTTGCAAAATGGTTACTTTTTATATGCCAGACTATATGCGCTCCCCTTCTGGTGAGATCATACCCCCTCAGTTGAAAATGATCAGGAACGAACGTCTGTGAACTTAACTAGGTGTCACATTACTTACTTGCAGTCCTTGATGGTGGCCTATTTTCTCTGCTGTAACATGGTCCCCTCTCCCCTTGTGTCTGGTGTGGCCCTCCAACTCCATCCCTCCTGTTCGTAATCCTTGCAATTACTGTAGGTATTACATAGATTTACCTTTGAGTGTCTCAAGGTGGGTTGGGTGGCTTTGGTACTAGGAGCCACCTATTAGGGAGTACATATGGCACTTAATTTTCTGGGTTTGGGATACTTCACTTAATATAATTGTTTCTAATGACATCCATTTCCCGGCAAATTCCAGTAATTCATCATTTTTGATGGCTGAGTAGTACTCCATTGTATAGATGTACCACAGTTTCCTTATCCACTCATCAACTGTTGGACATTTGGGTTGATTCCATGACTTTTCTATTGTAAACAGTGCTGCTATGAACATGGTTGCACTTGTGCTATCAAGGTGAACCTCTGCTGCATGGGGGGTTATTCCCAAAAGTGGAATTGCAGGGTCATGTGGCATTTCAATCTTTAATTTCTTTAAGAGTCTCCAGACAGCTCGCCAGAGTGGCTGTATGAACCTGCATTCCCACTAGCAATGTAGGAGATTTCCCCTCTCTCCACATCCTCTCCAGCATTTGTTGTTGTTTGTATTGTGGATTTTTGCCATCCTGACCGGGGTGAGATGATATCTCAGGGAAGTTTTGATCTGCATTTCCCTGAGGGCTGAAGAAGTGGAGCATTTTTTAAGATATTTCTTAGACATTTTAATTTCATCCCTGGTAAAGTTTCTTTTGAGTTCCAGGGCCCATTTTTTAATTGGGTCATTGGTTTCCTTGGTGTTTAGTTTTCTAAGTTCTTTGTGCACTCTGGACAGTAGAGCTCTGTCAGATATGTGGTTAGTGAAGATTTTCTCCCATTGCCTTTGGGCTCGTGTTACAATCTCTTTATCTGAACAGAAGCTCTTTAATTTCACAAGATCCCAACTGTTGAGAGTTGATAGCAGTGACTGTGCCATTGGATGTCTGTTTAGGAAATGTTGGCCTAGCCCAATCAGCTCGAGGGAGTTCCCTATCCTTTCAACTATGGTTTTTAAAGTCTCTGGCCTGATATCAAGATCCTTGATCCATTTGGAATTAAGTCTTGTACATGGTGACAAGTACGGGTCCAGTTTTAATCTTCTGCATGTGGAGATCCAGTTTTGCCAGCACTGTTTGTTGAAGATGTTTTTTTTTTTATTGGATTCTTTGGGCCCCTTTGTCAAAGATCAAATGGCTGTAATTTTGTGGGCTTATATCTGGGTCTTCGATCCTTATCCATTGATCTATGTGTCTATTTTGGAGCCAGTACCAGGCTGTTTTTATAACTATGGATTTGTAGTATAGACTAAGGTTCGGTATGGTAATACTTCCAGCTGTGTTTTTGTTACTCAGGATTGTCTTTGCTATCCTGGGTCTTTTGTGCATGTAGTGCATGTACCCAGGATTGCAACAAATTCTTTTTTTAAAATTTTTTATTATTATTATTATTATTTATTCAACTGTGCGCATGTGCGTGTGTATGTGCGCGCACGTGTGTGTCTGTGTGTGTGTGTGTGTGTGTGTGTGTGTGTGTGTGTAGAACCACGGACGAATTCGCGAACCACCATGGACGCTTCCATCTCCTTCTGCCCCGGAATTCACAGGCTCCGCCCTACCAGGACCAGAAGCGCAGGCCGCCCCCGCTTCCGCCTGGCGTCTATACGTGGGATCTGGGATCCGAACTCGGGACCTTCCGCCTGCAAGGCGGAGGCTTAACCCCTGAGCCACCTCTCCAGCCCTGCAACAAATTCTTAAAGCGTAACAAAAACCCCCACCTAACTTGAAGATGGGTGTAACAGTTAGTTACAGATGTTAATTTGACAATTGAAGGTTATGAAGAGTCATTTGTTTAATCATTTAATAAAGACAAACCCTAAGAAAACCTGTGGAATATTATCTAGTTGATATGGGAAGAGTCATCCATGGTATTTGGACCCATTCCCTGAGCAAATGGATAAGATGGAGAGAGCTGGTTCAATATTTTAACATACCAGCAAGCAATAAAAATATGTCCCTTTATCAGCATTTTCTGTAGATGTGGTGTTGTCACTTCCCTTAGTTCCTGATGTTTGAGTGAACTCCCCTGATATGTTTATGAACTACAAAAACTGTAAGCTAAGAATAGGTCCCTTGTGCTGTTGTAGTATTGATGAACTTACTGTGCACTTCCATAAGACCTGCACAGGGAAGGGAAAGATCTCAAGAGGATCTGCACCTCCCTGAGAAACTATTGAGTACTACCAATAATGTGTGTGCATGAGGAGGGTTCTTAATGGCATATCCCCTGATATGTGACTCACGTTCCATGAAGTCCTCAGGCACATGACATTAAAGGCAAATCAGATGAACTCAGTGGGCCACAGGCACAAAAATACATGAGAGTAGGAAGGAGACCGGGGGGGGGGGGTGCTGTGTGGCATATCCCCAAGATCATACCTGTTGATTTGTGACATTCCCTCAGAGAGGGGTTGACCATCTATGTGCCTGCACAGGTGAGGACTGGGAGGAGCTAGAATGCACTTGAGGCATTTGGGGGCCCTGCACACATGCCCATACACGTGCCTGTGCATGAGCCACCCATGTGCCCTCACAAGTGAGGATGGGAAGGGCTCTACAGTACATAAGATGAGGGAGATTTCTTTTGAGGGAGTTCCAGCTAGGCAGTGACAAGAAAGCTGTGAGCCATGCTGTGGTGAGCTATCCCCGTTCCTGTTAGTAACCCTCACTTCTGTCCCATAAACAAGCCCAGTAAACTGATTGATTCATCAAGTTGGAGCTTGATGTAATCGTTTCTTTGGTCTATTATGGAACTTCTGTCTGGAGTGGAAGATGGTTGTGTGGCATCTCCCCAGGAAAAATATTTCATACAACAGTTGTAAAAAGGAATAAGGGAGTGATATTAGGAATTAGGATGGGAAAAAATCATAAATTCACTGTGTTCAAGTATAAAAATTAAATTAATAAAAAAGAAACTAGAAACCACAGTATACAGCACTAAAAATGAATGGGGGAAAAGATGGGGGAAACTTAAATACTACTGTCAATCAAATGAAGCCAAGTTAATAAAAGCTACTCACACATATTCCAATATTCTAGAAAAGATGAACCTAAGGAGACAGTAAGAATATTGATGAATGGGCCCAGCCCACCCAGGTGGCCCGGGGTCCCAGCAGCACCCAGGCTGCCTCGGTTTTTGCCTGGGCCATGCCACGGGCCCCAGCCCCTTGCTTTCTCTCGCCTGCCTGTCCACCCAACTGGACAGGACTTGCTCACATTCCTCCATCCCTGGAGCTTGGTTGGGCCCCAAGCCAAGTCCCAGCTCCCAGGTGAAGAATTCGACCATCAACATCAGCCCCACTGCCTCTCTGGCCCACCGGGGACCCACGCACATGGCCTACGGAAGACACACTGCTACTCAGAATTCAATGAAGTCCAAAGGAAACTCAACCAAAACTCTAAGGGACAAAGGCCATACAACTGAAGCCCTCTACAATCATCCTATCACATGGGATTCTTCACATCCAGCCCAAAGATAAGTAAACCTCCTTTTTTTCACCTTTCTGTTCCTTTCTAGTATTAATGGCTGTAGATCAACTTTTACATACAGCCACCTCAAAAACATACAACTCCAGGGAATACACCACTCACTCTCACATATCACCAAGATACTAAATCGTAAAAGTGCACTACCATACTAATTAATTCACCCCCTGTCTACTTAACCTGACTTAACTGATGTACTAACAGCCTAATAGGCCCATCTAGGAAATAACAATAACAAAAGACAAACATACCCAATCCAAGGCAAGCACTAGTAATAACTGCCCAAGTGTAATAACACCAACTAAATCAGTTCAGTCAAAAATACACAGTAACTGAAAGGTCCTAAAAAACAAAACAACAATGTACAAGTCAAAGTGCAGATCCATGAGAAAAAAAACCCAAGAAGATCAATGTCCCACCAAAAGAATTAACCCCATAATGATGGATTCCAACCAGAACAAATTCACAGAAAATAGCCAAGAAAGCCAGACCCAAGATAATGACTTTCATAGTATGATCATTATCATGATTAATACTATGGAAGAGGAAATCCAAGAGGAGTTAAACAACTGCATCAACCACTTTGAACAGGAGGACAAGAGGCACTTGGAGGAGTTGAGAAAAACAGTTCAAGAAACAAAAATAGGCATAGAGCAGTTAAAACAGTCTCAGGCAGAGTTTAAAATGGAACTAAAAGACAAGTTATCTTCAACCCAAAACTCAACAGAGAGTCTTATCAGCAGAACTAATGAAGCAGAAAATAGAATTTCGGATCTTGAAGACAAAGTGGGAGAATTAACCAGCTCAATGGAAGAGATTGTTAAAGCCAAAAAGATACTTGAGAGGAACATTCAAGAGATATGGGACACCCTGAAGAAGCGTAACATGCGCATTCATAGAATACCAGAGCAAGAATCCCAAAATACCACCCCTGAGGAAATTTTTCAAATTATCATAAATGAAAACTTCCCTGAACTAAAGAATGAGAGGCCCATCCAAATACAAGAGGCATTTCGCACTCCAAATAGATCTGACCAAAATAGAAAATTGCTACGGCAAATAATAGTCAAAACAATCCACATTCAAGACAAAGAAAAGGTGCTGAGAGCTTCAAGAGAAAAAAAGCAAGTCACTTTTAAAGGTAAACCTATTAAAATAACAAATGACTACTCAATGGAAACAGTAAAAGCAAGAAGAGCTTGGAGAGGCATACTTCAAGTATTAAACAAGCAAAAATGCCAACCCAGGCTGATATACCCGGCAAAACTATATGTCATGATCCAGGGAGAAAGAAAAGTTTTCCAGCACAAAGACAACTTGAAGGGATACATGTCTACCAAACCAGGCCTTCAAAAAATGCTAGAAATGATACTCAAACTTGAAGAAAAAAACAAGCATATCCAGGAGGACAGAAGGGAAGTATAATACCACCAAAACATAAATGTCAAAAAATATGCTTACAAAATCCACTAAACATAAAAAATGTCCAGAATTAAAAATAATTTCTCCATTATAACATTAAATGTTAATGGTATTAACTCACCGATCAAGAGACATAGATTACAAACTTGGATTGAAAACCACAACCCATCAATCTGCTGCCTTCAGGAAACTCATCTCACCACAAAAGATAGGCACATCCTAAGAATGAAAGACTGTTCCAAAATTTTGCAAGCTAATGGAACCAGAAAACAGGCAGGGGTAGCAATTATGCTTTCATACAAAGTAGACTTCAAAAAAAAAATCATAAGAGACACAGATGGATACTACATTTTAGTCACAGGTACAATTCACCAGGAAGACTTCACAATACTGAACATATATGCACCCAATACAGGCCCCTCCACATTCATTAAGAAAACCCTACAGCGTGTAAAGCGAGAAATCAACCCCCAAACAATAATTCTTGGGGACTTCAACACCGCCCTCTCAACATGGGATAAATCAACAGGTCAAAAGCTTAACAGAGACACTTTGGAACTTAATCAAACCTTTGAAGAAATGGACCTTACAGATCTCTATCGAACTTTTCATCCACGCACCAAAGAATACACATTTTTCTCAGCAGCACACAGAACTTTCTACAAAATAGATGACATATTGGGCCACAAAACGAATCTACACATATAGAGCAAAGTTGAAATTCTAACCTGTGCCCTATCAGACCACCACGGCCTAAAGCTGGACATCCACAACACATCAAACAAGAGAAAATCCACTAACTCCTGGAAACTTAACGCTATGATGCTGAATGAGAATTGGATTCAGGAAGAAATTAAAAAGGAAATTCAAGATTTCCTGAAAGAGAACGATAATGAAAATACAATTTACCAAAATCTCTGGGACACAATGAAAGCTGTCCTAAGAGGTAAGTTCATAGCTCTTAATGCCTACATCAAAAAAATGGAAACATCAGAAATAAATAACTTAACAATGCAGCTTAAAGCTTTAGAGAAACTAGAGCAATCCGATCCCAATAGCAGCAGAAGAGAGGAGATTAGCAAAATAAGGGGAGAAATATCCAACATTGAGATTAGGAAAACGATACAGAAAATCAACCAGTCAAAAGGCTGGTTCTTTCAAAAAATCAATAAGATTGATACACCCCTAGCTAAATTAACCAAAAGCAAGAGAGAGAAAACCCAAATTAACAAAATTAGAAATGAACATGGAGTTATCACTACTGTTACCCAAGAAATCCAGAGAATTATAACATCATACTTCAAAAACTTATACTCTGTGAAATATGACAACACAAAAGAGATGTAAATAAACACAACTTACCTAAATTGAATCAGGAAGTGGTGAATTATTTAAATAGTGCTATAACATATGAGGAAATCGAGGAAGTAATCTCAAATCTTCCCATCTTCCCACCAAAAAATGTCCTGGACCAGATGGATTCAGCGCAGAGTTCTACCAGATATTTAAGAAGCTAATAACACTAATACTCCTTAAACTGTTCCATCAAATAGCAAAGGAAGGAACACTACCTAATTACTTCTATGAAGCTAATATCATCCTAATCCCAAAACCTAATAAAGATACACTTAAAAAAGAAAACTAGGGGCTGGAGAGGTGGCTCAGGGATTAAGCCTCTGCCTTGCAGGCGGAAGGTCCCGAGTTCGGATCCTAGACAACACGTATAGATGCCAGGCGGAAGCATGGACGGCCTGCGTTTCTGGTCCTGGTAGGGCAGAGTAAACAAAGAGGAGGTGGAGGCATCCATGGTGGTTCCCGAATTCATCCGTGGTTCTAGACACACACACACATGCATACACATACATACACATACACACATATGCATACACGCACAATTGAATAAATAATAAATAATAAAAAAAGAAAACTGTAGACCAATCTTTCTGATGAACACAGATGCAAAGATTCTCAACAAAGTCTTAGCAAATTGGATTCAAAAACATATCAAAAAGATCATTCACGGGGATCAAGTAGGCTTTATCCCAGGCACACAAGGTTGGTTTAACATACGCAAATCAATAAATGTAATTCATCATATAAACCAATCCAAAGTCCAAGACCACATGATACTCTCGATAGATGCAAGAAAAGCGTTTGACAAGATCCAACAGCCTTTTATGATCAAAACCCTAGAGACAGTTGGAATGGAAGGAACCTTTATCAATATAATAAAAGCTGTGTACAACAAGCCTTCAGCAAGGATTATACTCAATGGGGAAAAACTTGAAGCATTCCTACTTCGATCAAGAACTAAACAAGGCTGTCCACTCTCATCACTTCTATTCAATATTGTACTTGAAGTCTTAGCTGAAGCCATAAGACAAGAAAGGGACATAAGAGGGATTCAAATTGGCAAGGAAGAAGTCAAGCTATCCCTATTTGCAGATGACATGATCTTATACCTGAGTAATCTCACAAACTCCACCAGGACGCTCCTGGAACTAATACAGAAGTTCAACAGGGTGGCAGGATACAAAATAAATGTACAAAAATCAGTGGCCTTCTTATATACCCAGAAAGAAAGAAGTGAAAAAGCCCTGAGAGAAACAATCCCATTTATTATAGCCCCTAAGAAAAATGAAATACCTTGGTATAAACCTAACCAAGGAAGTAAGAGACCTCTATAATGAAAACTTTAAATCCCTAAAAAAAGAAATTGCAGAAGACACCAGAAGATGGAAAGACCTCCCATGTTCCTGGATTGGCAGAATCAACATCGTAAAAATGACAATCCTACCAAAGGCAATATACAAATTCAATGCTATACCAATTAAAATCCCAAAGCAATTTTTTAAAGAGGTTGACCAAACAATCTCAAAATTCATATGGAGGCACAAAAGACCCATGATAGCAAAGACAACCCTGAATAACAAAAACACTGCTGAAGGTATCACCATACCAAACCTTATCAATACTACAAATCCATAGTTACAAAAACAGCCTGGTACTGGCTCCAAAATAGACACACAGATCAATGGATAAGGGTGGAAGACCCAGATATAAGCCCACAGAACTACAGCCATTTGATCTTTGACAAAGGGGCCCAAAAAACTCCAATGGAAAAAACAGTATCTTCAACAAATGGTGCTGGCAAAACTGGATCTCCACATGCAGAAGATTAAAACTGGACCCGTACTTGTCACCATGTACAAGAATTAATTCCAAATGGATCGAGGACCTCGATATAAGGCCAGAGACTATAAAAACCATAGTTGAAAGAGTAGGGAACTCCCTCCAGCCAACAGTTCCTAAGCAGACATCCAATAGCACAGTCACTGCAACCAACTCTTAACAGATGGGATCTTGTGAAATTAAAGAGCTTCTGTTCAGATAAAGAGATTGTAACATGAGCACAAAGGCCACCCACAGAATGGGAGAAAATCTTCACTAACCACATATCTGATAGAGCTCTATTTTCCAGAGTGCAGGAAGAACTTAGAAAACTAAACACCAGGGAAACAAATGGCGCAATTAAAAAATGGGCCTTGGAACTTAAAAGAAACTTTACCAAGGGATGAAATTAAAATGTCTAACAAATATCTTTAAAAATGCTCCACATCCTTAGCCATCAGAGAAATGCAAATCAAAACTTCCCTGAGATATCATCTCACCCCAGTCAGGATGGCAAAAATCCACAATACAAACAACACCAAATGCTGGAGAGGATGTGGAGAGAAGGGAACTCTCCTACATTGCTGGTGGAAATACAGGCTCATAGAGCCACTCTGGTGAGCCATCTGGAGATTCTGAAAGAAGTTACAGATTGAAATGCCATATGACCCTGCTATCCCACTTTTGGGAATACCCCTCATACAGCAAAAATTCACCTTGATAGCACAAGCACGACCATGTTCATAGCAGCACTGTTTACAATAGCAAAGTCATGGAATCAACCCAAATGTCCAACAGTTGACGAGTGGATAAGGAAACAGTGGTGCATCTATACAATGGAGTACTACTCAGCCATCAAAAATGATGAATTACTGGAATTTGCCGGGAAATGGATGTTATTAGAAACAATTATATTAAGTGAAGTATCCCAGACACAGAAAATTAAGCGCCATTTGTACTCCCTAATAGGTGGCTCCTAGTACCAAAACCACCTAGAGACACTCAAGGATAAATCTCTGTAATACCTACAGTAATTGCAAGGATTATGAAGAGGAAGGATGGGGTAGGAGGGCAACACCAGAAACAAGGAGAGAGGGGACCATGTTACAGTAGAGAAAATAGGCCTCCATCAAGGACTGCAAGAAAGTAATGAGACACCTAGTTAAGTTCACAGACTTTCGTTCCTGATCATTTACAACTGAGGGGGTATGATCTCACCAGAAGGGGAGGGCATATAGTCTGGCAGATAAAAAGTAACCATTTTGCAAATGGGTGACTGACCCCTCCCTCACTGCGGTTTCCTACTTTTATTATATCTACCTTTGAATATACTCTTATAACAAGACTCAAGTTTAACAGCTTTTTATCTCTTGGCCAGGGGGTGACATCCAATACCCATCAGGATGGAGTGAAGGGCATTGCAGGAGCAGCAAAAATGGAAAAAAAAATCAACAAACCATAATCCAGAACTTCAGAGACTGTATATCAACCACCTGGAACTAGGCCAGCCTAATCTCTCCCCATCCTGAAGCTCAGGGAAATTTGCAGAAGAGGGGGCGGTAAGATTGTAAGAGCACAAGGATGGGAGGAGTAATGATATGCAAGATACTCCACACAAGTTAGGGCCAAAGCAATCATAATTGGACTTTGCATGACCTGCGCAATGTCCAACACACTATTGACCCCTCAAAGTCTAGCATTTGCTAAAGGCACTAAGATCCTTGGAGGGATTGACAGCCACAGTAGTGTTCCTATGCGTAAGGGGAACACAGGAAAGGGTTCTGGGAAATGCCACTGTGTCCTTGCACCTCATCGGAGAGGAGGACCCAGAGGAGAGTCTGGCATGCACAGTAAAGGATGCTCCAGGGATGGGAGGGGGAGGCACTGGGGGATGGGGAGGGATGGGGGAGGGGAGGGGTCATAGGGCAGTAGGAGGTTGGAGGGAGGGAGGAGTCTGATGTACCTGTTAAGTTTGTATAAGTGGAAATAAAAAAATAAAAAATGAATAAATAAATAGTGTTCCTAAAAAAAAAAAAAAGAATATTGATGAATGCCCAAAGTTAGGGAGAAGGGAAGAATGAGCAGGAAAGCACAGGTTTCTTTTTTAGGTTGGTTACTCTGAACCATGTCAGCACACATTTGTCACAGCCCGTAGAGTATACAGCACCAAGAGTGAACTCGGTATAAGTTATGGATTTAAGGAGATAATGATTTATCTATGTAGACCCACTGATTATAACAAATGTATCTCTCTTGCATAGGATTTTGTATGTGAGTGGACAGAGGATATATAGGACAACTCCTTACTTTTTACCCAAATTCACTGTGAATATTATGCCAAAATAAGTCTATTATTTAGAATCAAAATAAAAAGCATTGTGCTCAAATCCTTCCTTACTTCACCAGTTAATTGTATGACATTGCAGGCAGCATCTTATGACACCATTTTCTCTTCTGTAGAATAGGTAAGAGTAACCCATGCCAAACAGGTGATTCAGTGAAAAAAGTTTACTGGTCTACCTGAAGTGCTTCTACAGTGGCTGTGCATAGTAAGCATTTAAGTTGTCAGTAGTAACATTAGTATTATTAGTAGTAATAGCAGTAGTAGTGAATATATTGCCTTCCAGTTTCCAGACTTGGGGATCTCATGTTCTTCAGAGTGTGGGGCTTTTGCTTACTACGTAGCAAGTTTGTGAGGTTCAGAACTTACAAATTCCTTGATGACAAGCACCTTCTAATCATTTGTTTTATTATACCCCTAGTTCAGAGCAGAACTCATCACTTATCGCTCAACCAAGTGTCCTCTTGCAACAGAAGATGAGCAATGCTGAGAACCACAACTAGCCAAAGTGCAAAGTAAAAGAGACTCCACGACTTGAACCCAAAGAGGACATCTAAATCACTCGCCATCCCATGGCTCGAGCTTGTGGAAAAGGAGGCAATAAGAATGTAAGAGCCTAAGAATGGGAGAAGTACTGCCAGATAGTCCCTCTGTTCATCTTACCAATAAAGACATCTGGACGAGATCCAGTGGACCACACATGCAAGGGGACATGGGAATGGGAAGGAGACTGCTTGAGAAGGAAAACATGTGGGGTGAGATGGAAGGGGATATGGGGTGAGTACTAGGGGATGAAAACAATCAAATTTGTTGTATTGATATATGAAAGCTTCAAAGAATAAATAATAATAATAAAAATGTAGCAGTTACTGTTTCTTCAAATGGAATTCAAAAGACTATTCTAGAAGTAAGTGTGAGCTCTCTCACTGGCTTGGAAAACTGATGTGTACCTGGAAACATTCCTTTCACGAGAAATATTCATGTGGTTTTTCTTCTTCAGAAAGTTTCTCTGCCTCAGGGCTTCAGGTGTTTCTGCCATCAGGTCAACAGGTACCTTCAAACTTCACAGTGTTCAAAACTGAGATCAGTTTTCACAATATGTGTTGTCTTTTATTCAGTTACTCAATGTTTGGGTGAAGCTGGATTATTCGTATTGCCTTGTTCCAGGGAAGAGCCCCCAAAGCACTTTAAACCACTTTGTGAACAAGACCATTCTAGGTTCCAATCCACTCTTTTGCCCTTTTGACAATTAGATTAACTTAAGGTTTTTTTTTTAAGAGAAAAATAAAGAAAGAACAAGGGAAACTGAATACAAAATGAAGAGGAATTTCAAGAGCCCAGGTGCTTTACTTGTCTGGAGCAATTTGTTCTGTGTGTCACACAAAAATGTGCCTTTCATTTCTAAATGACAAGGATAATCAAGTGCTATGTGGAAAACAAGTACATTATTGATGGTACTATCACTCTTCTCCCTCATGGTTCATAGTCATCAAATTTACCATACTTGGTGGTGGAAGAAAAATTTGCAAGGCTTTAATAATATGCATTGGGGAGAGCAGGTATCTCTGCACATGATAAACTTTCTGACAGTATTTCCCAACCCTGAACTTACAACGTCATCAGAACTCAAAACGGATCATGTCTTTTATAGTATGGTCTGCTTTCAGAGATTCTGCTAAGCATCAGGCTATTGAGACTCTCTCCCTGGAAGACAAGTAGACTCTCGCCCACTAAACGCTTACAGATTTTTTTCTTGCAGGTCTCAACACATAGTAGAAGCTCAGCAGGCATTGACTGAATATGAATCTATGCCAGCACTTCTAGCAGAAGCCCATCAGCTGAAGACATTGTTACAGTTCACTGTTCTGGCTGTAACTAGAACTAGAGTTCTGTATTGTTTCTTGTTTTTTTCTCCCATTACCCTCTTCTTTCCCATTGCCTTTCATTTTCATTCCTTTCCAGAAGGAACTCCATCTTTTGTACACTAATGCTTTCAGCATCATTGGTTATCTATGAGTGGTATTTTCAGAACCTAAGAAAGCCTCAAGCTCCCATAAGGTATTGGTTTGGTTGTTCTAACAGAAGTTAAATAATAGTGGTTTCAAAAAAACTTATGGCCATGGATATAATTCAGTGACAGAGCACTTGCCCAGCACACACAGACCCTAGGTTTAATCAGAGGAAAAATAAAAGATGTCTTGAGATATTGAGTAACAAATAATAAATTCATTTCTTAAATATGTATTGAGTCCCTACTAAATGTCAAGCATTGCTCTAGACACTGGAAAGAACTGACTCCACAAAGTTGTGCTCTGACCTGCACATGCCCACCCTGGCATATGTGCGCATGCGCGCGCGCGCACACACACACACACACACACACACACACACACACACACACACACTAACTTAAAAGAAATTAATTTCAGGTTTGTCCCTGTATTTTTCATACACACACACATACACACACACACACACACACACACACACACACACACACACACACATAAAGATTTATTTCACCCATGTAACTGATATAACAAAGCATTCATTGGCTTGGCCAAGTATTCACAAATGGCTGGAGTCACGGTGAGATTTAAACAAACAGAAATCACAGCAACAACACAATTGCAAACAAAGCCCTGGGCTGCACCTGTTCTGCTGTCTCAACATGCTACCCTAGATACAGCCTAACTGTCAGCATCCCACCTTAATCCTTGCTCAGCTAGCAGCCTTTGGTGAATTCTCTGACATCATCTGTGGCAGCCAGCATACATTTGGTGCTTAGATCTCGGTTTTTGGCTGATGTGCAAAAATTTAAAAGATCAAGAAATTCCCCGAGAGACTCCACAGCTGTGCATGTGAAAGAACTCAGAACTCCTGTGAAGATTAGAAGAAAATGAAAACAGAAGCTTTACATTAGTTTATCCTCCAGGATCTCCCTTGGGTCCACATTCTGCGAAGGTCTCAGGAGGTGTGTTTGTCTGCTTGCTAATTTCATTCTCCCTGGCTAAACCAGCTCTCTTGGAAGCTTGAAAGTCCTGCAGGTTGGGGAACAGTCTGCCCCCAGGAAGGCCAACATCTCCCCTAAACTCTCATTTAACTGTGAAGACAGCTGTAAGCCCTTTAAATTGAGAGGTGAAATTAATCCCAGAGTTCTTTAGATAGTTTTGAGGCTACTGGAAGATTCCCCAAGAACGGTGTTAATCCTTGAGTTCAAAAGTAGCAGCTAAATGCTCCATGTAGGATGGATGTCTTGCCAGGGAGAGGGCAGGGACGAGACTTCATGAAATGAGGAGACAAAGCAGAATCCACAGTTACTGAAGGCTGGAGAAACCCTAGGGCATGCACAGTAGAAGTGATTTTCCAGGAAGCGTGAGTCTAACATATTATTTAGGAGGACAAAAAAGTTTCATCTCCCTAGCCCAAGCTAATATTTTTTGATGGTCTGGCTAGAAATCACAACCAGATACTCTTCCCATTGCTGTGTCTGCTGGTTTTTTGTGTTTCAGCTAATCATCTATTCTCTTGTTTGGTAGTTTTACTATTGTTGGAAATAGTAGATGATCTCTGCTTTTAACATACACATACATAATGGGGACTTTGGAACTATTACCATTCATTGTAAAAATTGTAATTTGTATTCCAGGAACACAACTATTGAGACAAATAAAAAAAACATTTCATGCTGTTATTAGAAAGGCTATCTTTAAAATATTTGGGGAAAATGCTAATTGCCATTCAAAAGCATTATCCTCCTTTGAAAATAACAGAAAAATAGAACTTTATGTCAACTTTACCTTTTAAATGATCAGACCTGAGTTATTTAAGTAGAAGTCATAAATCTCTCTTTTCAAATATTTATTTTGATAGATGCCTGTTTGATGCCATAATGATGTGTAAAGGAGTCACTTGATTGCTGAAATTTATACTTAGTGACTGGGAACAGACTCTTCAAATGATTGAGAATTTATACTTTCACTATGAGACAGAAAGAGAAAGAGAGAGAGAGGCAGAGACAAAGGACAGAGAGACATAGGCAGACGGAGACATACCGACAAAAGCAGAGAGACACAGAGAGAACACTTTCATGTATTCCTTTCCTTAGGGGTTAATACCTCAAAAGCAAAAGGACCTGAGTTTCCATTCCCAGATCCCACCTAAAAATGCTGGGAGGAAATGGCTGTGTCCTGCAAAACAATAAGGAGATAGAGCAGTTTGGATGATTTGTGATGTCACCACCCTTGGGCCTCCATAAGCACACACGCTCAAGTACTCCTTTGTACACACACACACACACACACACACACACACACACACACACAGACACACACACACACAGACACACAGACAGACAGACAGACAGACACACACAGACACACAGACACACAGACAGACAGACAAAGACACACAGACATACAGACACACACACACACAAATACAAATGCAACAAAAATTATGTTTAAAGCAACAGAGTCTCTGGTTATAAAATCATCTTTTCTTCAACTACTCCAAGAGTTGTCTAGTGGGTCTTTTCAGTTGGTTCTTTTCGTTTTTGGCCTCTGTACAGCATACTCAGTGACTTTTCACTGAGGAGGGGCGGGCCGTCCTCAGCCATTTTATCCTTTCCTAGATGATACTTTAGTGCTTAGGGGTGGATTCAAAGTTCCAGAATCCACAATGTTGTTAGGGTCAGAATCCTGTCAGACTTACTCTATACTTGCCAGTCTTTCCCCTCCTAACCCTGAGAATGCACTTAAATATTGTAAGGATTGAACTCTCTCTGCCATGTAACACTCACTTCTAATGTCAAATGGCCATTTCTTTAGTGATAGATTTGCATTCTCCATACAAGGCTAAACATGTCTATTGTTCATCATAAATCAAATTGCTAAGTGCTCTTTCAGGCATACTTTCTGGGTGCTCAGTAGGTAGTTAGATTGCAACACGTGATCTAGATATTTGAGGACACACCTCAGGCTCTAGGAATCTTGTTCTTGAAAAATTCCTTTTTAGATGGTTGTTCTGAATTGGGTATTTGATTTGATTTTTCAGATAATATTTAAAATACAAGGAAAAGAGGCCTGGATTAATCATTTGGTTAATCAATAAACAGCAACTCCACTGAGCATCTCTGCTCATTGAGAGGTTTTCAATGCGAGCTGACCTCTGATGACTTTGAGGGTGTCCTTGGGAATGAAAGAGTTAAGGTGAGAGAGAGAGAGAGAGAGAGAGAGAGAGAGACAGACACAGAGAGAGAGACAGAGACATTCTTTTGGATATAAAACTATCTTGTCCTCAGTTCTTCTGAGAGATGTGAGTGAACTTGCTTGGTTGTTTAATCTCTCCTGCCATGATCAAAGTCTGTGTATCTTGCTGAAGTTCTCCCTAGATAACGCTTATGGCTATAATGAAGAGATCTAGACAATGAAATCTACTACAGATCCAAAACACGATACAACCAAGTATAGCATTTGTCATGCTGAGCGCTTTGACCTGAGGAAGAACTGAGGTCTTCATGTTTGTCCATCCTCCTGTCTCTTGCCTTGGCCGCATGAAGCCCAGGAAGAGGCTTACACACCTGCCTGAGGATAGATCCTCCAAGAAGGAACTCCCTTGTCATGAGTCCTTACTCACCTCCGCTCTTATCAACCAGAATGGTGAACTGTGTCAGCAGAAAACAACCTGATGCTGGGAACCAGAGATTTTGTGGCAAGCTACTACTGACCCTAAGGACTGCCAAAGGCAACTCTTAGAACCTGAGCAACTTTTTATTTGCCAAAAAACTGCTTTTGCTTGCTCACTGTTCATCTAGCTTTCTCCCTTAGAAAGACCAGCCTTTCTATAACTAGGGAATATAAAAAAATCTGGATCACCTGTCCCTTTTTTTGGAGTCTTTTATTTTGCAAGATTGCAACCTAATGACAGAGATAGAAATATTGTGAAAAAAAAATCAATGCTTATGCCCCCTCCATCTCACTCTAGCTGTTTAGACTGTTGATACTTCAGACCTTTAGGAAATGAGAATCTCTTCCAGGAATTGCAAGCTCATGCCTGGCATCAGACAGAGGGGAAAGAAACTTCAGAAGTACTAAAATTTGTCAGATCAGCCATCAGGAGAGACTGGAGCTAATGACAGTGATGGGTAATCTGTACCTTGGTCAGAACACAGCTCTTGCCCTCTACTTAAGCCTAAACTTTGCATCAGGACCTTGAAGATGAATTTGGGGGGAAAATTTTTCCTTTTTCTGCTTTTCAGTGTTAATTTGACTTTCAAATTGATTTATGGAGATAGGTAGTCAAACAGAGGTAGGCCATTACTCCAAGTTCCAACTGGATTTCAGACATATGTGTATAATCAAATTTAATTCTTAGGATCCAGGCATGTCTATCCATGCAAGTAATCCTAGTACTCTGAAAGTAGAGACACAGCAGTATTGTGAATTTGAGACTACCCTAGGCTATTCTGCTGTAGAGCAGTCTTTACAAACCAAACTAAGGGCTGGGGAGATGATTCAGTGACACATTATAAGCAAGTAAAAGGATTGCATTCGGATCCCAGATCCCATGCAGAAATGCCTGAAGGTATGGAGGCCTACATATAATTCCAGAAGAGAGAAGCTGAGAGTTTCCAGAGCAAGTTGGCTAGCCAAATCAGTACTATCAGTGAGCGCTGTCTGGATTTGACACTCTACGCATAAGGAAATAATAACACACACCACATAATGAAAAAATAAAATGTTTTCTCTCACTAATATGTTAATTATCTACAGATTTTAAAAGGTTTTTCTCCAACACAAAACCAAAAGTTGTGTTCTCATTTTTATGTAGAAGGAAATCTAGGTGCGGTCACTGTAAACCACAATCTAAAGTGGGACTTCTTGGTATGAGAGACTGGAATCAGCCATGCCCTGGAATGTTAATGTAAGTGCAAAAGAAACTTTGTAAATGGGATTAAGCTATTAAGCTAAGGATCTTTCCACAGAAAGTCTATCCTGTAGGCCCTAAATATTATCAATTGTGTGCCGGACAGAAAAGAAATCTTTTTCTTGACCATTGTTAGCTTGAGATTGCTATAATAAAAAACAGTTTATGAGAGAAAAGCATTATATGGCATGACAGTCTTCATAAGACTCAATACCTGGCCTCAGTGACATAGGAGAACAAGACAATTTACTCCATTTTACTATTCCAGGCTACAATCTGTCATAGCAAGACAGTTGCCTGCAGGAGATGAGGTAACTGGCCACATTGCATCTGAAGTCAAGAGCAGAAAGAACCACTACATACATACTTGCTTTCCAGTTGCCAGTCTTGGGCCAAAGAGATGGCTCAGGGGTTAAGACTCTGTCTGCCTCGCAAGCGGAAGGTCTTGAGTTCAGATCCAGGAGGAAATGATGGCAGTCCGTACTTCTGATCTTGAAAGGTAGAACCTGGGAAGCTCCAGAGCAAAGCAAAGAAGAGGAAGAGCCATCAAGGTGATTCCTGAAGTCACCCCCGGGCCTCCACAGGTCCATACATATTGCCCTCTGACACAACAACTAACTGCATATATAAACATAAACAAACAAACAGCTTGCCAGTCTTCCAAAAGGCTAGGTAGCTCTTTCCATCTTACCTACCTATTGCAGTTACTCTGCATGTTGCTAATAAATTCATGATCATGCAGCTTATAGGAAAACAAGGAAGTTTTATTAGGACTTATAGTTCTCCAGTTACAGTCCTTACTCCAGCTAGGCAGGAAAATCCACACCAATACCAGGGGCTGAGGAAACTGGCCATACCATATCCACAGGACTGCTGAGAAAGAGGCAAATCATACTTGCTAGACGGCATGTTTATCAAAGTAGATCAGAAAATTCCAGAACTTAACCAGTTCCCTCCATTTCATCCACTTGCCCAGAGAAGGGTCTCACCCACCAAGGGTTGGGTCTTCCCCCATTAACAGACAATGTCCCAACCATTAATTCTTTATGAATGTGCCCAGAACTCCAGCCTTACTCTGTCAACTTGATATCTATATCTAACTGTCACACCAAATACCCAGAGAATGGTCCTGCCCATGTAGGCTGGATTTTCCCTTAGCAATTATGTCATCAAGGCGTTCTTCTGCAGCTTGCTCAGAGGCCTGCCTTAACTACATAATTCTTTGCATCTGTACCCGGCTGTCAAGTTGACCACTGAGACTAATTGGCACAATAGGAAATGCACAGGAACAGTGAACTATTTTTGCTTGGGCTTGAAGAGTGGACAGTGTCTTGCAGCAGTGAGAGTGGATGAAGGTAATATGCCCTGCTAGAGATAAACAAGAAGCTGGGTGAGACCTGTCATGTAGATTCTTCTTGGTGTCTCTGCCTGCACTCCTGTTCTCTGGGTGTAGGAAAGATGCCTCTCCATTGAGGATTTTGTGATCTAATTCAGGAAAGATCAGAAAATTCTTCCTAAAATGTATTTATTTTACTTTTAATTTTTTTGTCTCTGTGTGTTTGTGTGTGTGTATTAGGGAGCACTGTGTGTGCTTGTGGAGACCCAAAGGTAACGTCAAGAAACACTCTGGATAGTGCTGCCTCCTCATTGCTTTGCTCTGGAGTTTCCTAGGCTCCATCTTCCAGGGCCAAAAGTGCAGGCCACCACCTATTCCACCTGACATTTTTACGTGGGATCTGGGATCTGAACTTAGGACCTTCTGCTTGCACGGCAGAGGCTTTAACCCCTGAGCCATTTCTCCATCCCTCTTCTAGAATTTTTGACCTGGGCCGGAGAGAAGCATGGGAACAGCTAGAGTAGACTTCTGCATCTGCCGTCTTCTCAAATGCTAAGGTGCATGTGTCATGTGGAGGTGGGGGGGGGCACAAACAGCTGCTCTGAACTCCACTGGAGATGCAACTAAATGAGAAATGATGCTGTGGCTGACTTAAAGCTGGAAGAAGGGCCACAGCCAAGGAATTTAAGTGAATGTTAGAACATGAAAAATACAAGGTAATGAAATCTTTCTTCGCAGCCTCCAGAACAAGCTGTCTTGCCAACACTCTGACTTAAGCCTAGGAATCTGAGTTAGAAGTTTTGGTCTTCAGAAATATAAGAATAAATTGGTAGGAGTTGAAGCCACCGGGTTTGTGGCAGTGACAGAAAGCAGAGACATGTATCACATGCTTGGATTTATACCTATCCCAATGACTTCAACTCTCTCTTTTTTTAAAAAAAAAAACCCGAACCCCCTGCTCCCTCTCCCCTCACCCCTCCCTCTCCATCCCCAGTGCCTCCCACCCCAATTCCCAGAGAGTCCTTTAATGTGCATCCTTGACTCTCTTGTGGGCCCTCCTCTCCGATGACGTACAAGGACCCAGTGGCATTTCCCTGGACCCTTTCCCGTGTTCCCCTTAAGCATAGGAACACTACTGTGGCTGTCAATCCCTTGCCTCCAAGGATCTTGGTGCCTTTAGCAAATGCTAGACTTTGTGGGGTCAATAGTGTGTTGGACATTGCGCAGGGCATGCAAAGTCCAATTATGATTGCTTCAGCCCTAACTTGTGTGGAGTATCTTGCAAATCATTGCTCCTCCCATCCTTTTGCTCTTACACTCTTACCGCCCCCTCTTCCGCAAATTTCCCTGAGCTCGGGATGGGAGGAGATTAGTCTGGCCTAGTTCTAGGTGGTTGATATAGAGTCTCTGAAGTTCTGGATTGTGGTTTGTTGATTTTCTTTTGCAGTTTGACTTCAACTCTCTTATCCAGGATGATTGTAGCACAATGACATATCATTACAAAAAACCAAAATGGATATCTGAGTGTGACATTCTAAGGCTTGCTTGGTTTTCTATGAATTATATGAATGCTATGTAATTTAGAAATTTAGAAATCTCAAGCGTGATGATTTGAAGAGCAATAGTAACAGTTTAAATTCTTTTTAGGAGCTATATTGATATTATTTGGAGAGAAAGGGAGAGGGAGAGGGAAAGGGAGAGAGAGAGAAAGAGAGAGAGTTTCAAGTGTGGAATGGTAGACAGTGCTCAGGGCGCAGTGTGTGGAGGGGCAGATAAGTAGCTCTGGGATTGTTTTTCTAATGAAATGCTCTGAAAACATTTCATCCTGTAAATGTTATTGAATAGCTTAGGAAATTACAGATAATTTGGTAAGTGTTAGATACCTAAATTTCTGTTTGGTTGCCTGGGACCTTGTCTGAAAGAGAGCTAAGGAGAAGGTTGTTGCTGGCATGTCATAGATATCTTGAGGAATCTAAGTTGAATTCACTGTTCATGTATGTGCTGGAGCCTCCCTGGATCAACATCTGTTTCCTTAAGGAAAGACTTCCCCAGTTCCATAGCCATGAAAGTTTTGTTTGCTGCTTTGAAATCCTCAATCGTGTGTGTGTGTGTGTGTGTGTGTGTGTGTGTGTGTGTGTGTGTGTAGGTGTATATGTGTACATTTATATGGATGTGTGAACAAGAAGGCACTGTGTGTGCCTGTGGAGGCCCAAGGGTTACAACAGGAATCATTCTGGATTATTCTACCTCCTTATTGTTTTGCCTTGGGGTTTCTCAGGCTCTGCCTTCCAGGGCCAGAAACATTGTCATTTCCACTCAGTGTTTTTATATGGGATCTGGGGGTAGAAACTTAAGTCCTTTTCCTTAAGAAGCAAAGACTTTAACCCCTGAACCATGCCTCCAGCTTCATCAATACTTTTATAAACACAGAATGACTGCTACTCACAGAGCTTCTCCCCTCTCATTGTCATCACTATCATCTGCTGGTATTTGTATCATCCTTAGATTTTACAGGAGACATTTTTAGAATAAGATTGTTATTGCCTATGGGAACTACGTGGAACTTCTGGGCACTTCCTCTCACTCATGATTTTGTGGGGTAGGTACAATGAGATTTTCCTGGTATAATCCCAACAGCACAGCATGTGTTTCATAAAAATGGTTCAACAGACATGGAGCAAGTGTTTGTGAGCAAGGAAACTGAAGTTCAGAGACGTTCAGTAGATTTCCCAGCAGTAGGCAGAAAGAACCTTGCAGACCCTAGAACTCAGGAAATTCAATATATTTCATGAGAGAATGAGGGGGAAAAATAAAGACTCCTGTATAGTCCATGAAGTGGCTCTATGGTGTCTTCATAGAAGCAAAGGACAAAGATCAAAAGATAAGGACTTATCAACAGTGCACATATACTGGTATTGTCTCATCAGATGTGGACAGTAGGTAGGAGAGGATGTAAAACTGATGAAGCCACATGGCACAGAGCCAGCATCACTGTATTGTCACCTGATATCCATCACTTGCAATAGGAAGAGCGGAGGATTTAGCAATGTGGCCTTGGTCATTTGGGCTTTGTGCACTCTTAGTGGAAAGCAGAAGTTAAGATTTCTCCTCCTTTATGAAATCAAACACAATTTCTCTTTCTAGACTTCACTTTTTCTTTCTAGTAACAGAACTATTAATAACTAGCTAACTGGACTTAGGTTGGTGAATACGAAAATTAACATAGTTAATTCTAGTTACAATGGAGAGAGCTACTACTAATCACATGTGAGATAAATTCTTTTTTAATACATTTTTATTATTATTTCAGCTCATACAAACTTAATAGGTACACCAGTTCCCTCCCTCCCTCCTCCCCCCCAAACCCCCTGCTCCCCCTCCCCTCACCCCTCTCTCCCCATCCCCCAGTGCCTCCCGCCCCAATTCTCAGAGTCCTTTCTTGTGCATGCTTGACTCTCTGGGCCCTCCTCTTCAATGACGTACAAGGACCCAGTGGCATTTCCCTAAACCCTTTTCTGTGTTCCCCTTAAGCATAGGAACACTACTGTGGCTGTCAATCCCTTGCCTCCAAGGATCTTGGTGCCTTTAGCATATGCTAGACTTTGTGAGGTCAATAGTGTGTTGGACATTGCGCAGGGCATGCAATGTCCAAGTGAGATAAACTCTTTTAAAAGTCCTGAATCGCTCACAGCAAAGGTGTTTAAATTACTAAGGTCCAAGGGAAGCATCTCTGAAGCTTGCTATCCATTGGAGACTATTTCTGCCTTAACAGGGCACATGGGTCATTGGGAAACCTGTGAGCTATTGGACACAGGAGATAAAATTTAGGTAAATTATAACTTTTCCTTGCCAGAGTTCTCAATACAAATTGACTTAAGTGAATGTTGCAGTCCATGGTTGCTGATAAATGACCATCAAACGGCTTAAGGGAACAAGGGTTTATTCTCTCTTACGATTCCTGGTTACAGTTCTCAGTCCAGCTTGATGGGAGAGCACGCACCAACATCAGGGCCGAAGGAACTGACCACACCATCACCACATAACAGCTGAGAGATGGACAATCCTTACTTGCTAGACCAGCATGTCTAGTCAAGTGAACAGAAGGATGCCAAGTCTCTCAACCATCTCTCTGTGATTTATCCAGGGTCTAATCCCACCCACCATGGGCTGGATCTCCCCCCCCCCCCCCCGTCAGCTAGACAATCTCCTTCAGGTTTGCTCTGGGCTTAACTCAACCATCAACTCTCTACAGCTGTGCCCAGAGCCCAAACCCTCAGCAGTCAAGTTGACACCTGTGCTTAACTATGACAGTGAAGTTCCAAAATTCCAAATGTAAGGGAGCTAATGATTATTAGTCTGTTCAATGAAGTAGAAATTATCTGTCTTAATTTCAAGATGAGGAAATTGAAAAAATGGGCTCAGAACTCAGTACGTCATTGATGTCAAGAGTTATGGCTGTGTCCCAATCCTGACAAATTATTTACTAGTTTTATGATTTCTGGGAAAAAATGTAACTCCTTGATCCTCAGTTTCTTCACCTATAAAGTGAGATTGATTTTGGGGTGAGTACTAGGAGCTCTTGCATACATCTATTTGGGAAATTAGACTACAAATAAAATTATTATCAATGAAGTGACCCAGGTAGTAAATTTTAGGGACAGGATTCAAACCTCAAGTCTTTTGCATTTAACCATGTCATTCTTTAGATCATATACTTTTTTATGGTGCAGTGGTTAGAATTTAGAACTTTAAGATGGCATCTGCTATGGGCCAATTTCACACCTTAACATTAGGCCTTAAACTAAATGCTACAAGAATTTGAAAGGGAAGCCATGGGTCCCTCAGAATTCCACTTTACAGAAGTGGAGTGGGTTCCAAGAAATACAAATGAAGTTCAACAAGAGAATCTATCTGTGTATTTTTTTTTTCTTTCCCATGATGGAATGGATCCCAGGACCTAGTTTATGGTGGGCAAGTGCTGGGTCACTGAAGGACTTAGCTTTGAAGGGACATGCTAAGGATGGTTCTATTTGACTTATTTATTATTATCATTTAATGTGTGTATGTGTTGATGTGGGAGCACATATGCTGTGAAGTATGTGTGGAAGTCATAGGACAACTTTGTGGAGATGGAAACCTTTATGTAGATACCAGGGATAGAACTCAGTCCATAAGTCCAAATTTAATTCATCTAGGCAAATGGTCTACACATTCGAATATTCATGACATCAGCTGGAAAACTAAATTTTTAAGGCAGGTTTGCATAGTCAGTACTTTTACCTGCTGAGCCATATTCCCATGCTTGTGACAATTCTGTTACACACACACACACACACACACACACACACACACACACACATCTCCATGCACCAAGTCCTAGGAATTTGGAGGTTTTCATTAAGATGAAGGCCTTATTCTCTATTTCATTTGGCAGGAGAGACAATGGGATGAGTCATCCAAATCAAGTCACTGTGCTCTGGTTCTCCCACAAGCTCCCAGAATGAGGACAATGGGCAAAATTGGGGGAAAATCTTAGAAAAATGACAGATCATGTTTGAGATTTTACAAAATGTCAGCTAATGCAGTAGTTGGTCTTCGGGTTAGCTTTGTGCTGTAATTAGCCTTCATGGTTGCTGATAAAATCATGGCAAAACAGCTTAAGGGAACAAGGGGTTCATTCTCTTATGATAGTCTGGTTACAATCCTTAGTTCAGTTGGGCAGGAGAATATGCACCATCACCAAAGGACTGAGGGAACTGCTGTACCATCTTCATGTAGCAGCTGAGAGAGGAACAATCCTTACTTGCCAGACCAGGCTGTCTCAAACAATTCCCTCCATTTTATTCACCTGCCTGGAGACTAGTCCCACCCACCACGGGCTGGGCCTTCCCCATCCACTAAACAATCTCCTGCAGGTCCATCTGGGTTTAACTCAATTACCGGATCTCTATAAATGAGCCCAGAGCTCAAACGTTCAACTGTCAAGTTGACACCTATATCTGAAACTTTGAATATAATTGGAAACAAAAAAATCAAAGAGAGATACTTGAGGTACAAACAGCAGTTATGATCTGTGCAGCACTCACAACTCAAAGCATAGCTACTCACTGCTTTGGGTAAATTCATGTGGAATTTTAATTACAGTTTCAAGTACTCCCTTCTTGCCAGGCTCTAAAATTTCATTTTAAATAATGTTCTATCATTTTATAATTTTTCTTTTAGTATGTCTTCGATATTTTGAACATAGGAAATTTTACTTTTATGTACATAGCATATAAACACTAAGGCTAATTTTAAGGCTAAAAAATAGTTCATCTAAATACAGCTTTAAAATTACCTTACTGTTCTGAGAAGTTGTAGGAAATAATGTTTAGGTCAGTTTTATAAAAAAGCATTTCCGGAGCAATTTCCTCTGTTCAATTGTGCTCCTTCACTGAATCATTAGTTTTCAAGAACTTTTCAATTCCTCTCTAATTTTTAAGAAATGTTTCTCAATTGGATTGTGAAAATATGAATTCCAGTTTTGGTTGTCTACCTGTTTTATTTTATTTGTGGGTTAAGTGACTCCCACTTAGGTAGGTGTTATTTGTCCAGTTTTTCTAAGAAGCAGAGACTCCAGTAGGACAGGAGTGGGGAGCGGCTGACTAAAGATAGGTTTTGGTTCCATTGGTGTGCAGTCCACCTTCATGAGTTATGAGGTAGCTAAATGACTTGACAAAGTTGACCCTCCACAAGTTACTTCAGTTAACTAGCAGTTTCAGTTACCTAGAATTTAATTATCTCAATGTTTATTTTAATCCATCTAGGCAGATAGTCTACACATTTGAATATTCATGAAATAAGTATGGAAGACTGAATTTTTAAAAATTATTCTTTCTCTTGGACTGGAGAGATGGCTCAGGGATTAAGACTCTGCCTCGAAAGCAGAAAGTCCTGAGTTTGAATCCTCTGGCCTCTATGTGCACCCATACACATGAATGTACCCCATTTTTGTGATCACACACACACACGAACACACACACACACACACACACACACACACAAAGAGGCTGAGGCAGAACCATTTGAACCCACACACTCAAGACTAGATGAACAATATAACAAGACATTGATTGTTCTCAAAGAACAATAGCAGCAAAGTAATGATTATGGGACAGGTATTATACTAGGCAAAGCAAAAACAAAGATAGATATCTTTAATATCAGAACAGTTAAGTGCTGCGCTACAGTTCTCTGGACTAGACCGGCCCACCATGGGTTGGATCCTCCCCATCAGCTAGACAATCTCCAGCAGGTTTGCTGTGGGCTTAACTCAACTACTAATTCTCTACAAATGTTCAAACCATCAACTATGAAGTTGACACCTGTATCTAACTATGACAGTTTGTTAAACACATGAATGAACAATGCTATTTTGCAAAGCTGCTATTAACCCTGCCTTTTGGAGCTGGCAGGATGTTTCAGCAGGATAAAGATACTTTCCTTGCAAGCTTGGCAACTTGAGTTCATCCCAGAACCCACATAAAAGTGTAAGGAGAGAAACGACTCCATAAAGCTGTACTGGGACCTCCATACACATCCATGCCACACACGGACTCAAACATGTCACACGCTCATATTTCTTCCCATTAATAATTAACAGTTTAATTTTAAAAAATGAACAATAATAAATATGTCTTTGCTGCCTTATATTATTCAAGGTTCTCTAGCAGAACTTATAAAGTGAAGATATACAAAAGAGAATTTATTGGATTTGCTGCAAGCTTTAGAGTCCAACAATGCCTGTCTAGAGCTGTTCAGGAGTTTGAATATCTCAGCAGTCCCAATCTGGTGCTGAAGGTCGAGGGATTCCTGAAGCGTCTTTAGTTCAGTTATGTCTGAGGGTGTAAGAAGCTGGGTTCTGATGTCAGTGAAGAATGGTGGCAGCAGGAAAGATGAGCCTGTCAGCACAATGATGTGTGTGTGTGTGTGTGTGTGTGTGTGTGTGTGTGTGTGTGTGTGTGTGAGAGAGAGAGAGAGAGAGAGAGAGAGAGCGCACTTTTCTTTGCACCAGGCTCCCTGTAGCTTCATGCTTCCAGGGACAACTGGGTCCTTTCATTCCTGAATTCTTTTTATTCCTTGTTTTTTATAAAATATAAGCAAAAGAATGCAGACTAGAACAGCCTCACCTATAGATATAGCTCCTGGACTAGGCATACCACATTTAGATGGAGAAACGTAATTGCTAGAGAGTCACCTTTTGAAAGTCAAGTTTTGGTAAAGAAATGAAAACAGAACAGTCATGTCACAATGCACACAAGTTTAACTACATTTTTTAAAGGAGAATACTTTAATACTTGAAAATATGAAGAAATTTTAAATTATATTCCTTGGTTGATATATGTTTATATATCTGTCATCCTTGATTTTCCTTCATTATTAACTATACTTACCTTGCATATACCTTTTTAAGATGAGACAGTCTTCTGCTTCATACTACTAAATCTTTGAAGATTGATAGAAGTCCCTATTTTTATTTTTACAGACAGAATATATCACAGATGGTTACTAGTATAAAGAAGTTAATAACTGAAAGGGTAAAGAGAGCAAACTAAGGTATCCCAGACTGGCAACCACAGCAGCAGCAGCCACTTCCATTCCCAGGTGAGAACACAAAGAAAGAAGCAGGAAAGACTAACCTTTAGAAACATGAAGTTCAGCCTCAAGGCCCAGCACACCTGCTGACTGGAGCTGGTGTCTGAGTGGGGACATGACAGGTGGTTCTTTGAGTAACAGGAAACTTCAAACTAGGTTCAACTGCTGCTTTGAGAGGAACCTATGGACAAAGAAATGCAGCCAGGCTGATGATCCTAGAAACTGCAAAAGTAGAAAGGAATCCCCAGAGGTTACAAAGGGAAAGTGCCAATCCCTAGTTTCTTTTCTCTACTTTGGCCAACTCTGCTAGAACTCTGTTACCAGGATCTAATGCATAACCATCTGGCAAAGCAGTATCCAGCTCCAGCATCTCAAGGCAGAGTAGGAAAGGATGGACTTGCAGATTAGAGACAATATATTGCCTTAGCCATTGACATAATTGGGAACATACATGTCTTATTAGCACTTGCTATAGTTCCCAAAAACAGTATTGAATAAATGCTTTTGAATGAATATGTTTTTAGAGTTATATTTTAAAATGTTAATAGCTTGAACCTTAGTTCCTTTTATGAACATATTTAATTTACAAAAATAAATTGATAGAGCCCTTTCATTGTAGAGGTGAAGTCCTAACATTGGAGTCTAGAAGTTGTTCCGGAAGAAGCTAAAGAGACAGAAAATGAAATGGTCCTTCCAAAGAAGTTAATGGAAAAGGAGGTAGAACAGGGTGATGGATAACTAGCATGTGGAGAAGAGAGGGGAGAGCAAATAGCTGAGCAGAGAGCCAGGACAAAGCCTGCAAGGTGAGAGTGGATGGCAGAAATTCCTGGTAAAAGATGGTAGAGGACATAGGAAATAGAAACAATAGATATTTGAATATGAGTGTGACTCTGGCTCTAAAGAAGGTATAAACCATTCTTTAAAACTCTGGCATTTGCTATTTGTGATAGTTAAGGCTGTCAATATTGTGGGTGGACCACAATAGGATGGGATAGAGAAAGCAAGGTGAGCACTAGCATTAATCATTGCTCTCTGCTTCTTGACTGCAGGTATGATGTGACCAACTGCTTCAAGCTCTAGTGGCCCTGATGTCTTCTCAATGATGGACTATACCTTGAACTGTGAACCAGAATAAACCCGTTCTCCCTTAAGTTGCTTCCATTATGATATTTTATTACACAATAGGAAAAAGAAACTAAGACAGAAAATTAGTACCAAGAAGTGGGGTTGTTACTGAGATAATTTGAAAATATGGTTCTTAAGGTTTTAAACTGCTTTGTAGGAAGAAAGCAGAAAAATTTGAATCTTTGGTCTAAAAAAGCTCTTGGATGTTGTAAATAGAGCTTAAAGGTTGGTTCTGACTGGAGTTGGAAGACCAGAAGGCCAAGAAAAATGTGGACTAGTGAGATTTCAGAAGGGAACAAGGACTCTCTCAGAAAGTGGGGTCAGGGTCATTATTGTGATATTTTGGTCAAGACTCTGGTTTTATTCTGTCTATGAACCTCAATGAAGTGAATTGAGAGATGATGAATTAACTTGGCAGAGAATATTTCAAGACAATAGAGCCTTCAGGATAATTCAGAGAAAGCAGCTGTTTAATAGAGATTAGTAACACTGAAGTGAAACCATGTTCTGTTATGAGACAATAAAAAAGGTGTCCTGAGGTCAACACTTTACCCATTGGAAGCTCAAGTTTATAAAGATCCTTCCTTCCTTCCTTCCTTCCTTCCTTCCTTCCTTCCTTCCTTCCTTCCTTCCTTCCTTCCTTCCTTCCTTTCCTTTTATCTCTCCCTTTTTTTTCCCTTCCTTTCCTGTTCTCTGTGTGTTTCATTGTTTGTGAATCCTTCCAGGAGTTAATCCAGTTTAGCTAGGCTCGAATCTCTTCTCTCTTGCTCTCTTCCTTCTATTCATCCACTTGAAAGCATGCTGTCCATGAAGGTGCTGACAAGGCTGGCAGAGGTTCCAGTGGCAAAGCACATTCTAACTCATGTAAAAAATATTCCCCATTTACAAGGTCTGTGACTTATGAGCAATGTCTGCAAAGACCTATTTAGATCAAATTAAACACAGCTAAAATACCTTCTTAGCATTGTTATTTTCATGAGTCAGTAAGTTGGGCTTGTTTTCTATTTTTAAAATAACTTTTTAAAACCTTTTCCAATGTGGCAGTGTGTCTTTGGCATGTATCTTTAAGCTGAAGAAGTGGAACTGTGGCAATATAATTTTCAGATGTCTATTCTCTACTTAATGATATATGTGAATATCGTATGCCTTGTGTAGTTCATATGAATGTATTGTGGATTAAAACACAGAATTTGAATTTCATGGGCCATGCTAAGATTCAGTAAAACTGCATTTAAATGCAAAGGGGAAAGTACAACATGTGGCTTGAATTTTGCTTAAAACACACAGGGGACAGTTAGAGGAGAAAGTGCCTAGGACAGAATGTATCTGGAGCTTTGCCAAACTCATGCCATTTAAACAATGGTTTAAGACTGAATTCACTCCCCCCCCCCAAAGGGCATGAGGTAGCACTTGAACTTGGAAAGAGAATGCTAGCAGAGATATTTTGAATGGGCAACATGGGAACACTGAACTTTAAATAATTGTTTTGTGCTCCAGAATCCAAGGTCCTCCAACAGTGCTTGTGTCTCCCATGTGCCCTAAACCCTAACAAAGAACTTCGTTATCCTTAATTTGTGTAACCCTTTCTTTAGTTTCCCATTTTCAGTCCACCCTGTCCCACTACCCCATGCAGAATGACAAGCATGATCACAATGCCATCACCCACAGTTGAGGAAACACACCCCAAACTATGCTTTCTTCCAGGGGAGATTGAGAATGCATATACAAGGGAGCATCTCGACCTTTGTGTTATTTCGTGCGCGGTAGAAAGAACAGTTTTACCAGGCAAATAGGATTTTAGAGGAATCTGTAGCTTCCACAATTCATATTTGTTTTCCTGAGTCTTCTGATTCCCACACTCTGATGTAGTTCCTGTACTGCTGCCAAGCTGGCACATGTCACCTCTGAGTCCTAGGAGATGTGTTGATGAGCATTCGAATCCCTCAATAAAAGAACACTTGGAATTCAGCAACACCACTTCCAGTTAACTGGCTCAGATTCCTGTGAATGCAACTAGTCCTGCTTGGGGCTGGACTTACGCCAAATGACTTAAGGAGATAATTGACCACAAGTCAGCCTGACTGACAGGCTCCTGAGTGCCAGGTGCTGGTGCCAATTGGCCCCTGCAGGAGGGGGCCACCCTCCTGGCCACCACAGCTAACTCGGGTTCACCCTCAGCCTTTGCTCTTCTTCTTTTCCAGGGGAGTAAAATCAAACGGATTGGCTCAAGTTACTCTCTACCAGTGAGGACACTAATACTAGAATTCCCTCTCTCTTAGTTGCTTTTCCATCTTGGGATGGAGGGGTAAGGAGGTTTGTTCATTCAGTTAAGTGGGCATGACCTTTCTACCATGTGGGCAATCATGAGCAAATTACAAGCTCTCTTCACCAGTGCTTTGCCTACCAGGAGTGATTTTTATTACATTTGTGACTTGACATGGTCATAAATGTACAAGTGTTTCTACCAGACTATCACAGTTAACTCAATATTCTTATAGCAGCTTTAGCAGATCTATATAAACTTTGATTCTTGCAAAGACAATGTTACTAGTGACTCTAATAAGTCTCTGAGTGGGCAGATTTGGGCAACTGGGCCTAATAATCATCTGCCCCTGGGAAAAAGCACAGAGCTGGAGCCAGGATTCTCTGAGGTGTGTCACGACTACTCTGCCCCGTTCCAGGTATGCAATGTGGGCAGTGTCTGCTCCTGGGGTACAATCCCTCACGTGGGGGAGGGGTCCTTCAGGGCAGAGGAGAGCTTTCACTGGAACTCCCTTGGGGGAAACAGAGCTTGGCTCTGAGGCCACGCCCCTTCCCTTGTTTATTTAGAGCAGTGTCTCTTCTGTACAGGCATGCACGGCTTGCTTGGGACTTTTTTTTTTTTTTCTCTTTTTTGAGTCCTTTTCTGAATGAAATCTTTAATGGGATTATCTTTACATTAGTTTTGTCTTCCCACCTTCTCTCCTTAACTTAGAAACAAAACGAATCTAAACGCAAAGAAACAACCAAGTTCGCCCCGCTGAGGTACGAAAGATTCCGAAAGAAGTGTGTGTGAGGGTTTAATCACTCATCCCTTTCTCTCTGGGCACCTTGTGAACTGCGGTCCTCAAAGTCGAGTCACAGACACCGCTAAAAAGTGCCCGGCACCTTTCTGGCAGATGAGGAGAGAAGAGGGAATCCTAATTTGAAGAAACTCTTAGGAGTCAACAACCCCGATTTCTGATCAAATGTTTCTTGTCCTTGAAGCAAGAGTCCTGGCCGGGCGTCATGCACCGATTCATTGTAAAGTAGACAGGGAAGCCAAACTCAAAGTCTCTCCAATTTATGACCTCTGAGTTAGTGTCCCCCACCACCCCTTTCTTTCCAGTTACAACAGCCTTAGACTAGCAGAGGGAGAGCCTGCGGGAAACCTTGCAGTCTCAAGAAGGGGCAAACAGGTCCTCTCAATTCCAATCACCAAGAAGGCGGGACTTAACTAAGTCATTTCAAAACTTAGTAACCACTGTGAAACGTCTGGTCCTAAGGCGTGAGTAACACCTACTTTTGAGATGTAACTCGAATATACCTTGGCAACATTACCATGCACAGAGCTCCTTTTTGTCTTTACATTTTCTTCTGATGAAGGCTCAGGGAATTTCTAGGGCTTGGCTAGATTAAGGAAAGTGGCTCAAAGTGGAATTTTGCTGGAGGGTAGACAGGAGGCGCAGCCACCTCTTCCCCGACCCCAGCGGGATCTTCTGCATCCACTCGGCGGGGTCCTTACCTACCCTTCCCGCGGGCGCCGGGAGGCCGTGGCTGCCGGTGGATTCCAGTCGTCAGCGCCTGCTGCGGGTGGTCGTCTCTCCGGAGTCTCGCGCGGTGTGATCCCGCGGCCCAGGCGGCTGGCGGGGGGCGCGGCCCAGCGCTCGTGGGCGGCAGTTCTTCGGAACACGGTGACTCGTTCCGTGGACCTAGTGTTCGCTGTCAGCTCCCGGTTCCCCCAGTGCAGCGCCTGTCCCGCCCGAGTCCCGCTCCCACCGAGTTCCTTTGGGGACCTCAGAACGGGTTGTGTAGGTAGTGGCGCTGGGAAATTGTCCACTGCCGCGAGGGCTCATTTAATGCAGCCACTAACAATCAGGGGCGGGGGGGGGTGTCGGGATGCTCAGATAGGAAAGTAGCATGGACACGGATAGACTAAATAATAGCCGGCAGTTCAAAGGAGTCGGGAGCCCAGTCCCAGAGGAGCTGGCTATTAACTCCTTTGAGAGATCTGAGGTTAAGAAATGCAAGGGCCAAGGGGAAGGATGTTCAAAGCCGTTCACGCACCCGCCAGTGGGCACTCGACGGCGGCTTCGGTCATTTTAGGAGCGAAACATCCCACACTTGCACTAGGCTGTCCAGACACACGCTTTAATGGATAACCGCGTACAAAACGAGCAGACAGAAACCAAGTCACAACCCGAACGCGGCGCGAACACAAGCCAGGGGTCGCGGTACCAGAGGGTCGAATGGAGGCCTGCCCTCCGCGCCCCGCTTCCTTCCGGTTTGTTACAAATAAAGTGCTATCTCGGGGCTCAACACCGGACAAGGGTAACACAGACAGGGCGGATGCATTCACAAATCTAAATTGAAGACTGCTGAAAAGACGTGCGGGCCCTGCGCGGATATCAAGTCCTTGGCAGCAGCAAAGGGGACGCGGTTATCCCCTCGCTGTGGCGCGGGGAGGCTGGAAGGGAACAGCCCTAAAACGCGCCTGCCAGCGTTAAGCGCAAAACTGTCGGAGTGTAACAAGTTTTTCTTGCATTCGTGAGTTAGGAGGATAAAACCCAAGTGACCGTTTTTTTTTTTGTTTTGTTTTGTTTTTAAATTCCAAATGCAACTGGGTCGTGGGAATTCACTGTGCGCCTAGGCGGTCTCGCCTCTGTGGACACACAGTCGATACTGTCGCAGGTGGAAAGTCGCCTTTCTCATCTATGGTGGGCTGTGCTTCCCGAACTTTACTCTTGGAATCCGGGGCTTTGCTTTGTAAGCCGCCGCCACGCTCTTTTGTGCAAACTAATTGCTTTAGCCATTGCCATTATCCTTCCCGACCCCGGGTGTCACAGCCAAGAAATGTGACTGTTTCCCAAGGATCTTTCGTGGGGGTCCCAGCGCTCCCCTTCCAGGCCCAAGCAACTTTATTCGTGACTCCGTTTTCTTCATCCGTTTTGCAGACCAGGAAAATAGCGGGCTAAAACGCAGCCTTTCCCTTTTCAACCCAAACACGATTTTCTTAGAGGGTGCTAGTTTATTCTATGTGCAGCAGGGAGGACAGCAGAGGGACGATGCAGGGGCAAGAAACTTAGAGCCTGAGTCCAGTTTCCTTCATTCCGGGTGAGGTTTCTACCCCGGGGTTCGGCCACTTCCAAAACTAGAGTCGCAGTCAGTTTCCGTTTTACCAGATATTGAACTTTTCCGACCCGTCTTGTTCCCTCCTCACTAATAACTTATTGAAAATAGTTACAATAGAAACTCTTACCTGAAAACACGCTTTCGTTCACTGATTGTGCAAGATAATATAAACAGACGCCAGGAGTTTGTGTTTATTCGGACCAGTGGGGGAACCCACTTTTTGGATTTAGCTGGCAATTTTTAAATACCTTCCTATGGAATGACGCGGGACGTTACTCGTGAACTCTTGCTCGCCCGTTGGGGAGCCTCGCCCTCTGGGGCGGGTGGCTGACGGGTCCCCTAGGAGTGCACTAGCACAGAGTGCAGGGCCCCGCCCTTGTTGTCGGCGCTGGGGGTGGTGGTCTCCAGCAGAGGGGTAGCAGGGGAGGTGGCGGCCGCCGAACACACGGTGGATGGAATCGGCAACTGCTGTGTCGCCGCGGGGACAGCAATCGCCGGCGGCAGTGCGGTCACGGGTGGCAGCGCGGGCGTGGGCTTGATGGGCACCGGCACAGCTGGCAGGCTCTGACTCGCCGGGTGGCACAGGGCCTTGACTGGCACCCCAAACGCCCCGTACTCGGGACCCACAGGGACCCCGGCGGCGGCGGCGGCGGCGGCGGCGGCAGCCATCGAATCCATGACGCCAACGTGAGGCCACACGGAGCCCACGACGTTGCCCAGCTGTCCCGGCACGGAGTAGCCCAGGTGGTGCATGACAGACGCCAGGGGCAGCCCGCCCGCCTGCAGCACGCCCTTGTAGTCCCGGCCGATGATGTTCTCGATGGCGAAGGGGTGCTTGAAGCTGGAGGTGGATGCGGCGGCGGCGGCGGCGGCGGCGGCCGAGCCCAGCCCATAGGGCGGGAACTGAGACAGGCGCCCCACGCTGCCCACCGCCGCGGCCGCCGCGGCCGCCGCCGCCGCCGCCACGGCCGCCGCCTCCTGCATCTTGCCGGGGTGCGACGGCTGCGGAGCCGCCTGAGGCGGCGGCGGCGCGGCCTGCGACGGGAGGTGCGGCGTGGACTGCGGCGCGGGAGGCGGCTGCTGGTGGAAGTAGTGCACCATGTGCGGCGGCGGCGGCGGCGCGGGGTGGTGGTGCGCGGCGGCGGCGTGGTGGTGGTGGTGGTGGTGGTGGTGGTGGTGTGGGTGGTGCGGATGCGGCGGGTGCAGGTGCCCGCCCGACCCGGAGCCCGCAGCGCCCTTGGTGCTTCCCGCGTGCAGGTGAGCGTGGTCTGCGCGCAGCACCTTGAAGCGCTTGCGGCGCCGCAGGAAGCTGCCATTCTCGAACATGTCTCCGCAGTCGGGGTGCAGCGCCCAGAAGCTGCCCTTGCCGGGCTGGTCGGGCCGCCGCGGGATCTTGATGAAGCAGTCGTTGAAGGAGAGGTTGTGGCGCAGGCTGTTCTGCCAGCGCTGCGTGTGCTCGCGGTAGTAGGGGAAGCGCTCCATGATGAACTTGTAGATGTCGCTCAGCGGCAGCATCTTCTCGGCCGAGTGCTGGATGGCCATGGCGGTCAGCGAGATGTACGAGTAGGGCGGCTTCTGGTCGCTGTACGAGCTCTTCCCCGGCCGCGGCATCGCCCCGGGCTCCTCCGCCGCCCTGCGGCCCACAGTGGGCCTTGGCGTCCCGCACCCCGCACCGCGACCGCGAAGCCGAAGTACTCCCCACTCACTTTCTCCACTACTCGGCGTAGGCGCCCCCTGGCCCTCTCTGTACCTTTCCCTCCGGGAGCCTCCCGAGGTCCCCGCAGCTGGCCTTCAGGGCCACGTTAGCTCCTGATGCTCACAACTTTGGGTCCCGATGGTCTCCAACCTGCAACAGCGCCTGCAACAGCGCGCGCCAGCTTTACCGTGGTGATCTCGGCTCTTCTCCTAGTGACCAGACTCGGGCTCCCGAGCAGGAGGCGCCGAGAGTGATGGGGGTTGGAGTGTGCGTGTGTGGGGGGCGGTGTTTCTTCCAAGCTTCTTCGCCCCCTTTCCCCCCTACTTAAGGGCAGTCAGGTCTAGCTGGCTGTGAGGAAGGACTGGACAGATGGTTAAGAATCTTTTCTTCAGCTCAGTTCCCTCTCGCTTTCCTGGAGGCCCGCGCACTGGACGCTGTTGCCCGGCCGGACCCTCAGCCCATTCGCGCGGATCTTCTCTCTTCCAGGCAAGGCTAGTGGACAGAAGCTCCTCTCCGTCAGCCTAGGCTTTTCTCTTTCTTTGGAGATTCACGACGGAGCCGAGGATGCAAGAGTCGCTTAGCCCAGGGTAGTGGCTCCAAGAGAAAAAGTTTGGGGGTATCCGCAGCAGCGACGCCTGGAGGCTCTGCAGAGGGACGGGTGCACCGGACTCCCTGGGTCAGCAGCCGGCTGCGTAGGCAGGACCAGGGCCGGGCTGGCCGGGCCGGCTCAGCCGTCTGTGCGGCAGCTGCAGCCGCTCTGCCCTGCGGGTCTAGAGAAGGAGAAGCGGCTGCTGTGGCAGCGACGCGCTCTCCTGGCTGCGTTTTTTAATGGTCCCCGAGACGCCGAGACCCCTGCAGCTTACGCTTGGAGACTATCACATGACCGAGGCTGAGGGACCTCGTCGCTTCTACCGCCTCATCTTTTGCAGAAGGGGCAACAAGGCACAGTGCCTCGCCCCCTCTACTCCTCGGTTTCCACTCCGGCACCCCCCTCTCGCATTCACCAGCAGCTCGCAAGCCCGGGCCGCAGTTGCTCGGTTTGGGACTCAACTCAGACTGAACCAAGTCAGGGCTGTTGCGAACCATCAGGGCCAAGACCCGAAGCTGGGGAACTGGACACTGCCTTCTCGCGGTCTCCTCGTCCGCCCGGTTCCCCCTCTTTCATCAATCTGCCCGCCTTTCCACCTATCCTTTCCAGCTCTCTCTATGCTAGCCACGAGGGCTCCAGTTTGGAGCACGATTATCAATGCCTCTTCTAGAAAAGAAACCTGGATTCCCGGAAAGTTGCACGTGACAGTTACTAGAGGAATGCTTGGGACATCGTTACACAAGTTGGTCACAATTTTATTTTACTGGTCAAAATTAATGTCAGGCTCAGATATCTTCTTTATGTTCAGGGAGACACCAGACTGCTCTCTCGGCTCCAGAGTCACAGTCTGAAGGACCATTATGACAATAGGTCTCGAATTAGGATCGTCCACAGTTCGGTGGGTGGCGAAGTTACACCATAACTCCCTGAAACAGGAGGAAGCTCCTGGAGGGGACTGGAGGGGATGTTTCTCCGGGTCGGAAAGGACAGAGAAACTGGAGACCGAGGCTTCGCATAGCCTAGGTGTGTCTTTGCTGTTCTTACAAGTGGAGGATTACAAAGGAAGCCATTCAAGCTCTGGTGTGACCTTTGAGGAAATTGCAGGTGTGATAAAGGTCTCCCCACTTGCAGGCTGCTGCTCCACACTCATCCCCATATTCAGCGGAACGCCTCAGGTGGACTCAAAGAAACCAATGTCCTCTTCTGACTGTGGACCATTTTTGCACTCAGACTAGAGGAAAAGCAGAGTTTTAATAAAAAACAAACATACTCGGCGCTGGAGAGGTGGCTCAAGGGTTAAGCCTCTGCTTTGCAGGCAGAAGGTCCTGAGTTCGGATCCTAGACCCCACTTATAGACGCCGGGCAGAAGCGGGGGCGGCCTGCGTTTCTGGTCCTGGTAGGGCGGAGCCTGTGAATCCCGGGGCAGAGTAAACAAGAAGGAGGTGGAGGCGGTCCATGGTGGTTCCCGAATTTGCCCGTGGTTCTACACACACACACACACACACACACACACACACACACACATAACACACATACATACACACGCACACTTGTGATAAACAAACAAACAAACATATTCTCCCTGTTTGCTGGCCTCAGTTTCAGTATTTGTAAAATGAGTTCTTTACAATTCCCTTCCTGATGAGAAAAGAGCGGATTTGAATTTTTTCTTGTCCTTAAACCCGAGGGCAGAAGGCTTTGGTCCAGAAACTTGAATGTCTGGTCTATCTTAGCGACCAGGTCGACGGTTCCAGCTTCTGGCTTTGTTGATCAGCTGCAGGTGGGAGCTAGGTGTCCAACCAGACGATTGCCCGGGTCTCTGGAGTCAGATGAGTTGGATGAATTCCCTTCTTAATCTACAGGGAGACCTATACCTCCCTGCTGCTTGGCCAGTGTGTCCTGGACCAGCAGGCATCTTGGGATGGGTGTTAAGATTAAATGTGCAAGAGGTATGGGGGAGGGAAGACCATTCCTTGGCCAGGCCTAGGAACGGAAGAGGCCTTCTCTGTCAATCACCTGCCCGAGGAATTTCTGCGAGAATTTTTACTAGTCGCCACTTTCTCCTGATCTCCGGAAACCACAGAGAAAATTCAAGGAGGCCCAAGTTATACCTGTATTCAGCATCTGCTGGGGGCTGGTCACCCCTTATCTCTTGACCCAGGAGGTGCAAAGAAAATTTTGGAGGACGAGATCCGTAGTCTGCTGTCACATCACTTCGGGGAGCCACGCGCCTGAAAGCTGTTAAGGCAAAGGGCATCTCTAATTCATATTTGTCTTCAGAGGTTTTCCTGCAGCAATAGCGCCTCCTTTCTGGGAGCCACCAGGGAGGTTTAGGTAAGTGGCCTGCAGGGCGTCCTCAAGGAGGTTTCCCAAAGAGGGAAAAGGACCCTTTCTTTCAAAGCAATCGCATGACAAGAACGCTGAACACTAAGGCTTTCGGTGAAGCCATCTTTCCATGAGTAAACTACAAACCCGCCGCCACTCCCTCGGATCTGTTGTCTAGGAACACCGGCCGGGGGTCAGCGACTCGGCCTGAGTGAGCCAGCAGCGTTCAGCCGCCAACTCCAAGCAACTTGGATCAAGACACAGACACTGGCCAGGCAGTCTGCTCCGGCCTTGACGCTTCCGGGTTCAGGATGATCTGCCTGATGAATCCCATCATTGAGGCTCCAGCTGGACCCCTCGCGGCTAAGCAAGCGGACGTGAATCGTTCTCACCCGCCGGTCATTTTGGAACGGGAACCGCTGCCGTCGCCGGGGAGGACCCTGGGGATGCGGGTCACAGTTCGGGTCGCAGAGGTGGGGGCGAGCTCACTCCCTTCCCCTCCTTCCGGGATGTCGATTTTATTCTCTTGATTTTATTCTCTTAAGTTTCTCGGGCGCGCAGCTGCTGCAGGGGTTGGAACGTGCGCGCTCCAGCTGTCTGCAGACCCGGTTCAAGAAAACACCGCTCATATAACCACCCCGGCACCAATCAGTCAGTTTTAAGTTTCTGGGTGTAATTTTTTTTTTCAATCGACGACACTATCCAAATATTGGCTGGCGCGCAGGACGCTGGCAGGCAAATCATGGCCCCTGGGGCTAAGTGTAATTATCTCAGGCGTATTTGGTTTACTCCTTAAGCAATTGCTGGCGACGCTTAGCTAGAATCAGGGGTTCCATGCAAGGCCTTATTGCGACGCTTTGGCTCTATGGAAGAAAGTAAAAGCATCGCAGTAAAAGATGTGTAACTTGAGAAATGGCCATTAACTCATTTTCTCTTCTCTAGAACCCCAGACTCCGTAGCTTGAATCTACGCCAGGCTTTTCCAAGGTTTTTGCGCTGTGCGCCGCCGCGGGCCCCAGCAAGAGGAAGAGCACAGGGTCTGGCAGGATGAATGAGAACAAGGTGAGGAGTTAGGATCAAAACAAAGAGTCCCCGCGCATCTTGATTTTCGCGGGATCTTTTTTTACACTCTTTCACCTTTGACCTACGGAAACCGCTTTGGGTGGGTGATGTTTAGGGTTTTTCCAAGACCCATCATAGTGACCCTGTCTGTAGCTGGATTTTCTCCTGACTTTTGGGTGTGTATTTTTCCCACCTAAACTTTCCTGCCCAAAGTAGATGTGAAGAAACTGGCTGGAGAGTGGTACAAGTGGCTTTCACTTGGTTGCCTCTGGGACCACCAGCTGGCTGAGCCTGAATAAGTTATTTCCTCCGAGGTCTGGAGCTATGAGCCCGACCTTGGAGGGGAGGTCTGCGCGCAGCGGAAAGCTGTGGTCCTGGTGGTGGGTACCCCAGCTCTTCCAGCTCACGGGGTCTAGGTCCATCCACTGATCCCGCGGCTTGTAGTCAGGCCCTACGAGTAATGGGGTACACAGGTGCTTGTTTAGATTTGTGCACGATGCTTGTTTCTCCTGGCGGACAGTCTGCTCCCTCCAGCGGTAGCCAGTGCGTTGAGCCTGAGGGAAATTATCCCTTAGACGAAAGAAAAAAAACAAAACAAAACAGCACTTGTCTGAGATTTAGAAGAAACTCGCTCCAGTTTTGCCACCTACTGGCCGCGTGGCTGTAACTTCTTGAGCCTCAGTTTCCCCTTCTCTAAAATGGCATCAAGCGCCAAGCCTTTCTCCTTTTAGAGGATGGTTATGGTGAGTCCCTGAGAACCACAATTAGGCTGCTTTCATACGGTAAAACTTGGAAAGCAAACCGCACAATCTGTCTTTTGAAGCATCAAGTTCAGCACAATTGTTAGATGCTATTATTGTTAATTAAAAAAAAAACTTAGTTTCACATGATATTTCTCTGATCTAATTGTACCCAAGAAAAGGTGCAGAAAACCTGCAGACCTGCAGGATTAGTAGATGCCTCTCGAAGCAAGTCAGTGACATTTTCATTTTCCAAGGTGTCCAGTAGCAGCCTCGGTCCTTAGGCGGGCCGGGCTGAATTCTCTGCAACTGTGGTGCGGTTGGGCTTTGAGGCTGAAGCTGAGGTCTAGCTGCAGACTGGCTGGGGTGGGTATATGCTTCAGCCGACCTCTCCCTCCACTTTCTTGACCCAGGGTTTGCTTGAATCAAATCCTTCCCTGCCTACATAGTTGAAGGAACGATCCCAGATGCTTCTGGAGTGTCCAGAAGATGACCTTTATAAATCCAATAGTCAGGGCTCCCTTCCATCACCTCCCTGTCTGCTGCACCAGGGAGCCATGAGACTACGTTTCTCACAACCCTCGCTTGCCCCAACCACTGACATGTAGGTGCATTTCTGCTGGCCAGGTCTGTTCAGGTAAAAGCCACCAACTGCCATCACCATCACCGCATAAAATAAGCAACAATAAAAAATAACTTTTCTTGCGCTTCCCAGGCCTAGTAATAACAAAGACTCCTCACATCAGCAACCAGGTGTCGTGGTGAAACTCCTGACAGTAACTGTCTTCCTTTTCAGCCAGCCAGTTCTGGAATACATTACATTAATTAAGTCTTTGGTGATTTAGCCTCCTTGGAGAGAAGTCCAACAATGTAATTAAGAGCATACTGGCTATATTAGATATGAATATTCAAAACAGTGTCAATTAATTAGCCAACAGATCTAGCTGGCTATGCCTCGCAAGCCCCTGAAGTCCTCTAAGATACATTTAAAGGGTCATCGGCAGGGAAAGGAGAGGGGGACGGTAAGGAATATTAAAGAGGTGGGTCCAGATGATCTCTCCTTCCACATAAACATTTTCTAATGATGGTGATTTATAACATCCCTGACATCAGATGCCACACCTTTGGGCATGTGGTACCTGCCTCTGTGTGTGTGTGTGTGTGTGTGTGTGTGTGTTTGTGTGTGTGTGTGTGTGTGCGCGCACACGCGCGCACATGCGCGTGATATGGGGGGGCAGTTGGCAGAGGGATGTTGAACCACTGATACAAAGATCTTTTATAATTAAAATGAGAAGGCATCTGTCATAGTTAAGCACAGGTGTCAACTTGACTCTTGAGGGTTTGAGCTCTGGGCACAGGTGTAGAGAGTTGATGGTTGAGTTAAGCCCAGAGCAAACCTGCAGGAGATTGTCTAGCTGCTGGGGAAGACCCAGCCCATGATGGGTGGGATTAGGCCCTGGATAAATCACAGAGAGCTGGTTGAGAGAGTGGGCATCCTTCTGTATACTTGGCCAGACATGCTGGTCTGGCTAGTAAGGATTGTCCATCTCTCAGCCATTATGGTGGCCAGTTCCCTCAGCCCTGGTGTTGGTGTGTGCTCTCCCATCAAGCTGGACTATGAACTGTAACCAGACTATCGTAAGAAAGTAAACTCCTTGTTCCCTTAAGCTGTGTTCTGGTCATTTATCATCAACTATGCAGGCGGACTGCAACACAATTTGGTACCGGGAGTGGGGGTGTTGCTGATAAATCTGACTATGTGGATTTTGTGGCTTTTGAACGGTTCTGCTGAACAAAGTTGGAAATTCTTGAAAATTTTCACTTTGTGGATTTACAAATACCATTCTTCAGAGTTTAGTGGGCCAACTGCTGAGAGAGATTGTTCGGGCCCAGTTTGTGATGAGGGAAACAAGGACTTTGGTAAAACTGTATATAAGGATGATGGACTGGTTTGCTTGACAGAGGAGAGCTGTGTTGGCAACCTTGGAGGTTTGGATGTGCAAAGGGCAGGCAGCAGAATATCTGCTGCTGTTGGACAAATGAGCATCAGTGAAGGAAAACCTAGTGACTTGCACTGAGACGGTGGAGGACATGGAAACCACCGTATGGCAAGTTCGTGGTTTGGAAGCTCAGATTCCTTCAGGGGGTGAAAGCCCAAGTTAAAGCTGTTTCTTGCCCTTTGCAAGTTTGGTTGCCTAGAAGAGAAGCTTTTCCAGCATCAGTGCGTTGAAGTTGGTGCAGCTGTGGCTCCAGTGGACTAAGCTGCGTTTCAAACTCGCTTTGGAATCTGGCAGCGTCCCTCAGGTGATACTGGTTTTTGTGTACTACTGAAGGGTTCATGGAGAGCAGCAAAAGCTTGGCACCAAGTGGCAGGAGTTCCTGCAAGAGATGGTGAAGCTTAAAGCTGCAGAGGAGAACCCAGAGTTGTATTTGAGATGCCAGAACTGTGGGACTGCTGCTGAGGACAACTGTGAGTGGAGATTCAGCCTGGTTCAGAGGAACTCTGCTCTTACAACTTCGAGCTGCAAACAGGGACTGGGAATGCCTAGAATCTTTGAGCTGCCTTGACTACGTGATGAGCAGCAGAAGATGGACATTGAAGTACAGGATGCGGTGATTTGCTGGACTTTGATCTTTTTAATGTTTTCTTATTGTTTTAAGATCCTTCTGTTTTAATGTTTTATCTGCTTTAAACTTTTAAAATATTGGAACTGAAGTTTTAATGAGAGAACATTTTAAATTTGTCCATGGAATGTATTTATATTTTAACATCTGTGGGGACACGGAAAGGTTACAGTTTAAAAGTGCTATTGTTTTTGTGTCAAGTTGACAAGGGGTGGAATGTCATAGTTAAGCACAGGTGTCAACTTGACTCTTGAGGGTTTGAGCTCTGGGCACAGGTGTAGAGAGTTGATGGTTGAGTTAAGCCCAGAGCAAACCTGCAGGAGATTGTCTAGCTGCTGGGGAAGACCCAGCCCATGATGGGTGGGATTAGGCCCTGGATAAATCACAGAGAGCTGGTTGAGAGAGTGGGCATCCTTCTGTATACTTGGCCAGACATGCTGGTCTGGCTAGTAAGGATTGTCCATCTCTCAGCCATTATGGTGGCCAGTTCCCTCAGCCCTGGTGTTGGTGTGTGCTCTCCCATCAAGCTGGACTATGAACTGTAACCAGACTATCGTAAGAAAGTAAACTCCTTGTTCCCTTAAGCTGTGTTCTGGTCATTTATCAGCAACTATGCAGGCGGACTGCAACAGCATCCAACTGGAAGGGCCTTCTTACAGGCACCAAGAGGCTACCCATTGCACATCCTCTCAGACATGTTAGAAAGATAAATATTAAATCTGCTATCACAAAGGGAGCTGTTAAATAGATACTAAGCTGATATGCATAAAAAATTAATTAGGTAGTTTTCTCAGCATCAAACTCCTGGACAAATAACTACTTGTAAAGTACACCTTCTGGGCATGTTGAACATATGCCGGAATTATCCTTAATTGACTAATTACATAAATTACTCATTAATTTTACAGCACATCAATTATAAAAGATATATCAATTAATTTTGCATAAATTAAGACTGGAATCCCCCCCTTTACAAAAAAACACAAGAGAGAGCTGCTGTAACAAAACATGCAGAGAGGGGAGAAAAACAATGTTTGTGTTTTTGTAGATTGCAATAATAATTTGTTCTGCTCTGGGCAGAAATTTTCTTAAGGAAAAACATCCTTGGCAATTAAAATAGTCCTAAAGACCACTTACGACGTGATCATGCATGCACCAAGGCGAAACAGACCATTTAAATCAATTAGGACCGCTCTGATGGAAAATGAGAGCCTGGCAATGACAAAGTGCTCAGACATTAGTAATCACAAATGATTTAACATCCACATTAAATGCCTGACTGGGTAGTAAGGCTTATTTTCCTAAGTCAGCAGGGTGCCGGAACCAAGTTATCTCTGGGTATCCCAAAGTAGACTTTGGCAATGATTTCACACACAATTGGTAGAAATTGATTTGACACTTCTCTTCAACCTAACTCCAGTCTGCTTGCTGCAGGCTTTTCTTGGTGGCTCTGAGCCTCCTCACATTCTCCTTAAAAAGATCATTACATGCTCAGTCACAAGCCCAGTCACAGGGCCCTGATCCTTCTGTTTTGGTTTTCTCCTCCCTCTCTCGCTGGGGTCAAGGGCTGAACTCAGTTGGAGTCAGCTGACTGTGGCAATCGTCTGTCTAGGAAGGAAAGACAGAGAAGCAGCTAAGGCAATGTCCTTCCAGAGATGGCTGATATGTCTTGGCAACACGGTGATGGTTTTGGCTGGTAAGAGGCACTGTTTTCTGACACTGTGGTAAACATGGCAAGATAGACAGTCTCCTGGTATAGTTGGGATACTTCTAGAAGTGTCAGGAAATGGCATCTTGGTTTTCCTTTTGTGTGAAAAGGTTAATCTATCTTGGTTTATATTTGCATTTGTAATGTTTTTCACTTACAACTATGAGAAAAAAAATCAACTTGTACTTGAAATACATCATACGTTTCTTCTTGGAAATGGTGTTTCATTCACAAATCTAAAGGTGAGTCTTAAAAATAGGAACAATACTGTGGCGGGTATACAACATCTTAGCTAATTGATGTGTTCTTGCTTTAAGTCCTATTAAGCATAATAGAGCTTAACTTTTATATTTCTCTTTGAGATCTGCCACAACTTTGAAAGACTGTTTTGCTTTTTTATCAGTTTCTGTTTTTGCTTTCTAAACAGTGCCTTATGGGATTGGCCTCTGTGTTACCCAGATGTTTCATTGTTGTGACAAATATTTACATAAAGAACTTTATTTTTGTTCACAGCTTCAGAGATTTCAGTTCATAGTTCTTGAGTCTCAATTTAGGGCCATGGTGAGGCAAAATTTCATGGAAGTTGTGGTATAGTGGGTGGTAGACACTGCTCAGCTTTTGTTCACAGACTTTCTTCCTTTCCTACTTTTATTCCATAAGGCCCCTGACCTATTGTATGGGAATGCTTACATTCAGGGCAGGTCTTCTCTTCAGCTACTGTCCCATATGTCAGTTATCTCTGGAAAAGTGCTTCACTAGAGTTGACAATCAAGTGTAACTATTACAGTGTCCTCCCTTACTGAACCCAACCTGATAGTATGGAAACTAACAACATGTGCCAAAGCAGTGCTGAGCGACTCTCAAATGGGTCGCAGGAAATCTGTGCTTTTTTTTTTTTTTATTTCAGCTCATACAAACTTATTAGGTACACCAGTTCCCTCCCTCCCTCCTCTTCCCCTCCTCCCTCCCCCCCTCCCCCCCTCCCCCCCGCTCCCGGAAATCTGTGCTTTTATCTTTCAAAGCATCCACCCTAGGAACATGCAAAACAGTGTGCAAAAAGGCTACCCTGAGACAGGAGGAAACCCAGTTTAACCATTCAAAGAATCATGCAAAGAGAAAGAAGTCTGGGGGGAGGAAGAGTTAGTTATTAGTTCTTCCAGTTGTCTTCCAGAGGTACCGGAAGACATGGCCCAATGAAGACAGTTTTCCAAATGCCCCATCCAGTCAAACTTCTGCATAGACAGCCTCAGTGTTATCCGAGTACAACTGTGTGAGAAACACCAATCAAGAACTTTCTGATCAAATTGAGTCAACCTCCAAAACCATGAAAGATAGCAAACCACTGTTATATGCACATCAAGTTTTGGCATGGTTTAGCCAGGGAAAGATAACTACAACATATATTCGTAATCTCTTTTTTGTCTGCACTATTTTCTCTCATGTGGTGTGTCTGTCACATTTTCAATGATCAGGACTATTATGAGCAAACCTGGAATCCTGAACACTAGTTAGTATATTGGCACTGATTGGCAAGGAGAGAGGTAGCATAATAAGCCACTTCTACTTAGACTCAAATATGGAGGGAGGAGTGGCTCTTTTCACAAAACTTCTCAAGGAATGTCATTGGAGTCACACAGCTCAGGGTCTGTATCCTCATGGAGTCAACTAACTGCAGAAAATGCTTTTATAAATGTGTGCTAAACATGTATGAACCTTTTCGTTATTCTCTAAGCAATATTATAAAATGACTATTTCTAGAAAACCTATGTGGTATTAGGTAGTGTAAGGAACCTAGAAATGGTCTAAAACATATGGGTGAATGTGCATAAGCCATGTGCAAATACTATAGCAGCCAGCAAGCCAAAGTGATCTTCTTGTTCTTTAAATGTCTCTCCCCTCAATTGCACTGGCTTTTTACATGGATGTTAGGAATTTAAATTCAGATCTTCATGCTTACACAGTAAGTACTGTTACCCACTAAACCAACTCTCCAACCCCAACTTTTGTTTTTCTGATTTTAGTACACGGTTTGTATAGCCTTCACCTTCCCCACATTAATTCATCAAGCAAAGTCTCATTCCACAATTGTTACTTCCATCCAGCCAAGTCTTTTCTTGTCTCTTATTTGAAATCATGTTAGTGCTCTAAAGTATCTAGAACTTGTTGCTTATTCTTTGATTGTGCTACAGTATTTGTTATAGTTAGAGTCTAATGTCAACTTGGCAAAAGAAGATCCTGAGCTCTGGGTACAGTTGTGAGAAATTAGTAGCTAAATTAAGCCCCGAGCAAGCTTGCAGGTAATTGTCTAATTCATGGGGAGGACTAAGTCTAAGTCATGGTGGGTGGGGCTAGGCTCTGGGCTGATGAATAATACACTTGCAGACATACTTGTCTGGTAAGTGAGGTTTGTCCCTCTCTCAGGAGTATGGTGGATTATGGATATGGTGTGGTCAGTTCCTTTGGCCCCTGTGTTGATATGGGCTTTCCTACAAGTTGGACAAGAAACGGTAACCAGTCATAGGCAAAAGCAAAACCCCTTGCTTTCTTAGGCTGGTTGGTCTTGAATTGATCAGCAGTATGCAGAGTAACCTCAACAGTATTCGATTACCTTTTTAATTGACACTCAAACTTTATGTCATCGGGGACCACTTTTGCTGATAGTTTCATTTCCCTCAGTCATTTTAAAGTGAGATACTAATAAAATGCAATTAAAATGAATTGTTAGGAAATAGGATGGGATAACCTGTGCTCATACTGCAGCAACCACACCACAGCAGTCTCACTGGAAGCAGAGCAGCGTGTCTTATCTACTGCTCAGTAAACAAGTTAGTTAAATTAGTAAGCCTACAGAATGAAGAAATGTTTTACAGTGCTGTTCACTTGTGCTCTTTTGTTTGATTATTGTTTGATTATTGTTTGATTCAGAGTCTGTTCTTTCAACTGTGTGGTTACTTGCCTGAGACCTGCACAAGAATTGAGTCCATCTGTATTCCATCTTGGAGGCATGACGGATTCAGAGGCCCTGAGTATTTAAAGGCAGCTAATGGTTGCTATGAGGGAGAGATGTTTCCTTCCTTTCCTTCAGGGGTGAAGCCACTGATAGCTATGCACACTCTGTAATAAACCGTCCCTAGACTTCTGTCAGCAACCCTAATTAAACTCAATGAATCATCAAAAACAAAAACATGAAAGTAGAAGGGGGACTTAGGAAGGAAAGGAATTCATAGGAGGGAGAGAGGACAAGAGTAAAGAAAGGTGAAAATAGGCAATACACATTATCTGCATATGTGTCAATATCATGGTGGACCCCTTATTACATATAACTAATACATGCTGATAACAACTCAAAAGGAACACAGAATATGAAGCTATTGATGAATCATGATGAGATTTACTCTCATTGACTAGATGATTTATAAATTTTTTTTGATACATTTAAACAAATCAACAAATTCAGGACTTTTTTTTTTTTTTAAAGAAAATGTGATAATGAAGAACTTTTACACACCAGAAGTTTAGTTCATGCTTCTGTCTCTCTTGAAAAAACAAACAAACATACAAACTAAGTTACTGCAAGACTTAATATTCTACCTTAAATGATTTAATTTCAAGAAATATCTTCTCAATTGAACAGATATATATCATACAACTTACATGTTTAGTTAGGAATTACACTGAAAAGTCATTAAATCATATCTGGGCAATTTAAATGAATTCAAGTAAATAAATGAAGTGCTGAGTTAATTAAGTTGTTAATTAGTTAATTAACTTATAGTTCTAAGTGATGCTATTAACAAAGTGACATGAATCTCAGCTTTACTTTCCTATATTTAGAAGGTCTTCAAGGAACTGTAAAAGCTTGAGGGCCTAATTCTTCTCACAGAGATTTTAACCAAATACTAACATATTTATAGTAAAATTTTTCTTATTTAGGGTTGAAGGCATTTTAAAGCAATTTGTCTAATTGCCTTTTTTTTTTTTTTTTTGCTTTGAGAAATCAGAAAGTGCTGTCTTCATTTACTTTTACTTATGTGAAAAAGAATTCAAGTGAAATAAACATGCAAACACTCCCAGGGCACAAGCAGCTCCATGCACATCATCTGTGATAGTCTGGATATGAAATGACCCTTAAAGGTGGAACGTTGAAGCTTGAGATGTTATTGGGAGACAGGCCAAGGGTAGGGACTAGCCGCAGGAAGTTAGGTCATTAGTACAGGCTCTTCTTGTCCCTTGTTTATTGCTTCTCAGGTGCAATGAGAGGAACAGACCTCTGCCACCCCTGATATGACATACCCACTTCTCCCACAGGTCCAAAAAGAGTGGGGCCAGGTTGAACATGGACCCATGTCGTTTTTTTAAATGTTATTTATATACTTATTTTTGTTTATAGCTGTATCAGAGAGTTAGAGAAAGAGAGACAGAGACAGAGACAGAGAGAGACAGAGAAAGTCATTCTATGCCTGTGGAGGTCAGAGGACAACTTTCAAAGGTCAATTCTCTTTTACCATATGGACTTTTGGGGGATTGGTCTCAGGTCACCAAGTTTCTTCACAAGCACATTGACCCATTGTGCCATCTTAATGGTCTCTAGATCAACATCTTTACCACCTTGTTGGTCTCTCCATGGTTTGTCTAGGTTTCATCAAGGCATAGCCACAGCTTTGAGGAGTGAATTAAAAAGTCCAGGACAGAAACTGAAGGACTTCTTATGATTTGTGTCTTATGTGTCAAGAAACTCACTTTTGTACTATCAGATTTGAAAAGAAGTACCAAAGTTACAAAGTAGCCCACATTCAAGATGAAGGGAGTAACCTCACAGTCAGAAATGTAACATAAAGTATAAGGAATCATTATGTTTAGTAAGCTAAGGATTCTAAGCAACTCCTGCAGCAGGAGGTCCTGATATGTAAGCATGGAGATTTAATTTTTCTTAGTGCTGCGCCACAGTGAGCTGAATTCCATCAGCAAGCGCAAAGACATCGAGGACAGACTGGATTTGCACAGAGCTGGGCTTACCACGAAACTCTGTGCTTCTGGAGCTACTTTAAGGAAGTTACTTAGATTTCTAAGTAACAAAGATTTCATTTTTGTGTTGTCTTTTAGGAAAATGACACTTATTCCTAGTTGTCTATCAGAGCACTGGCGAAGTCCAAATAAGTAACTGCAAAGAAAAGTGTGCTTGAATGGGAAGACAAATCACCCATGTATGTCTGGGCATTCTTTTTTCTTGAAATTATTGTTGAAATGTATTGTCATATTGTTTTCATTCATTGATGGTTTCATACACGAATGCAATGAATTCATGTCATTTTCTCCTCTTATTATGTGATATCATTCCTGTCCTTTATTTAATGTAAAGCTTTTTTCCCCAACTAGTCTTCTTCCTACTTTCATTTGTGTGTGTTTTGTGTGTGTGTGTGTGTGTGTGTGTGTGTGTGTGTGTGTGTGTATTTCATCAAGTTTCATCTGGGTTGCCTACACTTGCATGTATCTAATTACATGCTAGAGCATGGATGATATGTCAGTGGGATGTCACTGACAAGTATAACTTCCTTTTCCCATCCAATATTGATCCTCAATAGTCTCTCAGAGAGGTGTGGTGCTTCTTGAGCATTTCCCCTTTTCATGGTGAAATGTTGATAGACCTGTTGCACAGGTCTTATGGAAGCAAACACAATGCCTAGGTATTCTTACTACTGCAAAATAATGTGTTCTCTTCCTCATGTGCATCTACTGGTAGATTTATTCTTGGTGTATTTTTCTTATTTGTGTATAGAAATTACTCAATTATTGAACTATTATATTTGCTGGGAATCCTGAGTCTATGACAATTTCCCTAATACATTGTGGGTGTTGGAACCAAGAATGCAGTAGAGAGGATGCTTTCCTACCGCTGGGAGAAAGAAGCCCCTGGCCTCATGGAGAGGTGTCGCCTGTGAATGATAGGGGCAGATGACTGGAGTTCAGTTAGGACTCTGTATCCATCAAGCTGTAAATGTCCTAGGTCAAGGTGACTGCCAGTGATTGCTCAGTGGTTGTTGGTGACTGTGGCTGTGGGCAAGAGGGGAAGCCAAAGAGACCTCAGCTGGTCCTGGTAAGGGCTTGTCATTAGTGAGCAATGCCAGGTGTCTCAATTGCATCTTCCTGTTGCTGTAATGAATACCTGACCCAAGCAGCTTAGGGTAAAAAGGAGATTTTTATTCATGCTCACAATTCTAGGTTATAGTTGATTATCATAGCATGAGAATGATACCGGCATCAGGAACCAAGGGAACTTGCATTTCCAGGGACTTGGTCAAACCATGTCCACAGGGAGAGACTGAGAGAGGGGCATTCTTCCTAGCTTGCCAGCCTGCCTTCAGCCAGGTAGTTCTCTCCATCTTTTTTTATCTGTCCAGGGAATGATCTCACTGACTTGTCTCAAGATTTGAGTGTGTGTAGTTATGTGCTCTGTAGAAGCTTTCTGCTCGTGTTGGCTGAGTGTTTAGAAATAGATACAAGAAGTGATGAAAGCAAATGTCCCACATAGTTCTTAGAAGACAACATAACAGCTAAAGCACACTTTTTCAAACCAAGAGGTCAGCAGATGCAAAACAACAGAGATGATTTCTGGTTAACTGGACTGGTGAGGAGATAAGGTGCATCTGAAATATCCAAATGTTTCAAATGTTCTGCTGTGATCATACATCAGGAGGAGCACTACTGACATTTGAATCTCTTCTTTCATTATTCTTCAATAACAAGATCAAAATCGTTGACTCTTGGGGCAAGTATAAAGTGAGGTTTTTAGATTTCCTTGCAGAAGAGAACATCAGTGAGTTTTCAGAAGCCACTAGATGGAGCTTTCCAAGGGGGATGGGTTGGCTGAGAGTCACACTTTATTATTGCTTTGTTTCTTTTTATCTTCCTAGAATCGTAGTGGGATCATTAGAGTGAGTGTAGCCATCTTAAGACCGTGACTTAAGACCATGGGACTGCCTGGGGCAGTCATAACACAAGGCAGGACTATTGAAAGAGAAAGAACCTTCTCATTCCTGACCATGGTCTGGCCTCAGATTAGCTACTTCTAATAAAAAAACTATTTTGTTGCAACCATTAATATATTTTATTTTTAATTACTAGTAATAAAGAGCAATTTTTGCCTCAGGGTTCTTAATTCAACAAATCATCTCACCATTATAAGGATAATCCACTTATTTATTTACATTTATCTTAAACATGTTTTTTGATCCAGAAATGATTAAATTTGAATTATAATAATTTTTAAAGAACATGATAGTATAAACTAAAACAGATATGAATATATGGAAAGAGGGCATTGAGAGGAGTCTTGGAAGGAAAAGGTGCTCTTGCCGCACAAGCATTTCTGTTACTGTTACTTTTCTTTTCGCTGCTGTGAGGTAGCACTTACTCCTACATGAGCAACGTGGGGAAGAAAGCAGAAATTATTTGGCTTATGGTTCCAAAGGGATTATAGGCCATTATATAGAGACTATATAGCAGAGGGCATTGCTGGAGGCAGGAGGCCTGTTCAGGGCACTTCAATCATTATAAAAATAGAGAGAGCAAGTGCAAGCTGCGAGGAAGCAGAGATGGTTCACCAAACTTCAAGGACAACTCTCTGTAATGTACCTTCTCCCGTCAAAGCTCTACCTCTTAAAGGTACCATAATCTTCCCAAACGTCAACACCAACTAAAGATTCAAACACTCGAGCCTGTGGGAGACAACTTGTGTTCAAACCATGACAGACATGACAGCATACACGAAAAGTGATAGGAATATATGGAAAGGGAAATGAGGGGATGGCTTGAAAAAGAACACCCGCTGTACAAGCATGGGGACCTTGTTTTGAATTCCCAACACGTACATAAAAATCTGGACATGGCTACTATGTGTGTCTGTCTCTATCTAGTACTGTGAGTTGAGATGGAGACACGAAAATCTCTGGGGCTTGCGAGCCACCAGCCTAGCTCCAGGTTCAGTGAAAGATTCGAGTTCAAAGGAATATGATGAAGAGTGATAAAGTCTGATGTCTTTCTCTATCCTTTGTACACACTCATGTGTGCACACACACACGCACACGCACACACACATCACTTCCACATATACCTAAACATGTAGGATAGTTGAAAAGAAACCCATCTAACATGGTCTTTTGCTTCTCTTCATCTTATAATTTAAGATGGTGTGTGTGTGTGTGTGTGTGTGTGTGTGTGTGTGTGTGTGTGTCTGTGTGTGTCTGTGTGTATATCCCTTTGGAAACTCAAAGGTGACATCGGAAGTCCTGGATTGCTCTATGTTGTTATTGGTTTGCTCAGGGTTTCCAAGGTTCTGACTTTCCAAGGCTGAAATTGCAGACTGCCGCCATATCTGTCCAACATTTTTACTTGGGATCTGGAGATCTGAATGTAGACCTTGTTGCTTTCAAGGCAAAGGCTAACCTCTGAGCATTTCCTCAGCCCATGTTCAGATTTTTAATCCCACAGGACCATTTTCACAGAGATGTGTGGATATTCCAGCCAATACAGTCCCATATAATCAGATTCCACTTGAGGGCTGGGAATATAGAACTTGCTTGGCATGGATAAGGTCTGGAAGTGGGGGTTTGATCCCTGAACGCCTTCCACCAAAGATATATTTAAAAAAAAAGAAGAAAACCAATGCCATTTGCGAAGGAGGACTTGATGCAGTGAACTAGCTGTGGCACTATCGATTCAGGAAGGCCCTAGCCCAGCTCCCGAATTCAGGACAAACCTGAATGTACGGACATGTCCCAACAGAGGACCATGCAGGTGGAGGGATGAACAACCAATGGGAAACGGCTGTCTAACTTGCACCTGCAATGGACACCTAGTAAACCGTTAAATGACTAGTGACTGCCTCCCCCCTCCCCGCCCCCAGAGATGGCAACACTTGATTGGACCCTGACCCTATATAAGCCCAAACACCCTTAATGACTTGGAATCTGCGGCATATCGTCCACTGCTGCTCTCACCTGATTCCCAGGGTCTGGTAGTGACCCCGTCACCAGCTCACTCATTTGCCTCGAGCCCCGGGGCTCCGCCGTTTCCCCCTCATCCCCCCGGCTGGCCGGGTCGGGGATACGGCAACACTAGCAACCGTCCCAACTGTTCATTATTGTCCATTCTGCCAGGTGACTGCTGGCCGTGTTCTCTGTGAAGCAGCTGGGTGGTGTCTTCTGCAACTGGCTGAGTTCCACATTAGCCAATAGCTGTTCATGCTTTCCCCCAAATTTCTCTGTAGTAATTGTGCTTGCACCTGTAATTATATAGCTTAATTAAATGTGGGGTTTGATAACTTTATGAAGGGTCTTAAAGAAAAGAACTGCTTCTATGAAAGTTAATTCAAATGTTTAGAATCACAAAAATGAAGTTTACACAAAAATCTACTTTTGGTACAGGAATATTGTTTGGTTTTTTTTTTCCTGTGCTTGGATGGAACCTCGGAACTTACATATATCAAGGACCAGATCTACCATTAAGTTACTTTCTCAGATGTCTCTAATTTTTCTATTTATTTTGAGACAGAATCAACTCAGTTGACCTGGCGGGCCTTGAACTCACTGTGTAGCCCAGATTGGCCTCAAAGTTGCAGTCCTCTGCTTCATTCTTTCCAGTAACTGCACTGAGGGGAAAATAGCTGTAAAGATGTTACTGTCATATTTCTTTAAAAATATTTTATTGCATTAGTTTGTTCATGTGAGGGGTGTGTGTGTGTGTGTGTGTGTGTGTGTGTGTTAGAGGAAATCATCCTAAATTGTTGTACCTCTTCTTTGGTTTTGCTCTGGAGTTTCCCAGGCTCCGTCTTCCAGCACTTGAAGTGCAGGCCACTGCCATTTCTGCCTGGCATTTTTATGTGTAATCCAGGATCTCAAGACCTTCTGTTTGTGAGGCAGAGGTTTAACCACTGAGCCATCTCTCTAGCTCTAGAAAGATATTTGAAAAATAGTAGCATGAAACAGAATGCACAGGAAGACAAAAAGAGTGGAGGCATTAAAAAAGACAGTCTTTAACTTGCCTTTATTGCATTTAATACCTCAAAGAAAATTTGTTCTTTATTGTTTAAAAAAAAAGCCAGGAGTTGGGAAAGATGGCTTAGGGGTAAAAGCCTTTGGTTCCCAAGCAAAAGGAACTGAGTTCAGATCCCAGATCCCATGTAAAACAGATATGGTGGTGTCCTACAATTCCAGCCCTGGAAAGCAGAGCTTGGGAAACTCCAGAGCAAAGTAATAAGCAGGTAGAGCAATCCAGAATGATACTTGATGTCACCCTTGGGGCTCTACAAGCACACACAATCAAGTACCCTCTTGTGTATATATATACAAATACACATGTATATGTAATCACATGCAAAACACACACACACCAACATACACACACACACACACACACACACACACACACGTATGCAAAAAAGAAAACAGAAGCAAAAGGCCAACTCCGAATTGGCTTTACACATCCGTATTAAACAATCTAATTGGAGCAAAAAATACTGTTTGCATGTGGTGGTGGACACATGTAATCCCAGCCCGTGGAAGCAGAGGCAGAAGGGTCGCTCTGGGTTACATAGCGAACACTAAGCAGTCAGTGCTACACAGTGAGACCCTGTTTCAGAAATAGAACTTGGCATGTTGGTTCCCACTTGTAATTCCAGAGCTTGGGAAGTAGAGTCAGGAGGATGGAGAGTTCAAAGCCATGCTGAACTACATGAGACTTTGTTTCAAGAAAACAAAACAAAACAAAAAAACATGATAAACATAAAATAACAAAAATGTTCAAGCTGAATATGCTTTTCTACAATCCTTCATTCTTCAGCTGTTTAAATGTACCATTGCCTTGGATAGTTAGAAGTGCTTTTCATCCACTGGGAAACATGGTTCCAAGTGCAGAAGACATCCTTCTGTTAGATGCAAGGCTTGGGGGTGAGGTTGGGGCTAGGCTGTGACTTACCCTCCAGGAGGCAAGCCATCATCCATACCACAGTGTTCCCCTGAGCCACTGGGGGGCAGGCATTCCTCATCAATCATGGTTCTTATTTAGTTCCTTTTCAGAGCAATCAGCAGCTACGCCCAATGTTGGTCCATGGGATGAAATCTCCTTGTCCATGTGGACTGCGGTAGAAAAATGACACAGGTGACAGTAGTGAATTGGCATTTTGCTTGGGGCTGAGAATGGTGGTATACCAAGGAGAATGTGAGAAATCACATGAATTGCTAGGATCCTTCTGGAATACTTCTTTCTCTAGTCAGTGATCCTTCTGTATCTCTTTGTGAGAACCCAGGTAATGGTCTTACCAGAGAGAGAGGATATGCCTCAGAGTTCCAGTAGCTGAGTCTCCCATACAGCACCTGGTGTCCTGGCTGGACCTTGGCAGTAGGATATCAAGGTTGACTTTGGAGTCACCCCTTCTGAGCTATGACTGTGATGAAGTTAATGACTTCACTGGATTTACAGTCACTGGACATAGAAGGATCAGATTAACAATATACAAAACCCACAAGGCTGGCCCCCAGCACTTTAACCCTTTTTCAACACAAATTTGTGAAACCTCTGAATCCTGTGCACATTTTTATTTTCATGGTCCACGATGTTCATAACGTTCTGGAATTCAATTTTTTTATATTATTATTTATTCAACTGTGTGCATATGCGTGTGTCTGTGTGTGTGTGTGTGTGTCTGTGTATGTGTAGAACCATGGACGAATTCACGAACCACCACGGACGCCTCCACCTCCTTCTGCCCCGGGATTCACAGGCTCCACCCTACCAGGACCAGAAGCGCAGGCCGCCCCCGCTTCCGCTTGGCGTCTATACGTGGGATCTGGGATCCGAACTCAGGACCTTCCGCCTGCAAGGCGGAGGCTTAACCCCTGAGCCACCTCTCCAGCCCCACGTTCTGGAATTCAAACAAAAGTAAAAAACAAAACAAGGTACATCTAGAGAAATTCAAGGCTTTGTGCTTCACAACAAAGCATCCGCACCTTCAAGGATCATGAGAGGATCTTGCTGAAATATCAGCTCCAAAGCAGCAGGTCTGAAAGGTGCTTTGCATTCTTATTAAACTCTCATTTGATGAGACAGCCAATCCACAGACTCACTTTGAGTAATGAGGGTTTGACATACAGGCCTTAATCTGTTTGGACTGCTTAGTCTACTGGGATTATTTATCGTAATAAAATATTGCTTATTTCACTGACTTTTGGAGACTGAGAACATCTCAGTCAAGGCCCTCCTGGGTCCCTGCTGTCCACTCACAGCAGTTCCTTTCTGTAGCATCTTTACATGGTGGGAAGAGACCAGGACTCTTTTTTTTTTTTTATACATTTTTTATTATTTCTGCTCATACAAACTTAATAGGTAGACCAGTTCCCTCTCTCCCTCCTCCTCCCCCCGAACCCCATGCTCCCCCGTCCCCTCCCTCCCCATCCCCCAGTGCCTCTCCCCCAATTCGAGACAAGGACTCTTTGGGGGCATTAACCCCACTCATGCAGGCTCCAGCCCCATAACCTAGTCTCCTCCCCACATCCTAATGATGTTATTTGGGGACAGGATTTCAACATGTGAATTTGGCAGTGATGGGGGATGGACAGTGGATAAATGTTCCTATCACGGTGGTATCTATGTCTACGGTTCCTTCACTGGAAACCTGAGCCATTGGTTTGACAGAGAGAGCTGTCTTCTGGCTTTGTCCCTTCATTAAGGGACTGAACTTTTGCCTCAGTTTTATCATCTGTAAAATGGGGGAAAACTCAATATAATGAGGAAATAACTGAGTCAGAGAGCTCATAACAATGCCTAGTGCACAGCCAGGGTCCTGTCAGTGCCAGGTGCTGCCCTTAGCTGATCTGTCACCTTGTGGATCCACTCTCAGTTTCTAATGCCACATTATTTGATCTCGCATGACACAGGTGACACAGTATTCTATGGATTGCTTTATGTCCTCCAAAGTTGTGTCTTCCCATGGCATAAAGGGTCAAAATATAGTTTGCATTGTGCAGTACACCTTTTAGGGTGATAGGGACCACAGTCTTTTGGTGTCTTTGAAGGGTTGGCTTTAAGAACCCTACAGAAGCCATAGCCTATGAATGCTCAGATTTCCTTTGTAATTTGCCTAGACATGGCTTCCAAATAGGTATGCCAAAACATTTCCAGATTATTCAGAATGGCTATTATAACAGAAATACCACCCACATAGCTATTATATTGTATTGCTTAGGGAGCAATGACAAGAAAATGTGTACATTCAGTATAGATGCGATTTTTTTTCCTGAATATTTTCAATGCAAGGTTGGTTGAATTGGTGAATGTAGAAGCCATGGATGTGAAGCCAGATATGGAGGGACCACTGTACATCATAAGAAGCCCCACTTGAACCCATCACGTGTGTGCGTGAGCGTGTGTGTTCATGTGTGAGTGTGTGCACGTGTGTGTGCGCACGCGTGCATGTGCTCATGTGTGTATGTGTGTGTGTGCGTGCGCGTTTGTGCGCGTGTGCGTGCGCATGTGTGTGCGCGCGTTTGTGTGTGTGTGTGCGCGCGTTTGTGTGTGTGTGTGTGTACAAGAGGACACGAGTGTGTGCGCCTTCTGAGTCCCAAGGGTGACTTTAGGAATTATCCTGGATTGTTGATCCTCCTTATTGATTTGCCCTGGAGTTTCCTAGACTCCATCTTTCAGGGCAGGAATTACAGGCAGCCATCATATTGCCCCAGACATTTTTATGTGGTATCTGGAGATCTGAACTCAGGTTTTTTTGCTCGTGAGGCAAAGACTTGAACCCCTAAGCCATTTCCCCAGTCTCTCAAACCTATCTTTCTGTGAGTTAGAGGCATGCACAATCCAGAACTGCTGGATCCCTAGTTGCCACATATGTAGCAGAGACTGACTAGCATCAGTTGAAGGTAACATACGCTTCAGCACAGGTGTTCACACCAGAGATGACCCCTCCCAAACCGATGGGAGACACAAGTTCCCAGTCACTGTACTGATACGGGTTAATTTTCTCCATGAAATAATGAAGTATTAAGCTGGGAAAGAGTTGAAAATATTTACCTTTATTTTAAAACAGAAAACAGTAGGAACAGGGACTACAGGGCTGCTGACAAGAGGCATGCCTAGATATTGGCAAGCAGCCAATCTCTTTAGTCTTTAGAAAAACAGCAAACATCTGCAATATTGGGAAAAGCATGCCTAAAAGTGAGGAAAGGAAAAGTGTGACTTTGTGAATTAAAGGCTCAAGAGCCAATGGCTGATCAATACTTGTTGGCGGTTCTGAAGTTCCCACTTCTGCTTGTGCCTTGTTCAGAGAAAGAATAAAAGAGATGATGAAGAGGGATCTTAAAGAACAAAAGTCTTGCAAGTGGATTAAATTTCTCCGAAGGTGTGATGGAGCGGACCCCTGACTAAGTGAACGACAGGACCAGCAGAGCTAACTTATGATTGCATTTCAGTGTTACTGGGAAGAATAGAAGTGAGTCTAGTCCCTAACAGTACTAACCAACAAGTTGGTCCCCTCACCCAGAGTGCACACCTTGCTTCAGAGCAGGGCATCCAGGACACATTCAGTCACCCCAGCCTCAGCTTCTCCTAAGTTGTACCAGGCGCTCACCTTCCATGTAGACAAGTGTCTAGATGTGTGACTAGGAGAGGAAGAGCTTGGCCATCAGCCCTGTATCAGCAGACTTCTTTAGAGGAACAGACCCAATGGAGTGAGTATATATTAGAAGGAGATTTGTGAAATTGCATCTGTCTTTCATGCTACGATAGAGGAAGAGGAGGAGGGTGGTCACTTTGCTGTGGAGCCAGCAGAGGGAGCAGGACTCAAGGGATGAGCTGCAGAGCTCCGCTAGCAACTTAAAAGGGTCTCTGGAGGCAGGTGCTTTCCTGCCTCACGGGCTTGTGCTCCAGAGCTTGAAAGCCCTGCTGCCAGCTGTCAATTAGGTTTTAAAGTGACCTGACTCTGGAAATGACTCTGCAAATGGACTCTCTGATTAAGTGAGATTGCAAAGCACCACCACCACCGCTTCCTTCTCTTCCACCTCCTCCTCCTTTTTTTTTCTTGCTCTCCTCTCTCCTTCCTTTCTTGGGAACCCTAATAAATCGTACTAGTATAGCCTTACATCATGGTTTGAATGTGAGTTGTCTTCCACAGGCTCATGCATTTTTATGCTTAGCAATGTTACTGTTTGAGAAAGTCATAGCACCTTTAGGAGGTAGAGCTTTGCCGAAAAGTCAAGGAGTGGTCTTGCCTTGAAATGACATAGCCCCTCTCTGCTTTTGCTAGTAGTCTGCTCCTGCAGTGGCTGCTTGTTGCCTCTGCCTCCATGATGGGTATGACCTGAGTTACCTCTATCTTTTGCTGCCTACCATGTCTTTTCTGCCATAATAGACTGCATCTCCCCTCTGGAACCATAAACTAATCAGTCTCCCCTTTCTCACCTTAAGTTGTTATTGCTCGGCAACAGAGAAGAGTATCTGCAACACCTTATATGTAAACAAAATGGACTCACACTTAAAATTTACTTACATCATCCTCAAAAATGATTACTAGATGCTTACCAACTTAGAATATCCTAGAACTGTTTCAAGAAAAACGACAAACAAAATAAGATGGAGTCATCAGAATAAAATTTATATAATTTCCAAAGACAAAATATTTTTGGACATTAGATCAGAAAATAGTATGCACTTTTTAAGTGCTGTCAACTAATTGCATGCTGAGACCAGCTCTCTCCGGCAGTTCATGCCATGGGGTTCCCACCCACTATTCCTGCTTGTGGCTCTTCACAATTCCTGCTTGTGGCTGTTCTCAAGTCACTTTGCTCCTGTAAACATGATGCATCATGAAATATTTCTTATATTTTCTCCCTAAATTATCTTCTCTACACTATTGACAACTCAATGCCAGACAGAGGAGTCCCAGGGGAAGCAGCTTGCTGGGCAGTGGCTCTCTGGCACCTTGACACCTCCATCTCCCTCACAACAAAACTTTGCTGTGAAATAAGCATGTGGTTAGAAGATTTTGCCATTTCCAACTAATTCAGCAATGACGCACATATATATAGGAAAGTTAAATGTTCTCTAAGTGGCATTTTTGGATTAGAAGAAATACTATAAAGGCATGCAGGAGAAAGAAAGTCTCCTTGAAGAGGAGAAGGAACAAGATGCTCAGACATAATACCAGAGGTGGATACATTATAAAGGAAAAAGGTTTATTTTGGCTTGTGTTTCTGGCCCAGTGTCAAAGGACCACATTTTATGATGGTCTTCCTGCTGAGAGAGTCCCAGGGTGATATGAGACATCACATAATAAGCAAGAAGCAGAGCTTGAGGGATTTGTCAAACCATCCACTATAGCCAACACACTGTCAAGGTAACTCACATTAGCCTAGGAAAATTTTTGCTGAATAGACAAGTCGATCAATTCATGAAAGCACAGTGCTAGTCACCTGCTTAGAGTTCTACTTGTCATACCTCCCTTTTGATATTGTCTGTCTATGCAGCCCAGGCTGGCCTTCAACTCTGATCAGCTTAGTGTTGAAATCTCAGGCATGCACCATCATTCTTGGCTTGGTCTTATCCCTTAATGCTTCACAACAACAGTTAAATTTCATTCTGAATTTTGAAGGGAGTATAAGGGAATGAGGGCAGTGAGAAGAAAACAGTGAAGGAGAAGTCCGCCTGGGAAGAGGCTGCTTGTAACTACATCCTTAGCAAACCTCTACAGAAAAGCCAGATGTGCTGTTCATGCTATGTGTCAGATGCCACAGAAAAAGAAGGAAAGTGTTGCAGTTCGCCTGCATGGTTGCTGATAAATCCCATCAAATGGCTTAAGGGAACAAGGGTTTTATTGTCTCTTATGATTACTGGTTACAGTTCTTAGTCCAGCTTGATGGGAGAGCACGCACCAACACCAGGGCTGAGGGAACTGGCCACACCATCTCTACATAATGGCTGAGAGAGGGATGATCCTTACTTGACAGACCAGCATGTCTGGCTGTGTGTACAGAAGGATGTAAACTCTCTTAACTAGCTCTCTGTATTTTATTCCAGGACCTGATCCCACCCACCAATCTCCTGCAGGCTTGCTCTGGGCCCAACTCAACCACTAATTCTCCACAAATGTGGTCAGAGCTCAAACCCTCAACCGTCAAGTTGACATCTGTGCCTAATTATGACAGAAAGTTTCTGTCATTCATATTATGGCAGTGTAACATTAATATGAAGACCCGGCCAAAATAGCTGCACAAAGAAAGGCACACTCTGTTCCCACTTAACATTGCCAATGCAAAATGCCAAGTAAGCGTCCGTAAACTGAGCTTCACAGTGCATTGGAGGAAAGCACTGACAACCAAAGGCTTGTTCTGAACTTTGCAATGGCTCAGTATTGGGATGTCTGTACGATCAATACATTATAGTGCAGAGAAAGGTTTGATATAAAACGAGTGTGACTGTTTCAGGAAGGGTTTGGTATAAAATGAGTGTGGCTATTTCAGTAATTTTCTGGGCCCCAATGGTCTAAATTTTAGATACTAAATCATTTTAAGAGGGAAAAGGAGAAAAAAAAACTCACAACTTGATATGATGCTGAAAAGATGCTTAATAAAATTCAGTATTCACTTCTGTTCAGAGAGAGGCAGAAAACTCCTGAAATGATAAGCAATGTGTGCAAAAGCAAGTTAGGAGCATCCCTGTTCTGCTGTGTGTGAGGAGAGAAAATTTGCCATCACTGTTGCTATTTTACTATATTTAATAGACTTTGTGTATGTGTGTGCAAGTGTGTGTATACAAGGGGCACTTGAGTGTGTGTGCTTCTGGAGCACAATCTTGGATTGCTCTACCTCCTTAAGGCTTTGCTCTGGGGTTTCCCAAGCTTTGCCTTTTAGGGTCATAATGACAGACAGCTGTCATTTCCAACCAGCATTTTTATGTGAGATCTGGGGATCTAAACTCAGGTTTTTTTATGAGGCAAAGGCTTTAACCCCTAAGTCATTTCCCCAGCTCTTAATATTCTTATTAGCTTAAGTCAAAGCAGCTGCAGAGCAAGATACATGCTATAAATGCTAGGAATGAAGGGAGAGGATTATAATACTTACAGATCTGGACATTCGAAGAAAATCATTAATACTTCCTGCAGTGCTAGAGCTCAAACCCAGGGCTTCAAGCATGCCAGGCAAGCACTCTACCAATGGGCCCCAGTCCTTGGTCTTTTGAGAAAGGATCTTGCTATATAGCTCAGACTAGCTGTATGGCAAGATTGCATTTGCTATGTAGCTTATGGTGACTTGAAACTTGTGACAGCCCCCCTCTACCTCTTGAAAGCTGGGATTATCAAGCATGACAGAATTATTTTTAAGACACTTGGAAGAAATAGTAAGATGATATAGTGACTGTCTGCTCTGGTGAAAATTTTATACACAATCATTATTCTATTTGTATATTAATAATAACTAACAAAATTACATAAAGTAATAACATAAGAAATATGAAATACAGAGAGATATGTTAGTATGCTAGGAAAGTATAAGATTTGTATGGAAAAATTATGCTTTGTAGTTGACAATTTTTAACTCTGATACTGAGTATAAATAGAAATAGATTTATAGGTCTTCATCTATACAATGAAAAACTCTCCTACATCAACATACAGTGTCAGTCGATGGAAAAACAATCCATGGAATTGAAGAAAGCATTTGAAAAGTATATATTGGATCATGGTCTAGTAATCTAGAAACCTTACCATCTAACTTCACAAAGACAAGCAGGTTAATTACAAAGTAGGCAGAGACCTTGGTCAGAGAAGCTTCTTTCTGCAGCTGGCAGTGGTTCATTCATCGACTCATAACTGGTCAAAGTGTTGAGAATGAGTGACTGTTGAATGTTTGGCCCTAAAGGGACGACCTTATTACCTCCCTTCCTTCCCACAGGGCTCAGAGTGCTTCTAATAAGAGCAGAATGGAAATAATGTTGGAGCCAGTGGACAGGGAGGATGCTGTGAAATCTTTCTTCTGCACGACGTGACATACATGGCTGTGGCACTGAAAAACTCACAGCAGCTGTGGTCACCTCACAAAACCTGGACAAGATTCAGCCAGTCAGCATCAACATGGGTGGGGGAGGGGTTCAGGAGGTTCTACCCTGTCATGGTTTGAAATGCGTCCCCCACAGTCTCATGTGTTTGGCAAGGTCATGGGTACCTTGAGAGGTGGAGCCTTGCTGGAGGAAGGCAGTCATAAGGGGTGGGCCTTGAGGTGGATTAGTCCCACCCTACCTCCAGGAGAAGTCTACCTTTGCAGCAAGCAGTCTGCAGCTCTCAGCTTCCAAGATGTCTGCAGTTACTTAGCCTCCTCCAGCTTTGGCCAGCCAACCATGCCGCTTCTGCTTTGAGAGACTGTACCTTCCCTTTGGAACCGTAAGCTAAATAAACCTCCCTTTCTCCTTTAAGTTGATTGACTTTGAGTGTTCTCTCACAGCAGTAGGTAAGAGTAACTGTTACAGAAATTGGTACCAAGTATGGGATATTGCTGTAAGATTAAGAACAGCTGGTACCACAACATGAAGTTGTTTGTGAAGCTGAGAGAAGTTGGTACCCAGCAGTATGGCCAATGCTGTGATGTGGCTAGTGTGCCTTTGGAACTGTTTTTTGGGAGAAATATGGAGAACTTTGGGACTTTGTGCTGGGAAAGTCTTTAAGTCTTGGTGAGGGGGCCAAATGGGCCTTTCTCGTGAGAGCTCAGAGGAGAGCAATGCTGTGAGAGATGCAGGCAGTGGAAGCCCAGCTTGTGATGGTCCAGAGGGGAATAGAGACTGTGTTTGCAACTGGACAAGTGACACATGGAGACATATGTTGGCCGAGAGTTTAGTGAAGTTTTGCACTTACCCTGAAAGCTTGCCTGAAGTTAAGCTGGAGTGCTTGGCGGAGGAAATTTCAAAGCAATGTAGTCTTGACAATGTGATATGGCTACTTTTTAGTTGTCTTCAGAGTTATGAAAAAGAGCAAAGAATCAGGCAGGAAGAAGCAAAAACTGTAAGGTCTAATGATGAAAAATACAAAGCCAAACTTAAAGAGCTGAACCAGAAAGAAGTGGGGAACAAAATGGCTGTTAAAGAGATTAGCTCCATTTGTAAATCAAAGCCTGCTCTTAATTTGGAGGATAAGAGAAGCCCTAGCTTGAGGGCAAGGTCCTCAGAGAAGGCGCCCACCCATAAGAATGCAAATTCTTTTAGAAGAAATGAGCTAAAGGGTAGAGTTCCAAAGCAAGGATCCACTTCAATAAAACAACTGTCCAGGTGAGAAAGCTTTTCCCCATGGTCAGCATAGAGAAGCGGAATCAGTTGTGATTCAAGGGGGCCAGTCTTGGCAAAGTCGTCCGCGTGGTTCTGGTTTTAGAGGCATCAAGGATGCAAGAGGCAGGAGATGGTGGAGCCCTTCTCCAAGATTTCAAAAAATGATGGAAGCCAGGCAGCATGTGGCAGACAGTCTGCAGTTTAGAGGCCCGAGAAGGGCAGTTTGTGCTGTGGAGTTAAAGCCTCATTTGCGATTAAGAAGTAAAAATGTTAGAGATTCCAGAGACAACATGGGACACCTGCCAAAGAGAGCTGTATACCCTGGGAGGAGTCAGCTCAAGAGAGTAATGTATTCTATGGGCAGTTGCATTGGAGGGGTGGAACCAAAGCCCTTTGGAACTAAGATGAAAGGCTCACTGTTGGACTTGGAGCTACAAGATTTGAAGTTTGTCCTGCTGGTTTTTGGGCTTGTTATGGATTGATCTTTCCTGGATCTGCATGTTTATTCTGTGCTATTGTATATTGGAAGTGTGTAACTTGTATTTTGATTTTACAGGGGGCTTTGGACTTTGGACTTTTGGACTGTGTTGGGACTACTGATGTAGTCTATGAAGACTTTTAAAGGTGGACTGAGTATGGTTTGCATAATGAGATGACAATGAGCCTGTGGGGGCCAGGGGTGGAGTTTCATGGTTTGAAATGTGTCCACCACATGTGTTTGGCAAGTTGTCTTGAGAGGTGGAGCCTTGCTGGAGGAAGGCAGTCACAAGGAGTGGGCCTTGAGGTGGATGAGTCCCACCCTACCTCCAGGAGAAGTCTGCTTTTGCAGTAAGCAGTCTGCAGCTCTCAGCTTCCAAGATGTCTGCAGTGACTTAGCCTCCTCCAGCTTTGGCCAGCCAGCCATGCCACCTCTTCCATGAGAAACTGCCTCCCCTTTGGAATCGTAAGCTGAATAAATCTCCCTTTCTCCCTTAAGTTTCTTGACTTTGGGTGTTCTCTCACAAAAATAGTTAAGAGTAACTTCTACATACTCCTAGTTGAGGAAATAGTGGCATTTCAGGACTGCTAGGCAAGCGTCTTCTACGAGGGTATAGTATCTAATCAGTCGCCCATGTTCCAATGGATGGTCTAACACTCAGGCACCAGCAGACGGCAATTACTGGGACTTTTGGGGGCCTCAGTCTAGGTGACCTGGGTGGTCTGGCAAGCTTAGACAAAGATGTTTTGATGGAAGAAGACAATAGGGGGCGTAGTTGGCTTGACCTTTAAGATGATTGGTTGCCCGTTTCCCCACCCTAGAATTCCCCTTGCAGTTTCTGCCTTTATAAGAGGGCTATGGACTTGCAATAAAGGAGTTCCTGCTTGACTAGACTCCCTGTCGCATCTGATGTCCTCCAGAAGGAGGGCTGGGAGCGGGGCAGACAGCGCACTCACCTTTTCCCGATCCCCCTTGTGGAGGACCCACAGGACCAACCTGCAGGACAGAGCTGCAATCCCCAGGGACCCCCACAGGACTCTGTGAGTAGGTCATTAAAAATTTATCAAGAGAGTGTGAAGATGGGCAGGAAGGGAAAGACCTCATCAAAGGTGGGAGGGTGCAGTGGGCTCAGGGAATGTGGAAAAAGCAGTGAATGTGGACATAAGAAAGATACTTTGATGATATTTATGAAATTGTCAAAGAATAAAAAAGTCATCTACAAAAAAGTAGACAGAGAATTTGATTAGGTATTTCTCAAAGGAAAATATACAAATGGCCAATTTGCAATTTGACAATGTCCAGCATCAGGACCGGTGAGATTGTCCAGCAGATTGAAAACCTGGCAACCAAGTTTAATTCCAGGTAACCCATATGGTGGAAAAAGAGAATTTACTTTTCAAAGTTGATCTTCCCTCCCCCTTGCCAGGGACCATGGTGTATATGTATTCTCTCTCTCTCTCTTGCTATTCTCCCCAATCTCTTCTCACTCTTTTTCTCTCCCTCTCTCTTGATTTTTTTAATCTCCCTCTCTCAAATAAGTAAAATACTTAAATATCACATCATTAATCATTAGGAAAAGACCACAATGAGATGCCACTTAATGCCCATTAGGATTAGCTATTATTAAAATAAAATGGAAACATGTGTTGGTGGATGTGGAAAAACTGGACTTTACTGGTGGGAATTGTGTAGCTTCTGTGTAAAACAGTTGAGAGCACCTCAAAAAACTAAGAATATAATTATGTTATGACACGGAGCTCTCCCTCCTAGGTATATGTGAAAAAGAATTGAAAACTAGCATCAAAAATATATATAAACACAAATGTTCATACAAGTACTGTTCATAACACCCTTCACACTCCTCAGCTGGTGAATGGTTGAACAAAATGAGGAGTGTCCACAAAAAGTCGACTGCTAAAGCACGCTTCTGATCCTGTGTAGACAAACCTCGAAACGTATGAAGTGAAAGAAGCTAGATGTGAAAGAGCACATCTGGCAGGATTCTACTGACATGAAATATGCAGAAGAGACTAATACACACAGACAGAAAGCTACCAATGCTTGCTAGCATTAGAGAAAAATGGGAGTGGAAGTGACTGGTAATAAGAATGGGGGTTTGTTCTTGACAGAAGAAAAGTGATTCAGAACTAAAGAGGGGATTAGAGGGACACCACACAGCAGTCTACCCACCCTAGATAGGAACTCTATAGCAGATCAAAGAAACGATTATCAAAATCCAACTTTAGGATTAGTGAGTTTGTTGAGGTTACTTACAGGAGTAGGTGTAGGAGTTACTTACAGGAGTAGGCGTGAGCTTATGGGAGCTGATGAGACACTGAAGAGTCTCATGCCCAGGATGGTTGACAGTTCCCCCATGACTACTTAGACGGAATCGCTCCTACAATTAACCTTCCTCAGCTTGTGTATCCTAGGGCTTCTCTTAGACATCAAGGCCACATAGGCCTTGGAGGTCCTGGGAGGGCAAATGTGGGGCCATGAGTGAGGCCACATGCGTTCTAGTTCCTCCCAACACCTCAAGGCCTGGAGGTCACCTCAGACAAAGATGATGACTGTTTACTTGGAGGAAAATACCACACGAGGGGATTTGGCACAGCATTGATGGTGTGTTAACTACCGAATGAATCGCTTACTTTAAAAGTTCTTTTTCTTCATGTAGCCCCTGTAAGTAACCCCTATATCTATTCTTGTAAGTAACCTCAATAAAAAATTAAAAACTTCATTTCATGCATTATGAATTTTACCTAAAAGGTTACATTTTCTTTTTCTTTTCTTTTTTTCTTTTATTTATTCAATTGTGCATGTGTGTGTATGTGTGTACATATATGTGTGTGTACGTGTCTGTGTGTAGAACTACTGGCGAACTCGGGAACCACCATGGACGCCTCCACCTCCTCCTTGTTTACTCTCCCCGGAATACACAGACTCCGGCCTACCAGGACCAGAAATGCAGGTGGCCCCCGCTTCCACCCGGCGTCTATACTTGGGGGTCTAAGATCCGAACTCAGGACCTTTTGCCTGCAAGGCAGAACCTTAACCCCTGAACCACCTCTCCAGCCCCCTAAAACGTTACATTTTCAATGATTCCTTTATATGACATTCTAGAAAAGGAAAAACAAAAAGAACAGATAACTTAGTGTTGGCCAGGAGACTGGGTCAGGGAACTGATTGCAAAGGAGCCTCGGGTGTGATGGACAGTTTCTCTTCTTTGTGTGGTGGGGAATACATGACTTTCCACATCTGCCAGTGAAAAATGAATTTTCTTTGTGTAAGCACATATATTTTTAAAATAGTATAAACCAAAGCAACCAAGCCTATGACTGACAGAGCATTTTCCTCAACTGTACCATGGAGCTCATAAATGTCTGACAGGATTGTTAGATTTGGCTGGCTTGATATTTGTGACAGAGAGAGGTTTTTCTGAATGGTAGTTAGTAATAAAATGCAGCAATTAAGCAGAGAAACTGAAGGAAGAGTGTCTGTCTAGATTTTGATTTGTTCAGTTACTAAATGGGTAATTTGAGTTGATTAAGCTACTTCTGCTACTTTAAGTTCTCTTTTTTCTTTTTCCATCTTCATGTTTATGTATGTGGGGATGAGTGTGTGCATATGTGTGCTGTGCACATGCATGTTTATTTGCCTATGCACCTGTTTGTGTTTCTGTGTGTATATGTGGAAGAATGATGGAACTGCTCTTGACCACTTTTACATCTTATATTTATTCATCTTGAGAGACTCTCTAATCAATCTAGAGGTCAGCTTAGAAGGCTCGTCTAGCTAGCCATTTGCTCCAGACTCTGCCTTCCATAGCTGGAATTACAGGCAAACCACTGTACTGGACATTTTTTGTTGAGTGTTGAGATCCAAATTCTAGTCCTTTGGCTTGTATAGCAAGTACATTAGCTGCTGAGACATCTCCTCAATCCTTGAATTCTCTTATTGTTAAGATGTGGATAATAGTATTTATCCTAAGTATTATTGCCTTTTTAAATCAATGTTTTCCTCTTCCCCTTTGTTTTTTATTATCTGCCTATCTATCTATCTATCTATCTATCTATCTATCTATCTATCTATCTATCTATCATCTATCTACTTGTATATATATCAAAGGGTACTATGTGTTCCTGTGGAGGCCCCAGGGTGATTTTGGGAATCATCCTGGATTGTGCTATCTCCTTTTTGCTTTGCTGTGGGATTTGGGATTCAAACTCAGGACCTTCTGCTTATGAGGCAGAATTTAACCCCTGAACCATCTTTCCAGCCCCCTTAATGTTATTGTGAGCAATAGCTGTGTTAATTACTGCTTAATTCTAAAGGGAGAAGAGGAGGTGGGAAGAAGTGGGTGGAAGCTCAAGATCCCAGGAGTTCTGAGGAAAATGAAATGAAGTGTGTGTGTGTGTGTGTGTGTGTGTGTGTGTGTGTGTGTGTTTTGTGTGTGTGTGAGAGAGAGACAGAGAGAGGGAGAGAGAGAGAAAAGAGAGATTAGTTTTTTCTCAGTGTTTTCTAAATGAGATGTACAAATAAAGCGAATGAAGCCAAGGGAAAGAAAATAGGCCATAAGAAAAGAAAATGAAAATTAAATATAGCAAGACTTTGAGACTGTATATGGTTCAAACTAGCCACAGTCATTACTACAGCTATAACAGCAGACTATTCTCCAATGCCCATAATAGGGTGAGAGGAGACTGACCAGCAAAAGCTCCCGGTCTCTGACTCTGAGGTCGTCCTCTGTCACTGCTGGGTTGCTGAACAGCAGCTGGAGTCAGAGAGCCACCTGTTCGATCTTTATTGCTGGCTCATGGGTAGGATTCACACTAGTTTCAAGAAGAAGGGAAACAAATTCACATTCAAGAAAATGAAAAACATTTTTAAACCATATATTAAGCAAACTAAAAAAGAATCTGAAGCTATGCAATTCACATTTCATTGGTAAGCAGGCTTGAGAAAACAAAGTGAAATTCACAATAAACTGGAAAATTGTCATTATCCTTGGGTAGAAATTACAGATGACAAATATCTTTTATATTATGAACAATCTACTTTTATATTTAGAAAAAAGGAAGTAAATAGAATAAACTTTAAAAAGCGAGTTCCTCCCCACAGCTCTGCAACTTGATGTTGTTTGCTGCTGATAAAACTAATATACAGTTTAATATGCATTTTAGTTGTTAACCTCATTCTCTCATTACTACAATAAATTCAAAGTTTCTTATTGTTATTTTAGTTCCATGAAAGGGAGCCTAATGCGGATCAGATATGCAATGGAGTCCTTGGAAATCCATCAAGAGCCCCAGGGGTGGAGCCTGAGAGGGATGGAGAGATCGAAGCCTCCCTCTTTCTGTGGCATGAACTTCTTCAGAGTATTTCTTGTTACTTTCTTGTTTTCCTGGCTCCAGGTTAGCAAAAGTTTGCAATAGTTTGTCAAGCCTCCCAAATCAAACAGACCAGATGATTAAAACAATAGATATTTATCTTCTCACAAGTCCAGAAGCCAGAAGTCTGAGTCAATGTCATCGGAAAGGATACGCTTCCTTAGAAGCCTCTCCTAGGCTTGCCGACGCCTACCTTTCCTCTGTCTCCATAGAATCTTCCCTCTGAGTGTGCCTGTGTCCTAAGCAGCAATTCTTACAACTAGCATATTGGTTTAGGGCTCACCTTAATGACAACTACCTGTTTAAAGAGTTTATCTCCAGATGCAATCTCATTCAGAGACATTGGAAATTAAAATTTCAATATATGAGTGGGAGGCACAATTCATATGTAATGTTCTCCATTCTGCTTCCCCAAATGTATGTTTTTCTCCCATGAAAAATGTATTTGTGTCCATTCTATCCCAATGTTCTAAACCAAGTCTCAGCCCTTTCTGTCACAACTCTATGATGGTTAGTATTAATTGTCCAATTTGACTTGAAGTCAAAACTCCAGGCACATCAGGGAGAATTCTCTACATTAAGGCTTGTCTTTGAGTCTGCAGTGGAGGAGAGCATCTTGAGTTCAACCCTTTATGAGTGGGACCATTTCCTAAGCAGGTGATCTGGTATTGTATAAAGATGGGAAAAAGCAAGCTAGGTAGACAAGCAAGCATGTAGCCTTGGTCTCTGCCCTCTGCTCTTTGATGTGACCAGTTTTCCTCAGCCCCTACTTGCTGTGACTCTTCTGTAATCTGGACTTGTGAGCTGCATTAAGCTCCTTTTTCTCTGAATTGCTTGGATCAGATCATTTGTTTTATCAACGAGTAATGAAGCCACAATCAACTCTAGGACCCCAAATCTCCTCTAAACATTGTATAAATGATGTATGGTTGGGACTCATGATATGATTCATCTCAAGGAAGAATTCCTGTGAGCCTGTGAAACTAAATGACAAAATATAGTGATGGGCCAGGCATAGGATAGACACACTCATTTCAAAAGAGAAAGATTGGAAACAAAGGACCATAGGTTTCAAGCAAGTCCCAAAGCTAGTTTGGAAGATTCTACTAGATTTTAAAGCTCCGAACTTTGTCTTCCTGGGCCAGGGGGTGATACTGCCTTCTGGGACCTCTAGAGTAATGACCACAATCTCTTGACCTCATGACCCTGGGCCAGGATGACAATGGTGGCGCTTCCAACCTTTTCCTGAGGGATAATGCATATCGTTCTGCTGCACTGGTCCACAGAGTCCAAGTCCCACAGTTTTTGTCCCTTCCCTCATTTCTGTCCCCTTCAACTGAAGCTGCTGTCACCTTATGGCTTCTGCTGAGGAGAGTGAGTATATTCATAAATTACACTCTTAGATTGTAGCCACTGGTTGTCCGGCTGTGGATTTGAAGTTCTCTTTAGAACATGTTTCTTATTTTTCACATTGTAGAGAAGCTGAGAATATTCAAATCTACAAGTTTTGATTGCTTTTTGCTTCATCATCCCTTGTTCAATTTATTGCTCTTCTCTTACATTTAATTATAAGCAGCAAGGAGAAACAGCACTCCCCCCCATCCCTGACACCTTCAACACCATGTTTAGAAATGCCTTCAGCTAAATACCAAAATTCATCTTATCCCCAAAGGGTTATACTCAAGACAGTCTCCTATAAGCAGACCCTAATGTCCAGAAGAAATTAGGCCACGATTTGTGCAAGGATTATATGACATCTACACATAAACCAACAACCAAAGCAATCTGAATTTTCTATCTTCCTTTTTTTTTAAAATGTAATGAGGATTGATCCCAGGGCTTTACACATGCTAAGCAAGCACTATGCCACCAACCTGCAGCTCCAAAACTTGGTATTTTTTGGCTTGAGACATGGTCTCATTAACTCAGACAGTCTTGAGCTTGCTCTATATTGTAGGCAGCCCTTGGATTTGTGGTTGTCCTTCTCAGTCTCCCTTGTAACTGGGATTACAAACTTGCACTACCAGCCAAGCAAAAGATATGTCTTCAGGGAAATCTTTCATCTTATCTCCTTTTCTGATTCCTCCTGTATCTCCTCGAAGGGGGGCTTTTTATTATTAGGTTCTGTTTTCTCTTTTGGTGTTTACTTTTCAGTAACAGGTAAGCTTTATTTTCTGTATTTTCCTTTACCGAGGCAGCTAATAATGTACATAGCTCTACAATTTGTCTTTTTAAACCTGATGATGTAATCGGGAAGAGTACTGCATAATAGGTGTTTTCATTGTATTCTCGTGATTACATAGTTCTCTGCTGTGTCATAACTGATACACTCATTTCCTTGTTGGTAGACATAGGAACTGTTTAGAAATTTTAGAAAAAGAAATGTTTCTTTACTCTTATGACTTTACAAGTAGTATTGTTTTTTTCTTAGCATCTCACACATTTGTTCGGTTTCTGTTTGATAGTTGGTGCTAATTGGCTCTGAAATTGAAAGTTAGATCTAAACTTGTAGCAAGCTAAAATAGAATCAGTAGATATGAAGGAGACTCATAAGTTCTATTCAGAAACTTGTGTCCCTGGAAAGCTGAGCCTGGGAAACCTCAGAACAAGCAATAAAGAATTAGAGCAATCCAGGATGATTCTAGATATCACCTCGGGACTCCACAGGCACACCCATTCATGTCCCCTCTTACACACACGCACACACGCACGCACACACACACACACCCACTAGAATGTAGCCGGGTGGGTTTATGAGGCTGTAGGACTTCTTATAAGGGCAGAATGGGGATAGGCATGCAAAGGATTGCGAAACAAATCTTTTTTTTAAATTAATTAATTTATTTTTATTTCCACTCATACAAACTTAACAGGTACACAGGTTCCTTCCCTCCCTCCACTCTCTCACCCTCCTGTGCCCCTCTCCCCTACCCCTTCCCTCCCCATCCTCCAGTGCCTCCCCCTCCCATCCCCGGAGCATCCTTAATGTCCATGCCAAACTCTCCTCTGGTCATCCTCTCCGATAAGGTGCAAGGACCCCATGGCATTTCCCAGAACCCTTTCCTGTCTGTGTTCCCTTCAAGCATAGGAACACTACTGTGGCTGTCAATCCCTTGCCTCCAAGGATCCTAGTGCCTTTAGCAAACGCTAGACTTTGTGGGGTCAATAGTATGTTGGATATTGCGCAGGACATGTAAAGTCCAAATGTGATTGCTTCGGCCCTAACTTGTGTGGAGTATCTTGCATATCATTATTCCTCCCATCCTTGTGCTCTTACAGTCTTACCGCCCCCTCTTCCGCAAATTACCCTGAGCTTCAGGATGGGGAAAGATTAGGCTGGCCTAGTTCCAGGTGGTTGATATAGAGTCTCTGATGTTCTGGATTATGGTGTGTTGATTTTTTTTTTCGGACGAACCAAATCTTTGATGAAGCTATTTACCTATTGTTTCCCAAATATTTCCATAAACCATATTCATGAAAACTATTAGAAATGTTAATTTTGGGGCTGGAGAGATGGCTCAGGGGTTAAGACTCTGTCTCACAAGCATAAGGTCCTGAGTTTCGATCCCGGGTCCCAAGTGAAAACACCAGTTGGAAATGGCAGCGGCCAGCACTTCCGACTTTGGTGGGTGGAGCCTGGGAAATCCCAGCTTGAAGCAAAAAGGAGGTAGAAGCAATCCAGGATGATTCCCAAAGTCACTCTTAGTCCTCCACAAGGAAACACAGTGCCTTCTCATACACACACATGCATGCACACACACACACAGACACGTACACATAAAATAAATATTTTTTTTTAAAAGAAATACCCATTCTCTCCAATGCTTCAACCTATTTTTAATGGTGCTCAGCTATCTATCTCAGGATCCACCACAAAATTACCTCAGCAAATCTTTGGTCTTCCTAAAGATTCATTTTCACAAGCAGTCTGAACACAAGTTGCCCTAAAGTCAATTGCCAGGTTAGTGACCCAAGCTAACAACCTTGGCTATGGGTTCTGCATGCTAATGAGAATTACTGTGAGGAAGGAGCAGTGATTTGAATAAACAAACATTTACTGAGTACCAACTGTGTGCAGGGCCTAGTGCGACTGCTGTGGTTGCTCGATTTGTTCAAGTCAAATGCTATCTGTGCACCGATGCAGGAAACAGAGGCAGGCAGGGTACTGCAAAGCTTGGAAAGTTTTCAAGATTAATTAGCACAAAGGTGGGGCATTTGGGATATCTGGCACCAGATAGTAATCAACAGTGCTAATTATATGCTCATATTAAGTCAGTTATGGTGGGTGAATTAGAGTGCGTCGGCCGATGTGGTGAAGGATGCCGCAGCTGTTATGACTTCTTTCAGCTATATTTACATCTTATACATTTTTTCTCTGTTGGTGGATTTTATTTTATTTTGCTAAATTTTTCTTTAAAAAATCTCCTATTTTTTCAGGTAGAGTACAAAGTTGAAATAAAAGTTTAAAAAAATTTTAAACTTAATTTTCTTATTCATTTACTGTGTGTGTGTGAGAGAGAAAGAGGGAGGAAGACAGAGAAGGAGAGAGAGAGGGAGAGGGAGACAGGGAGAGAGGGAGAGAGAGGGAAAGAGAAAGAGAGGGAGAGAGAGAGAGAGAGAGGGAGACAGGGAGAGAGGGGGACAGAGAGAGAGGGGGAGAGAGAGAGAGAGAGAGAGAGAGGGAGAGAGAGAGAGAGAGAGAGAGAGAGAGAGAGAGAGAGAGAGAGAGAGAAACTGTGTGTCACTACGGAGGACCAAGGGTGAATTCATCCTATATTGCTTCTACCTTCTTTTTGCTTGGATTTCCCAGGCTCTTTACCCATCTCCCCCCACCCCCAACACACACATTGCCACCTGGCTTTTTTATGTAAGACTTGAGATGTGAACTCAGGACCTTCTGCTTCCAAGATAGAGTCTTAACCTGTGAGTTATCTCTCCAGCCCATAAGTTTAAAATTTATAAACATAAAATTCACCTGAAATGGCACATGCTCAGTGAAGATGCAGTGTAACACTTTGTCTTTTTAGTTTCTCACAGTAATATATGGTGTACATGTTGGATCTTGTGGCATTGGTTTTAAATTGTGCGGCTTCATTGTTAGATAGAAAAAACTGTATAATGTTTCATATTCATGAGTATTCCTATTGGGAAATATACATGGATACTCCTGTGTGACGTTTGGGGTTGAATGGGCAGGCAGGGGGGTCAAGAGCTCATGGACACTTCAGTATTATCTTTCTGGCGGGTTCAGATAAGAGGCTTGGGAAAGCTTGTGAAGCCTTTCTTTATCTTCCCCAGGGGATGTATATTAACCACACTATGATTATACTTTAGCCCTGAAGACACTGGAAAGATATTCATGCCATTTGGCGGGGAATTTAATTCAATGCTCAGTGTAACATGATCAACATTTGGTACATAGAGTAAGCAAAATTTTTAAAATAATTTCCCCCAGTTTTATAAGCATATTGAGTATTTATTCTTTCCTCCTTCTCTCCTCATCAATCCACCCCATTCCCTCCCACCCTCCTGCCTGTCTGCTTCTATGGGTGCCAGGGTTCCCTCCAGAACTGTCTGTTCTAGTGGGGGTTCAGGCCTCTGTGGCATACCAAGTGGCCCCTCCTCAGGCCACCCCACTGATAGGGGCACTCTCCTTTATCCATCCAACCCTAGCCCCCCAAAGTTTCCATTGCATGTAATTATTCTTTCCTGAGATCCTCACTAGTCTATGGGGGTAGGATGATATGTCAGCCATTATGTAGGTCTGGTAAGGAGTTTCTAGATGTAGTAGTCCTGTCTTGAGTGGAATGTCTTGTCCATTGGTGGATCTTCCCATCTTTAGGCTCTTACAATCTTACTGCCCTCTCTTCTGTAAGGTTCCCTGAGCCTTAAGATGGGGAGAGATCTGGCTGGCTTGATTCTGAGTGAGTATTGAAGGGTCACCATATTCTGCATCCTGGTTGGCCTTTGTTGTCCATTTCACTGCTCTTCCACTGTCCTAGGCTGCTTCCTGCCAAGGCGTGGAGATCCTCTGCTTCCGCTGCAGAAGAGGCTTCTAGATTGAGTCAATCTATGGGTATAGTGGCAGGTATTTACACGACAGTTTGCTGTACTTCCTTCTTACCTGTAGGTTCATAGTTTGTTCTTCCAAGACAGGAATTTAAAAATGCATCTTTTTTTTTTATATGTAGGTGTGGGCATGTATGTATGTATAGGTGTGTATGGATGTAGATGGTGTGGCTTCAAGAATCGTTCTAGGATTGCTCTACCTTCTTGTTGCTTTGCTTCGGAGTTCCCACACTCTGCTTTCCAGGGCTGGAATTACAGGCAGCCACCATTTCCCTGTGGTATTTTTATGTGGAATCTGGGATACGAACTCGGGTTCCATTATAATTAGATACAGGTATCAACTTGAAAGTTGAGGGTTTGACCTCTGGGCACATTTTTAGAGAAACAGTAGTTGAGTTAAGCCCCGACGAGCCTGCAGAATATTGTCTAATTAGTAGGGAAGACTCAGTCCATGATGGATAAGACTAGTCTTTGGATAGGTGAATAAAATGCAGGGAATTGGTTGAGAAAGTGAACATCTTTGGTTATACTTGGCCATACATGGTTGTCCGGGCCCACAAACCAGCATAAACCCAGACTTACATGCAAGAAACAGAAGTGGGAGCGGTAGGAACTGATCAGGCATCAGGTCAGAGGGAGCCTAGGATGTCCACCATCCAAGCCAACTTTATTGCAGCATACATAGTATTTATAGGAAAATAGTCAAGGAACAGGGCCAAATTCAGGAAAACATCAGAGAAAAGCAGAACCAAATTCTTTACAGGATTATGTAAAACATATACATTCCAGTTAACAAAGAAAAGTCAGGAGGAACGTCTACTTGCTTTGGGATCAGACATGATGTCTCCAGGTAAGCAGGCCTGGCACTTGGTTGTTAGAAGGAAATGGACCATGTATGTCTCAAAACAGAGTTACTTGGTCCATGCACAAGCATATCTCAGATAAGCAGGAAGGAACTGTTGGGGGAGGAACAGCCTAACCGGTTTCTAAGAGAAACAAAAGTGATTCAAGAACAGAGCTGGAGATGATCTCTACTCCCAAGGGGAGGAGTTAGGCCTGCCATTGTCTTGCAGATAAGAGGCAAACTCAACCCCCCAGGGGAGAAGCCCCTAGTGACAGCCAGTTTCATATGCTAATTATCATTCTCCAGTGAGCAGGCTTTGGGCCTAACAATCCCCACACATGGTTGTATGACAAATAGGGATTGTCCTTCTTTCATCAGTCCTGTAGATGTGTGGATGTGATGTGGTCAGTTCCCTCAGTCCCTAGTGTTGATGTGACCTCTCTTGTCAAGCTGGATAAGGACCTGTAACTACAATATCATAAACCAAAATAAAAACCTCTTATTCCCCTACAAGTACCATGACTACATAATGAACAACACAAGATAAACATTGAAGTACAGGATGTGGCATTTGACTTGCTGGACTTTAGTTTTAATTTGATATTTTCTTACTCTGACATAAAACTTCCATTTTAAGGTTTATTTTCTATGAAAGTATTTGACTTTATTTGACTTGACAGGACCTTATGGTTAAAAATTTTTGACATATTTAAAAAGAGATTTTAGTTCGAACATTTTAATAATTGAATTTTTTAATGATTGACATTTTAAATTGCACTATGAGAACTTTTTATCTCAGATTTTGGAATTAATAAAACCAAATTTATTTAATATCCTAAGATAAATATAACACTTATGGGGACAAGCATTGAAAGTTTAAAAGTGATTGTGTGTGTGGGTATGTATGTGTGTGTGTAGAACCACGGACAAATTAGGGGAACCACTATGGACTGCCTCCACCTCCTCCTTGTTTACTCTGTCCAGGGATTCACAGGCTCCGTCCTATCAGGACCAGAAACGCAGGCTGCCCCACTTCTGCCCGGCATCTGTACGTGTGGTCTAGGATCCAAACTCAAGACCTTCTGCCTGCAAGGCAGAGGCTTAACCCCTGAGCCACTTCTCCAACCCCATGTATATGAATTTTTAAAGTAACTGGACCAAAATAATTTGTACTATCACTTACAGTCAATGGCAGCACTCAAATGTCTTGCAGAAAGAAGAGTTGGGACCAGCTGGTGCCGAAGCAGAGAACTGGGATTCATCCAATGCTGGTGGCTTCTGGAAGAGAATTCAGTCAGCTTTTCCAATGTAAATATCATCTCTAGGCTGAAAGAAAAAGACATTATTCTAGAATAGACAGAAAGCTGAAGACCCTGAATTGACTTTTTAGGAATATGCATGTTAAATATTAAATAGTGTTTTTTGGTACTTTCCCAGCCTGAAAGACTTTTCCCCACTTTTGATACCTATGGAAATGGGCCATACCAGTAAACACTAAGAGTTTTGTTTAAATATTAAACTTGAAAGTGCTGCATCAATTTTTAATGTGTGAGCTTTCCTTGAGAGGTTCTTTGCAGCTGCTCTTCCTCAGCAGAAGAGCCCTCGCCAGGCAGTAGTGAGCTCTCGGATTGCAGCCAATGCTCCTCCCAGCATTTCTGGAGGTCGATATGGGAGCAAAGGCTCCACTTACGCCTCCATTTCCAAAACCGCTTTAACAAGTCACATTGTCAGGAAGCTGCAGCTCCAGAAGTTTCTTCAGTCGACAGACTCTGACGAAGAACTGCTGATCTAAAGACTCTTCCAGAGCATGCCAGGACAGCAGTTTTATTGGTGGAAATGGGATCTCTGATGTAAAGAAGTGTGAGGGGTGCACCCTGAGTCATCTGATGGCTTGCTGCAGAGTTCTAAGAGGACTTGGTGTCAGGATGAATTGGATTCTGGGTCAAGGGTTGTTCTAAACCAGCACATCTGTGTACTTATGATGACAGGTGAAGTATGTGACTGATAAGGGTTTTAGGGACTGGGACAGGGATTTGCAGAGAGGGTCTCTCAGCTGGTCTTTGGGCAGAATGGTCCTATAACTCTATTGGAGAGGAGAGCTGTGGTCAATCGCAAATTGCCATCAGGGAACTGCGGGATGTAATGAGTTTAAAAGGAATAAAGGCTAATGTGGGGGTGCTCCTGAGGTTATAGGAGGAAAGATGGAGAGGTTAGGGTTGGTCTGGGATGCATGGTGATGTGCGAGCCAATTGGAGCTGTGGTATAGAGGAAGAAGGGGAAGAAGGAAAGAGAAGTAGTGAGAGACAAGGGAGAAAAAGAGGGAGAGAGATAGACTAGGGAAGGAGAAGAGAATGGGACAGGGGGAGTCTCAGAGGTGGGGAAAAAGAAAGAGAGAAAGTAGAGAGGGGAGAGGGAGGTGGAGAGAAGAGAGAGAAGAGAAAGAGAGAGAGAGAGAGAATACTTTGGGCTGTAAGGATTCTAGTAAAGTCAGCTGGCCCTGTTCTGGGATTCTGATGAAGTAGTATCTTGTGGTAGGAGCATGTGATGAAGAAAAACTGCTCATTTAATGATCCAGGAACAAAGAGAAGCAGAGACCAGGGTCCCCTATGATGACCTGACTTCCATTCTCTAGACCCCTCCCCACAAAGGCTCCACCACCTCTCAGGGCTGGCACGAGGCAGCCAGAGCCTCAGCACTTCCAGGAGACCCACACAATTGCAAGCATTAGTGATAGACTACGTGTTTGTTTCCTTCATTTGTCCTTTTTCACGATTTTATTAAGTGTCCTCGGCTGGAAAGTCCTTGTGTGCTTCAGAAGTGTCAAACTGAAACCTAGCTCTGGAACCCAAGATCTATAGAGAGAGTGGAACAAGACACCGTGGCTCTGTAGGCTGGTCTGCCTTTGGCCTGCACTCATTGGCCATGTGAGACAGATTCATGAGCCATCCAGAATCTGTTCTGACCACAGGCAGCTCTGAAAAATGTACATGTATTAGATTGCTCAGCATTGCTTGACATAGCATTGTGAAGATGAATTGAAGTTCAGAAACAACTGTAGAAGGGGCTATTTGAATGCTGGCTATGTGAGAGTTGAGAACTAGGGTTTTCATAGCAAACTACTGTTTCAGGATAAACTAAATTATGAACAACACAGAAAGGAAAGAATACGATATGCTTTGGACTCTAGGCTTGGATCTTTATTAACTGCCTGAAAGGACTACATTGTGTTTAAAAATTTATGGTCCTTCCATAACCTACCATAGAGACACTTGAACATCCATGTCCACTCTTGGAATCAGTCTAGATGCCTGTCAGCTGACAAACAAATAATGAAAATGAGGTGCATATTTACAATAAAATTTCATTCAGTTGTAAAGAAAAATGAAGTTATGAAATTTTCAGGAAATGGAAGGATTTAAAAATTATCAAATTAAGTGAGGTGCTAGACTTAGAAAGACAGTACCATATGTCATATGTCCTCTTTCACATACAGATCCTAACTTTTAATGTGTGTGTGTATACACATTATTTATATACATAAGTATATATATAAATGGATATGAACCTGGGTAAAGGCTGTGAAACTAGAAAGGAGACCAAGAGAGAGGGGAAATTAAGGTGAAAGAGGGGGTAAAAGGAGGTCAAAAGGACATACGAGACATGGAAGTGGAAGGACATGTGTCCTTTCGCACATGTGTGGAACTGGAAAGACATGGAGTTAGAAAGGAGTGCAGAGGGATTGGACAGATGGGGAAGAGATCAACTAAAACAAATTTTGTTTGTAAATGCCATAATGAAACCTAATGCTAACTAAAAGTAACTTTTTGTCTTTTTGTTTATATCTGTGTTGTCTTCACTGACAGTACCTGGCTGTTTAATTTAAAATGAAATGCAATGGAAACTACCTCTTCATTTACACCAGCTGTGTTTTGGGTGCTTACGTATTGAGTGGGTGAGGGCTATGGCACTAGACTACACTGATGCCAACTTTTATCACTGGGGGGGGGTTCTCTATGATAGTGTCAGGGACACAAGGGGTGATACAGTGTTTCCACTAAAGGCCTCTGTTTATAACCCACCACCTTCTCTTTACATTTAGCAGGAGGCATGACTTCTGTGGGAGAAGGAAATAGGGGTCAGACATGGATACGGTCTATCCACTGCACATGGCACCTGCATCTCCTTCCTCTCACAGAGAAGAGCGTGTCTGCTGCTGATCGCCCCTCTGTACCACACAATGAACACCTTTGTTTCTTCAAGCAACAAGCTTGACTGACTATCTACTATTTCATGCACTTATGAACCTGCAAGTATATCTCTATATATTAAAATAGAAACAAGAAACGTTTGGAAAGAAAAAAAACCTAAGTGTTCAATTAGCCAGCTGTCCCATTTTCTCCCAGAGCTTGTGTAGCTGCAGTGTAGTCTCGAGACTAGGAGATGGGTGTCAGTGCTACTCAGAGCTCGCTCAGACTCTGGCAGCTCTATAGGCAGGCTTTGTATGTGTGTGTGTAGACATGTGTGCTGGTATAATTTTTTTTTTCTTCCACTCATACAAAGTTGATAAGTACCCCATTCCCCTCCCTCCCTCCACCCCTCCCTGGATCCCCTTGCTCCCTTCCCCCTTTTTCCCTTCCTTTCTCCCAATCCCCCCCCCCCCCCCCCCCGTTCCTGGAGCATCCTTTAGTGTGCATGACAAACTTCCCTTTGGGTCCTCCTCTCTGATGAGGTGTAAGGTCTCAGCAGCATTGCCTAGAGCTCTTTTTTGTGCTCCCCTTTAGTATGGGAACACTATTGTGGCTGTTAATCCCTTGCCTCTAAGGATCGTAGTGATCCATGCTAGTCTTTGAGGGGTCAGTGATATGTTGGTCATTGCGCAGGTCATGCAAAGTCCTATTAGGATTACTTCGGCCCTAACTTGTGTGTAGTATCTTGCATATCGTTGCTTTTCCCCATCTTTAGGCTCTTACAATCTTACCGCCCCCTCTTCCACAAATTTCCCTGATATGCTGGTATAATTTACATAATACTAAAAATGTTAATAATACAGTGTGTAATCTTTTGACACTGGCTTTTCCCCCATTCAGTACAGTTTTCATTGAATCCAACCCAGTTTCTTGTATCAAGAATTATTTTCTTTGGGTTTCTGAATAATCCTTCCTTGTGTGGATGTGCCCCAGTCTAACCACTCACTGGGAGACAAGTGGATCTTTGCCTGCACTCTTTTTGGTGGTTGCTACCAATACTGTGGTTTTATAAAACCTAAGCTTGTATTTTTCTGGGATAAATGCCCAGGAATTCTGTCTGGGTTGAATGGTAAGTATAGATGCAATTATGAAAAGGTGAGAGATTGTCAAACATTTTTCCAGAATCTCTGGACCATTTCATGTTTCCATAGTGATGTGTGAGGGACTCAGTCTGTCACATCCTTGCTGGTGCCATCATTATCTTTTATCTTATAGGTTGGTGTAACAGGTATGTGATGGTAACTTACTGTGATTTTTAACTTTAATTTTCCTAAGATCTGTGATGATTCATGTGATTACTCGCCACAGATCCTGTTTGGTGAAATAGCAGTTCATTTGTGTCTTTGGTGCATATCTAACTGGACTGTTAATTTTCTAACTTTTGTGAGCTCGTAATAGCTTTAGACACAAAGCCTTTTCTGGGTAATGTGAAGGGAACATTTTTCTTTTTCTCATGTGTGTGCACATGTGTGTGTGTGTGTGTGTGTGTGTGTGTGTGTGTGTGTGTGTGTTGTATGTTCCTAAAGAAGCCCAAGGGTGCCATCAGGAATCATCCTGTATTGTTCTATCTCTTTATTGTTTTGCTCTGGGATTTTCCAGGCTTGGCCTTACAGGACCAGAATTAGAGGCCACTGTCATCCTTCCCAACCCCCACATGCACACCAGCATGGGATCTGGGAAATGTGAGCTCAGATTCTTTTACTTACAAGGAAAAGACAGTCCTTCCAGCTCTTGAAACATGTTTCCCTAAGTGCATCCTGTCTTTTCATCCCCTTCACATACTCTTTGGCAAACTGAAAGTTAATTGTCAAGTCTCACTCCACATTTATAACTTATATGTGCAAGTACATCTGCCACACTGCCTCTACCTTGACACGTATACAGTATTCCATTGAGATGGCAGCTAAGGCATGACGGTGCACAAAACAAACAGTGAAAGTGGACTTTGACTTCCCCTCTGGATTCGGCTTTTGTGGCTGTGCACACTGTGCCAAGCCTGCTCTCATTATTCGTCAAAGCCACAGCCCTTCTGTCTTTGTCCCAGTGCTGCTGTCTCCGTTCACAACTTATTCCTTGCTGGGATCATTGCTTGGAGCTGTCAGCTGTGCTTCTGGATTCTGGGCTGACGGGCATGTAGCCAGTGTCCACAGCGCTGCAGAACGACCTGCAGAAAGCAGCACGATTCCATCCATCCTGCCCAAGAAGAACTGAAACAGTTCTCCATTCTCTCCAGAGTCAAGTGGAGATTCTGAATATAACTGTGCACTTCTTTGGAATTCCTCCAGGCAATGGCGCTTACCACGCTAGTTTTGATGTTTAGAACATCCTGATGTTGGGGGCTGGAGAGGTTGACTTAGGGGTTAAGCCTCTTTCTTGCAGGCGGAAGGTCCTGAGTTTGGATCCTAGACCCCAAGTATGTACTGGGGCGGCCTGCGTTTCTGGTCCTGGTAGGGTGGAGCAGAGTAAACAAGGAGGAGGTGGAGGTGGTCCATGCTGGTTCCCAAATTCATCGGTGGTACTACATACACACACGCACACACACAAAATTGAATAAAAATGATTAATAAAAAAGAACATCCTGATGTTTTAACTTGTGTTTTCTCACATGCTGTGGGATTCTTGATGCTAATATCCCATTTGCAATGGATTTCCAGGCTTCTCTCAAGATTCAGCCAAGAGACCACTTCTCCAAAGACACTTTCCTGATTGCTCAGAGACCTTTTCTGTGCTCACATAACATTTGGAATGTAACTCAGTCAAGGCAGGGACTGTATCTGTAGATACATATTGATTTCTACAACTTAATAAATTATGTGATATGTGACTTACAGGCATTGTGGAGCAAATAAATAGACTCAGTAATTAAAATGAGTATTGACTGTATCTGTGTCCATCTTCATTAAGCTGTATGTAACCTCAAGGAGTGGAACCATTGCACAGTCTCAGTCAGTACAGTCTCAATTAACCTCTGCTTGAGAAATGAATGACAGAGTGAACAATCTTGAGATGAAGTGCACATTTGAAGTTCTTGTTTCTTTCACCTTTGATCATTTCTACAGGTGAACATATAGAACTCAGTAGCACAAAGGTGTGGAAAAGAAAAGTAATTACGAGTGGTTTAATGTCCACACCCATGTGGTTGTGTGGGCACCGTGGTCCAGGTATGGGTGCTTATGTCCTGAGCTGTCACAGGACAGCAAAAGGACACTTATTTGTGTGCAGTTTTATAAGGACAAATGGACAGTTCCATAATGGGACAGCACTGAGCAACAATAGCAAAATTCTCTCTTTGTCCGACTCAGAGACAGAACCTGCTTTCAGCTACTGTTGGAATAAAAAAGATGTTAACCTTTTGGCAATCCTTTCTAGAATACACAGGATTCTTTCAGTATTATTGAAATAATTGAGCCCAACGAGCTTGACAAGACAGTTCAGCGGGTAAAGGTGCTTGTGTGGAAAACTGATGGTCCAGAACTTGAACCCAGGAGCCTTCATGGTAGAAGGAGAGAACTGACTTCTGAAAGTTGTCTTCTGATCTGTACATATGTGCCATGATTCATTCTCTCTTTACCTCTTCTCACTCAATAAATAGGATATTAAAAATAAAACAACCCATTATGATGAAATCAATTGTTTTGTGTTGCAGTTTGCCTGCATTATTGCTGATAAATTCACGATCAAGCATCTTAGGGGGAAGCAAGAGGTTTTATTCTTTATTACAATTGTCCAGTAACTCTTGTTAGTCCAGCTTAGAAAGCTTATACCAATCCCAGGGGCTGAAGGAACTGGCCACACCAAATCCACAGGACTGCGGAGAAAGGCAAACCCCACTAGTCACACAGCTTATCTGGCCAAGTATTATCCAAAGAACATTAATGATATTAACCAGCTGCATTCATCTTATCCACCTGCTTAGGAACTAGTCTTATCCACTGTAGGCCAGGCCTCCCCATCAACCAGACAATCTCTTGCAGGCTTGTTCAGGGCTTAACTCAATTGCCAATTTTTCACAACTGTGCCCAGAGCTTAAGGTTTTAATTGTCAAGTTGACACCTGTGTCTAACTGTGACAATCTGACAAATTTCATATTGTAAAATTAGATGCACAGTTAGTACAATGTTTAGGATGTGAAAATTAGCCAGACCTGTTTTCAAGGCAGCATTATAGAGTGACCCATATTTTTCTTGTTTCTTCTATAAGCTCTCTTGAAGAAGCCACAGGAGAGTCCTGTGACCCCTTTTGCTCCTTAGACTTCTTCTCCCCCCACCAACCTGAGCATCCTTCCATACATGTGATTCTTCATGTGAGAGTCATTACATGCCCACTCCCAGCATGCTTCTCTTTTAGTAAAGAGATTGAGGAAAGGGAGGGCCAGCTCTGAGGACCTCCCCTGTGTCTTGTGATTACCTGCCTTCACTGTGTTACCCTTGAGATGCTCCCACCTTGGCTGCCACCTCTTGGGTCTTTTTACTGCCAGAAATGACTCTGATATTGCAGTTACAAATATTCTCTTTTCTGATTGTGAGCGTCTATGCTTGCTTTCCTGCTCAGATACTCTGTGAGTAAATCCTTTCGTGACATTTGGACAGTCAACTATAGATCTCCAACATTTCTTTTTGTTTCATTTCCTTCTTGACTTGGTAAATTCTTTGGTTCAACACAGTCAGTCCTTTTGAATGTGGCACACTCACCTACCAAAATGCTGACATGGCGGAAGCCCATTGTCTGTACTTTGTACCACAGTTTGAGCACATTAGTGTTGGTAGATAAAAATCTCACAAGCAAATATACTGGATTCACCACAAGTCATGAAGCAAATCGCAAACTGCCGTTCTCCCTTCTATGGCCTTCTTTCTCCACATAGTTCCTTCCTCTACTTCATTTTTGCCTGGACAGTCATTTCAGATCAGTGGCTCCTCTCTCCACCCTCCAGAGCCTGTAGACCCATCCACACCTACATTCACTTCATCTCACATCTTTGTGACCACAGCCCATCTTTCCCATCTCCCACCTCGGGACCTCATCCACACCATGCTCAGTTTCTCCTATTGCTGTCAATATCCCAGGAAGAATTTTATCAGCACTAGGAAAGAAATAATAGCAAAACATTTCCACTTAATTCAATTATAATGGTTCATTTAGATATAATAGAATCATTTTTTCGAGCAGACTTTCTTTCAGAACATTCATACTGAGTACTTCCAGAAAATTAATCTGCTCCTGACATTGCAGCATTGATGTTGTTTTGGCAAATCATGCTTTTGACCTGGTTTTAAGTTTCTCAGAATCCAGTCCTATTTCCAGCCAGTGCAATACTCCTGTTGCTTCATTGCCTTGTGGCTCACCTCAACATCTTTTCTTCACCCAGCTCACTAACAGCTTTCTTTCATCTCACGAATTACAGGCTCTTGTTTGCTTTTATTTATTTTTTTGAAAATATTTATAATATAGATTTAAAATTGTTTAATTCTTTAAAGCAAGACATTTTATGATATTTTTCACTCTGTATCTTAAACTAAAATAGAACAGATCTAAATGAAGGGAAGTAAAGAGAAAACAAACAAAAACAAACAAACAAAACACACCGTGAGATGAAAGAAAGCTGTTGAAGTGAGCTGGATCGAGAGTTTAAGGACAGGGTCTGATGAGATGGCTGCATGGGTAAAGCGCCTGCACACAAACCTGGCAACCTGAGTTTGAATCTTGGAATCCACATGACAGAAGGAAAGAACCTGGCTGAGGAAAGCAAGGAATACATTGAGGAGACCTATCTCAAAACACAGAACTAAAGGAAAAAAGTCTAGAAATTTCAAAGCTAATGTGATGAATTATGGCATATTTCATCAAGTCAAAGCAGTTCTTTCACTGAGAGTAGGAAGGACAAAGTGACTATAGACTACACAAGCATAGTAGCTACCAGCTCTGTTAGTTGATGTTTTATGCAATATTGCTAAAAACCTATATACAAAATTGAGTCAACATATATAATGTTTAAATAGATAAATAAAAGTAGAGATAAATGTAGAAGATTTAGCTGTTTAAAAATCACCACATGTATAAGTTCTTTTTTGAACATTTTATTTATTTGCTTATTAGAGAGAGGAATGCACACGTGTACCATGTGGGCTTCCTGAGATTGGACTCAGGAGGTCTCCAGCTTTACTTACTGAGCTATCTCACTGGCCCCTATAGGTTTTTTAAAAAAATATTTATTTGAGGGAGGAAGAGAACAAAAGAGAGAGAGAAAGAGAGAGAGAGAGAGAAAGAGAGAGAGAGAGAGAGAAAGATAATTGATCCATGTTCTTTTATAGGTTTATTTTTAAATTTGTTTGTGTGTGCCACAGAATGGGTATGGACATCACAGGACAGTTGATAGAGTCAGCTCTTTTCTTTCACCTTTATGTAGGTTCTGAAAATTGACCTCGGGTTGTCAGACTTGCAAAGCAAGTACCACTGAGCCAGCTATCAGCCTCCACACCTAGAACTATTTCAGAGCAGTAGTCATCAAAATTTAATGGAACTGATAATTCCTTTGCCATATCAACTGCTCAGTGAATCTAACAGCTGAAAAACAGTTGTAACTTGTTCTGAGAGCCAGGGCGACTGAAATGCAAGCTTGAAATAAAGATGATGTAACACAGAAAGAAACCAAGGCAACAGTAAAAAGTTGATCTGCAGAATTCCTGCAGGAAAGCTACAAGTTAAACCAGCCACACACTTACAAACAGCGTTAAAATTACATTATGACTAGGTGGAGTTTAGAGAGGAAATTTCAATATAGGTGAACTATAACTCATTAGTTAATACCGTAAAGAATAGTATTGTTTCAAGAAATAACAATGTATTTGACCAAATTCAGCACTAGTTTGGGTCAGAAACTAAGAATGGAAGAAAACTTTCTCAGCTTCATACAGGATTTTTCTTAGAAACCTTCAATTGAAAGTGTGCGTGATAGTGAAACACTAAGAGCTTGTGTTTCCTGCTGTGAATTAGCACAGGGGCGTGGTCCCTGCAGCCCTATGATCACAGGGGCGTGGTCCCTGCAGCCCTATGATCACAGGGGCGTGGTCCCTGCAGCCCTGTGGATCAGCACAGGGGAATGGTCAGCGCTGCTGCCCTGAGGTGGCCTGTGGAAGAAAGAAGAAAACGCAATTGCTGCTTGCAGATGACAAGGACATCTTCTGAAGGTATCTGAGGCAGCAAAATGACACACCGCTAGAACTCTCCACTGCTAGCATAACTGGATAGAACAGTAAAGTGCAAACACAATGGGCTTTTTATGTGGTTATGATCAATTAGGCCATTTAGCTCCCAACAAAAATATGAAGTGGCTGTAAATTAGCCTTAGATTATTCAAGCCACACTCTCTGAATCAACCAAAATGATGACAGCACTGTGCTCGCTTCGGCAGCACACATACTAAAATTGGAACGATACAGAGAAGATTAGCATGGCCCCTGTGCAAGGATGACACGCAAATTCATGAAGTGTTCCATATTTTTTTATTTGTATATTTGATACATCTAAATCTTGGTTATTCTCTAGTTAGGCAGATGTTTCTCTTGAGGGATTCCCATCATGGATAGAATTCAAATTTTCCTTCCTTGGTTTGAAACCATGTAACATAATTCACAATAGATATCAATTTGGAGCCTGTTTATTCATTTATTAATCCATCAATTGTTTGTTGTTCCCTTTCTGTACAAAAATCTGTGGCAGCCATTGGAGCCATTAGGAAGAATAAAAGCAAAAAATCTCTCCCCCCCCAAAAAATGATGACAGCACTAAGAAAACGCTGTTAGAAGATCTGAAGAAATAATGTGAATGGCTGTATTCTTGAATTGGAAAATGTTCTATTTCAGAAATAGTAATAATCAAATATATTTGTTCATATGATGTACTTCAGCCAAGTTCCACCACACTGATCATAACACTTGCCTGGTCTCAAAAAGGTAGATTAAGGTGATATATTCCTGTTTCTATTTTTGCAAACTATTCCAAAACAACAGTAGAAACAGAAGCAAAATGAAACAAGTCAGAGGCACAGAATCAGAAACTGTTTTCTACAGAACTGAGAGACACAGTTTGGTCCTGAATCACAGCTGAGGAGCAGCATCTAGCTTATTCGGAAGATGCTGGGAGACCCCTGTGAAGGCAGAATTGAAAGGAAACGGGCAGCTCTCCAAAGTACAATTCTCCAAAGGAGATTTCACACCAGAGAGACGAACCCCATGAATCCAGTCATGTCATCCTGGGATCATAGCTCTCCACAAGAAGAGGGAAAAAGGGAAAACTTTATTTGTTTAAATGCTTATAAAATACTGATCCTTAGGGGCTAGACAGATGATTCAGGGTTAAGACTCTGTCTCACAAGTAGAAGGTCCTGAGTTTGGATTCCAGGTCCCACATAAAAATGCCAGGCAGAAATGGTGGCAGTCTGTACTTCTGGCCCTTGTGGGCAGGTTGAAGTGATGCAGGATGATTCCTGAAATCACTCTTGGCCTTCCACAACAACACACAGTGCCTTCTGATACACACACACACACACACACACACACACACACACACACACAATAAATAAATAAATAAATAAATAAATAAATAAAATATATTTCAACAATACTGACCCTTAAATCTAAAAACATTATAGAGAAAGAAAGAAAACTTTATCTTTTTGTTGAGCATTGATGTGAAAACCTCTAAACATAATTATTAGCCAATTAAATTCTAGAAATAGAAAGATAATAGGTCATGAGCTATACATGGAAACTGGATTAACATTGAAATACCCCAAGGATAGTTTTCGGCTGCTGGGGGAGGAGGGTGAACAAAAAATGGCAACATTGGGTCAAGTCCATCTAAAATCACCTGTAAACCTGAGAACTTCTCTTACTCCTAAATTAGCAGCAGCTTCTTACTGTAACTTGAGAATCTGATTCTAAAGAAGATACAGTAAAATAACCAAGAAAATCAAGAATAGTTAGCAGAAATTGTTTAAAAAAAAGAATGTAGGGGTTTATGTTTTCAAACAGTAACACATGAAATCATCAGAAAGGGAAAGATGGTTCTGAAACATAGATAATAACTGGAAATATGAAAAGATCGCATTGCACATCGTAAGGGAGTGTTGAGTAACAGTAACTAATATCCTATAATATCATAAGGTGCAGAGACACACGTATGGAGACACCTTGTGGAAGGCAGAAGCAAGCACACGGGTGTTTGTGCCTGCATGTACAGGGCCTTGGAGAGTTGGTCATGCAGAGGGCACAGATTGTAACGTGAGAACCCTTGCCAATAACATAATGCATCTTTGTGGAGTGAAATGCAGCAGTTGAAATCAATGAAATTAAAAAGGAGGAAGATTGCATGTTAGGTGGCATTTAAAAGACATAGTCTAAAAGTGGAAAGAGAGCTAAAGAACGACATACAGTATGTAATTCCACTAACATTAAAAGAATTTCACTTATGTAGAGGAGAGGGGTGGTGTGGCTGGCCCGAGTTTATCAGTGTCCCAATAAGGAAACGAAGCACAGGAAAGTAAAGACAGTATCTGAAGATACTGTGTGCAGAAAGGACATTTCTGACAGAGAACTAGTACAAAGGCCCTAGGGTAGAAGTTTGCTGTGCTGACTTAAGGAAGAGGTGGGAGCCAAGAAATGACTGGAGTAAGATGGCTGAAGGGCTGTTAGGATGTCAGAGAGGTGGCTAGATCTCAGAGGCCTTTGAATTTTGTTTTGGGAGAAATCTGAGCCAACATGATTTGATTTCCAGTTAGAAATAGTTTGTGTGCGGAACTAGCTCTGTCAGTAAAGTGGGGGAAGGGGCGTGAGGACACGCGTTTGATTCCCGGAATATATATATAGATATAGTGTGACCAGTTCCCTTGGCCCTGGTGTTGATGTGGATTCTCCTGTCAACAGCCAGACTTCTGGATGATATTTCACTGTGAGTGGAAGCAGATATGCAGGTAGCTTCTGGAGGTGACAAGAATGAAGGGCTTTTGTTGCTCTAGGTGAGTTGGGGCATAGTTGTTGTTTTATTGGATTTTCTGAGGGTTGGTGAAACAATATTGTACCTGTTTGCAGAACAGCATGTTCTGGTGCAGCAGAAGGACTGATAATGCAGGATGCATCAAGATGGGGCTGTCAATTCCTAAGAGTCCTGGGACTATGTGTGTGGTAGGGGAGCTGGCTCTAGAGGGAACGTGGACCAGCCACCTGAAGGAGCAGAAAGCGAGAGTGTGGAGTACATGCATCATGATAAATATCAGTTAAAAGGATTAAAATACATAAAAAATAAAGTGTGTGTATATGAGAGAGAGAGAGAGAAAGAGAGAGGGGGGGGAGGGAGGGAGAGAGAGAGAGAGAGATTGAGAAGAGCAGGCCTGTTCTGTTTTTACACCAACAACCAGGGAACACTGGCTGTGGTTCTGAGTTCTGAAACACGAGCATGGGGTTGACACGTTTCAAGGCACGTTCTACCTTCTGTCCTGGCGTTAGGAAACACGAAGCATCAGGTACAACATGGTCTTCAAGCAGAAATGTCCATGGCAGAGTTGGAGTGGCTCAGGCCTGTTATCCAGCACCTGGAAGGTCGAGGCATGAGGATCATGGTTCCACGCAGTGGTCTACACACCGAGCTCCAGGCCAGACTAAGCTACACAGAAAGACCCTGTCTGGAGACAGAGAGACAGACAGACAGACAGACAGACAGACAGACAGACACACACACACACACACACACACACACAGACAGAGAGATTGAACTACTCTCAAGCTATAGTTCTCTCATGTGAAATCTCTGCTTCACATATGTCCATGCTAGTCTGTTTGCTGTTATGGCAGTGAAATATCAGAAGGCTGTTACTTTATAAAGAAAGATTTATGAGACTCATTGTTCTGGAAGTTCAAGGGCATGAGACTAACCTTAGCCGTGATGAGGAGCTGCTCATGGGTGAGAGTGTGTGTGAAGTGCGGAGACTGTATTGAGACAGGCTGAGTTTACAGAGGAACTATGCTAATCCATCTTAAGATGCAGCTCAAGAGCATGCCCCTAGACACCTGACTTCCCAGACAGCCACTGCCTCTGGGACCCTCACTGCCATTGGATACTGACACAAAACAGACATCTAGTACCTGGACCCTGGGGAAACAAACCTTGCCCAAAGCAAAACTCAAACTACAAATGTATAAAGTTTAAACACCGCGTCAGACCTCTGCTTCTGCCCAGGGAGGCATGTTTGGCTCAGGTACTTTAAATAATTAAATCAGGTGACTCGATTCCAGGAAGCCAGACATAGCCAGTCCCTTACTGTCCTCATGAGTTCTATGACCTAATTTCCCCCTCCCCCAACAATCTTATTAGTGTGTCCTTGATAATGGACAATGACTAAGTGCATTCATTTATTTTGGCTTGAAACTCGGTAGAGGTTGGTGAGAAGTATTTTGAGGCTGGGTAGCAGTTTTCAATAAGCTACAGCTAAGTGAGTACTTCCAGAAAAAACCCAGTTCTTTGGATATCACAGTGCAAGCAGTTTAAGAGAACAGCCAGGGGCTGGTGAGAAGGGTCAGCAGGTAGGAGAGTTTGCTGCACAAGTCTGATAGTCCGATGACCAGCGTTCAACCTTCCAGGCCCACAAATACCTGGATGCAGTAGCACCTGTAATTCCAGGACTCGCTTTATGAGATGGGAAGAAGGGATGCAAGAACTACCTGAACCTTTTGGACCAGGAGTCTGGAGTGCGCAGAGTGCCAGAGCAATGAGAGCGGCTGTGCCTCAATAAGGTGGAAGGTGCCATAGAGGCTCTGGCCATTGGCATTCAGAAGAACATGCCTGGCTATACGTAAGTGCTTCACGGGAAAGCAGAGCAGGAAAGCATTATGGAGTTCTGGCGATGATGTCAGGGATTCAGGGGGAGGTCTCTGTGATAGGGTGGTCCTGTAGCACAGTTGCAGAAAGCAGTGCTGGCATACCAACCAAAGGTTGTTCAGTCATGAGGACCACCGGGAACTGCATCTCGCACTCATTTCATCCTTTTGACCCCGATAGGCACTTGAAACTCCCAAGCACTCCACATTAGACAATTTTGTCCCTTTACTTGGTCATGAGACAGAACTTCCAAAAGAGCTGATGACGGTTCTACGGGAAGCTTTGCTGCTTTTCGTATGAATATTTAATGGGTGGAAAATGCATCTGAGGTATATTGAGACTCTCAGAAACAGATTTACTTATCTCTTCAAACTTTGTGTGTGTGCAAAAGGACACTGAAGTGTGTGTGCCTGTAGAGGCCCAAAGGTGACTGGACAGCTTAGAAATACAGTGCTACGGGGCTGGAGAGGTGGCTCAGGGGTTAAACCTCTGCCTTGCAGGCAGAAGGTCCTGAGTTCGGATCCCAGACCCCACGTATAGACGCCGGGCGGAAGCAGGGGCGGCCTGCGTTTCTGGTCCTGGTAGAGTGGAGCCTGTGAATCCCGGGGCAGAGTAAACAAGGAGGAGGTGAAGGGGTCCATGGTGGTTCCCGAATTCGTCCGTAGTTCTACACACACACTAATACATACACACACATGCGCACACACACATACACTTACAATTGAATAAATAAAAAAAAATAAAAAAAAAAAAGAAATACAGTTCTGGGTTAAAGGAGACCAGATGAAGATTCTAGCTGAGACAGGCAAAGGGTGATGACTTGGAAGGACTAATGGAACAAAACCTTGCTGAAATGGTCTAACTACTTAACATAGTCCTAGGTCTATGGAGGTAAGGATAGTATGTACATAGGAAAACAGTCATTGCTTTTTCTGGTGACATTAAAAGGCAAAGTCCAAGGAAAACTGAGCGGTCAGTTCCAGTCTAGAACAGATTTTTTTGTTTTTTTTTTTTTTACAGTTCCAAAGGGCTTTGGTTCCACCCCTCCAATGTAGCTGCCCATAGAACACATCACTTCTTGGGGTAACTCCTCCCAAGGTATACAGCTATCCTTGACAGATATACCTCTGTGTGTGTGTGTGTGTGTGTGTGTGTGTGTGTGTGTGTGTGTGTGTGTGCGCGCGCGCTGAGGCATGTGTACAAGAGCATGTTTGCATATGCACATCCGTAGAGGACCAAGGGAGAGATCAGGAATCATCCTGGATTGCTCTACATCCTTACTGATTTGCTCTGGAGTTTCCCAGGTTCTGCCTTTCAGGGCCAGAGTTACAGGCCACTGCCATAGCCATCTGGAGATATGAACTAGGTCCCTTTGCTTGTGAGGCAAAGGCTTTAATCCAGTGCTTTAATCTCCTGAGGCAGGAGAATCACTCTGAATGCAAGGATAATCTGTGATATATAACAAGACTTTGTCTTTTAAAAAAAAAGAAAGAAAAAAATCTGGGTTGGGAACATGGCTCACAACATCTGACTAACTTTTTATGGTACTTGAATTGAAGGAGTCTGAAACTGTAAACCAAATAAATCTCTGTTTCTCCCCTCAAGTTGCTTGAGTCTAAGTGTTGTCTCACAGCAGCAAAAAAAAAAAAAAAAAAAAAAAAAAAGAGTATCTGCAAGAGTGGTAGTGGAGCAGAAGGACAATTGTATGAAGTTCAGTCTAACCTAGGAATTAGAGGAACTGGTAAGACCTAAATAAGAGTGAAAGATGCTAACTATGAAGTTGGGGCACACAAAGACATCATAGCAAGACACTGCAGCAGGAAGTGGGGCCAGGAACCATAGAAAAGAAACAGAAATCAGCTCAATCACTGCCTATTCCCATGATATGCAGGAGGAAGGCAGTCCCCTACTCACACGAAGGCCTAGATGTGAGTCTATAGTGAGACTAGAGAGAATGCTCTTTCTCAGGGGAAAAGTGCCGGCTCACATCCTGTCTAACCAAACTGCACGTAGTACCAGCTGATGCAATAGGTAGGCTCCTTGTAGGTAGGAAGGCTCAGCAGTCATGAACAACAATTGCAAAATGCCAGAAACTGTAATGGAGCTATGTACAAAAGGTCACTGGAGCTCAATGGAGGAAGAAAGTTCTCTGAGGCAGCTGACGCAGCACTTTTGTTATTGAGTCCTGAAAAATCATTAAAAATATTCTATATAAAGATTCAGAAAGATCAAGCAGCTGTTCCAAAGGTATTGTAGGCTGATGTGGTTATCACAGCTGCCATCTAGTTGCACTTCTTAGATGCAGCACTTTTAATGATCTTAGCTCTCTTTTTATATTGATCTGTATACTTCAGGTCACACTGTAATGATATTAATGGATTTATTCTCATTTCAGCGTTATCTATTCATTTCCATTTGGTTGGATGGTTGAAGATTTTACCATCATGTATGCTGCTTCCTTTCCATTCTTTATCCTTCAAGGAGTTAGTTGATGAAATCAGCATTCAGCACTTTCATTATTAGGATCTTGTAAATGTTGCTTATAGCAGAGCCAAATATTTTAATTAGCTTGGTGTGTGTGTGTGTGTGTGTGTGTGTGTGTGTGTGTGCATGTTCATATGTTTGTGTGCTATGGCACACAGTCAAGTGGAGTTCAGAATGGAGCTTAGAGGATAACCTTGGGTGTCTGTCCTCACTTCTTACTGTGTTTGTGTTAAGTTCTCCTTTTCATTGCTCACTCTAGCAAATGCCAGGTTAGCTGGCCTTGGAGTTTCCTGGGAATCTCACTAGGATTGCACACATGCAATCCTTTTTGCCGGCCTTTTACATGGATTCTAAGGATTGTAACTCAGGTGCTCATGCTTGCACAGTTAGTGTTTTATCCATTAAGCATCTCCCCAGTCCCAGCTGAACATTTTAAACTATTTCCTATTTTGCAATAGCAGTTGTTTTTTTTCCAACTACTATGTTCATATGGCAATGAGGATGAGTTACTTTTTAAACTTGGACAGTTGTGTGTACATTCTTAATTACTCCCTCTGGGTAGATCTCCTCACATATTCAAATGCCCCAAGCTGTCCTCAGCTTCCTCTTCCTTATCGTCTCAGTGCAGATGAGTGGACTGCTTGTTCTTTGGCTGATGACATTACAATCGTCTTGAGACATTTCATTCCATACTTTCCTATGAGTCACTGGTTTCTTGGGTCCCTGGTTTTTCTTGGTTTGTGTTCATTTATTTCTTTTGCTGGAATATAACTTCCACAAAGCCTCTAGTGACTGTGATGAGTTGAATCATATTACTTAATAAGCTATGTCAATATTCTAACACCAGCTGTCTGTGATCATGAGCTTATTTGAAGTCAGGATATTTTAGATTTATGCAAGTGAAGATGAGGTATCAGGGTCAGGCATTAATCCAATATGGTAAAGTGTCCTTATAAGAAGAAGTGAACAAATATATTCAGACATACACCCAAAAAAGAATGTCACAAGGCTGAAGTAGTGGTAGAAATTATGCTACAGAAGGCCAATACTGCTAGGACTTGCCAGCAATCTTGAAAATGGAGTGACATACAGAATATATATTTTTGAGGAGCCAATTATGATGACACCTTAATGTTGGATTTCTCATCATCAGAACAGTGAGAGAATAAATATTTTTTTCTTCTTATGGATGTAAGGCTTGAATCCAACGCCTTGCCCAAGCTAAGCAAGCACTCTACCACTAAGCTACAATCCCCATTCTTAATATCTTGAAGCACCCAATTTGTGTTTATTCATTGTGGCAATCCAAGAAAGGGTACATAGGATACAAGCAGAGTCTTGGCAGCTCTGAAAATGTCCTTATTTTTCTTTCACTTTTTATTTTACTTTACTTCTGTCATTTTTTGGGGACTTGGCTTATCTTAATTTTACCAGAAAATTTCATTGGCAGTGACTGTAAAGTCTATTTTGTTTTTAAAGATTGTATTATGTGGAAGTACTCAGGTATGCTAATGGCTGCAGTGGTACATTTTAGCTGGGTATAGAATTTTAAGATGAAACTATTTCTGTATCAGCTTCAAAGGCATTCTTTCCTGTGCCCTAAGTTTTAGTGTTGCTACAGAAGGCAGATAGGTCATATGACTTGTTTCTCCTGCTAGGGAGTTTGTCTTCAGATCTGACTTTCTTTCTTTTTTTTCTTTCTTTCTTTCTTTCTTTCTTTCTTTCTTTCTTTCTTTCTTTCTTTCTTTCTTTCTTCTTTCTTCCTTCCTTCCTTCCTTCCTTCCTTCCTTTCTCTCTCCCTCTCTCTCTCTCTCTCTCTCTCTCTCTCTCTCTCTCTCTCTCTCTTTCTTTCTGTGGAGTCCCAAGGGTGATACCAGGAATCATCCTGGATCGTTCTACATTCTTATTGCTTTGCTCTAGGGTTTCCCAGACTCTGCCTTCCAAGGTCAGAATCGCAGGTCGCTGACATATCCACCTGACATTTTTATGTGTTATCTGGAAATTTGAACTCAGTCCTTTTGCTTTCAAGATAAAGGCTTTACCCCAGAGCCATCTTCCCAGCCTACTTTTTTTTTCCAATATTTTTTTTTATTTATCATTCCTGGCCCAAACAAGGGATACTGGAACCATTATTTGTTGTAGTGTGATCCATTCTCCATCTGTGCTAACGACAGAGAAAATATACTAATTGTTATCATAAGAGTCCAGTACATGCATTTGTGTGCACAATACTTGGCTTAAATATGTGTACAGTATTCAAATTATGCTTCCTATGATTATTTATAGTGTGTTCCTATATTCCTTCTACTTTTAAAACAAATCTGCTATGAACTAGTATGTAGTGCCATACTAATTGCAGACTGACACCTGCTCTGCTTAGCAAGTCTCTTGATTGTGTCAAGAGGCCACATGTAGGATCCAACTTACACATCTAGGTTTGCCTAAAGGTACTCTGAGAGTCATACAATGATGAAACTCCATAGTGATACAATTCTAAGAATGTATTCTTATTGATAAGTGATATATTTCAGAAATGACGGGTCATCTTAGCAGATGGAGATGAAGGATCCCTGGATCACGGTGGGAGTGTGATGCTTGTCTACTCTCCCACTGTGTGCCCTGTCAATACTCAATACTCAATACTTCCTGGGATACCCCAAACCTCAACCCCAGTATGAAACATGTTTTTTTTTAATTTCTTATTGGAAGAAGCAGCTATAGCTGAGGGACACATCTCACTGATTATATCTGTAGAGGATGTGTTCTTATGAAAATTAATGGAAATGCTGAAACCAGACAGAAATATTTCCTGAAAGAGCTGTAAGAACTTTGTGAATGACAAAAATCACACATCCCCAAAAATGAAAATTTGGGAAGGTGGGAGTGGGGGGAGGCTCCTACCATCCTTGATGTATCCTAGAGAAGGACACAGAATCCCTGGTGGCTTTATGGAAGGAGACACCTTAGCACATGTTGGGATAGTAGGGTTTTCCTGAATCGTTTATCTCTGTCCTTAATCTTTTTTTTGTTTAGAAACTTCATTACTTAATATTTAAGACAAAGTAGATGTATCAGTTTAGGAACAACTGAAAATTAGCATAAAGCATAACCAAGGGTAGATAACAGAAGCATTTATCACAGGTTTTGGTACAGATTCTTCATGTGATCTGATTCAGATACCAATTTCAAAAACAGATGTGAGATCTCCGTCTCCATTTCTATTTTCATGACCAGGTACCACGAAATGCCTTTACAACAAAATACCCAAATGGTGATAAACCTTTTTTTTAAAACAGTCTTTAAAGCTTTCACATATAAATAGTTAGCTTGACTGTTCTCACTTCCTATTGCTCACTCTCATTCCTGCTCCCATGCCACCTGCAGTTTTTCCTTTCCAGCTCCCACCACATGCCCCGCCATATGTGATCCATTGGGCTCTATCCAGAAACCTATATCGGTATGAGCCTGGGCACCCACCAGTGAGCAGACTGTAAAGTAAAGAAGCCCCTTCTCTCCTGTCTATCATCATTTCAAACCATCTCTCAGGGTGGGACCATACCTTCTGGAATCCTCCCTATTCCACGGTGATAGGCCAGCTGTTGTGGAAGACTAGTGAAAGTAGACAGCATTGTTACTGTATGGAATAGATGTGTTTTAATTCTTTGCTAATTTCAAGGGAGACTGAAGAATGCCTTAAATTTAAGAAAAGATGCGCACCCCACCCACAAATCTAACTAGAACTCAAATGAGACACCATACGGTCCCTGGTTCCAGAGTTGACCAGGGCTGGAGTGGGGCCAGCAACCCTTGCTATTCTAGCATCTATTGGGAGGAACAGAGGAGGCTTTTAATGTTTTATGCCTGCTCAGTACAGCCACTGCATAATGACAAAGGGGCAGCGTATTGACTGCTTGGCTTATTATGGCTGTCAGCAAATGCTCCATAAGCAGGAAGGGTGGCTGCTCCTCTTCAAGGACATCGCTCCACAGAGCTAGGCTTGGTGTCTCCAGTGCCCTGAGTGGCGGTTCTGGCAGCTGCCTGGCATTGTTTTTCTGTGGCAAATAAATGGGGCCATCTGAGTAAATATTGTAATTAGGACCATAATGGCATATGTTGACTGCTTTTAGTAAATAGCACCAACCAGAACTGTTTCTTAGACGTGATGTTAATGATCATAAATGGCCAAACTGTTAAATTTATATCAGAAATTCTTGGCTGAAAGTCTTTGTGAGCACAAACGATGCTATCAAAGCTGAAAATAAATGAAATACTTCCTAAAATTGTTTCATTATTTTATAATAATCTTCAAATAGAAGAAAAAAAGGAGCTAGAAGCAGGTATAATATAACTCAGCAGAAAATTTAGATAAAATAGAGACAAAAAGCATAAACTGAAACCCGGTTAGCAAGTATAGCCTCACATCAGACTTCATTTTTAGGAAATATCACTAAAATTTGGGTAAAAATTGAAAAGCTGATATCTATGTGTTAGATTCTGAAATCTTTGTTTCACATAAAATGTTTTGTTTATAAATGTTGCTTTTTAAATTATCAAAGTGGTTAAATTGGCTTGTGTTGACATTTTGAAATTATGACTCATTATTCTTGTGATGACGTTATGCAGCCATTTTATCTTGTGATATTTAATAGGAGAATGACAATACAAAATGCACTCCTCCTCTCCTCTCTAAAGCTCTTTCTGTTTTCATTTTCTTGAGATGTATTGATTATGAGAAAATTCTTTGTCATCTCGAATTTTATTTTCTCTTGAAAAAGTTGTGATAAAATGGATTTTTATTAAAATGCTAAAGTATGTCTCTGTTAAAAGTCCCATAGAATTATAGTGGGGACACCATTCAGCCTCAGCCAAGGAAAGGATGAGCCATTGGCAGTAACACTCAGCCCTCTACAGCATCAGCTCAAGGAATATCTGCTCGGAGAGACAAATTGCTCCCTTTGCCCTTGCCAGGTCAGGCTTTGTCAGTGTAGACAAACGAACTGTTTGTCCCTGCACCTTCTCCTCACCCCCCATTCTGTGATTGTCACTGTGTTTGATGCACTTTGCAGGACACCGAGGCTCTTGCCTACCAGTCAGCACCAGGCCCTTCTACATCCAGGCATTCACTGACTTGATTCACTGCAGTTGAGAAGGTGGTGGCTATTGATCTCACCCCACTTTCTGGGGCACATAAAAGAACATAATATTGAACAAAAGAAGGAGCAAAATTCTATGAGGTAGAGATCAAATGAAGCTGCAAATGTTTGCAATTGCTTGTCTCGTTTATGGGAAAATTTTCTTGTTGTTTGGAAGCTAATTTATGGATAGGAAGAGTAATGTATGTGCAGAGAAGAAAAAACTCACTCATCTCTCTGGAAACACTAAAAATTGACAGGTGTGCTAGTTAGATACTCAGGTGTCAAGTTGACAATTGAAAGCTGAGTTCTGGGCTTATCTGTGAAAAACTAGTAGTTGAGGCAAGCCTCCAGGAAATTGTCTGATTGATGTGGGAAGATCCAGCCTATAGTTGGTGGGACTATTCCTAGGCAAGTGGATAAAATGGGGGAAGCTGGTTCAGTAGTTTGGCATATATCCAAATATGTTAGCAGACTTACAGTCTGGCAAGTGAGGTTCCCCCTCTTTTGGCATGGCGAGGCCACTTCCCTGAGCTCCTGATGTTGATATCAGCTCTCTTTCCAAACAGTGCTAAGAACTATAATCAGAATCATGAGAATAAAGTGACCTTCCTTGCTCCCCTAAGCTCTTTGCTCAGGCAAAGAGCAGTAAGAGGTAACTGCTGTAACCTGACTATAGATCCAAGTCTTTATCATGTTGAGACCTACAGCAGAATCTGTCAAGATCTGGTCTGTGAGTGAAGCCTAACTTGTTGCAGATGGAAGACTAGGCCAAGATCTATAATAAGCTTGCTGCCTTTTTTCATTGCTTTTGGCCTCTGGTAGTATTTCCATCTTTAAATAGCTGATAAACAAGTCAGCTGAAGAGTAGTGTTTGAGAATGTGAAAACTGTACAAAATCCATGCTTTGGTGATGACAAATAAATTTTACTATAGCACAGCTGTATTCTGTTATGTCTTAACCTTTTTTGTTCTGCAAGAACAAAATCAAGCAACCACAGAAGAGAGTGTATGATCTGCAAAGCCTGAACACTGAGTATCTGTTTACGAAAATGCTGTCTAAGCTATTCAAAACAAGAGGGTAGGACCCTGGTCAGGATGTCCAGAGCAGGATGGGGATATAGAACAATAGCTTAAGACTTATGGAGTTTAATTCACATACCTCTTTAATCATTTTCTATTCCAGTGACTATTAACCCCCCCACGACTCATTTTTCTGTATCATAATTACAATAAGTAGGAGTATGAGACATGTTTCCAGGAAGTCTGAAAGCCGTTGTTGTCAATTCTGGTATTTTTACAAGCATTCACATGGGTGAAGAGTAATATGCAAAAAGAATATCTTTCAGAATTGCAGATCCAAATCAATATAAGTAAATTTCTGGACCTTTTTCTAACCTTTTAAAAATTTATCTCTCCTTTTCTTTTTCCCATTTTCATGTGTAGGTGGGGGGATGAGTGCTTGTGTGTGTGCATGTTTTGAATGTGGATGGACACATGTATATGTCCATGTAGGTACAAGTGAGTGCTTATGCGTGTGGATGGTAATATCAGGAACCATCAATGATTTTTCTTCTACCTTATTATTTTGATGCAGGGTCTGTAAACCCAGAGCTTAAAAGACTAGTCTGGCTAGGCATCTTACTCTGGAGATTCCCAAGCTCCACCTTCTAGCACTGGAATTATATGTGGGCTACCACGTCTGCTCAGCATTTTACGTGGGACCTGGAAATCCAAACTCTGGTCCTTTTGTTGGCCTGGCAAAAGCCTTAATTCTTGAGCCATGTCTCCAACCCTCATCTCTGTTTATGAGAGCAATAATAAGCATCTTTTGTTCTCTGAGTCTGCCAATGACATATTTCTTCTTCAGTGTGACTGATTTTAAAATTTCTTTTAAAATTAATTTTTTAATGTGTGTGTGCATGAATATATGTTGGTATGCATGTATGAGTGTGTTAATGTGTGTTGGCATGCATGTATATGTGTGTAAATGTGTGTTGGCATGCATTCATGTGTATGTATAATGTACGCTATGTTAGCACACATGTATGTGTGTGTTGGCATCCAAGCATGTATGTGTATGTTGTGTATATGTACATATTCATGTGTATGTATAACGTATACTGTGTTAGCACACATGCATGCATGTGTTGGCATGTGTGCATGTATGTGTTAGCATGCATGTATGTGTGTTGATATACATACGTGTGTGTACACATATATATGAAAATCAGAGATCAAAGTTGGATGCCCTTTTTAATTACTCTTCAACTTTTTTTAAGGCTCTTTCACTGAACCCAAGCTCATTTATTCAGCAAGCCTGGATAACCAGTGAGCTCCAGGTATTCTCAGGTCTCTGGTCTCTGCCTCCCCAATTCTAGAAGTACAGGCATGCACCATAGTTCTCAGTTTTCCATTTGGATGCTAAGAATATGAACTCAACTTCATATTCACATGTGTGTGAAAAGGACTTTACCCAGTGAGCCATCTCTCTAGCCCCTAATGACTTAAATTTTTTTAAACAAACCCAACTAGCCAAAATTGCAGTTACAATAATCTACCTTAAGAGGAAAATTCAAAATTGAGAAACCCATTAAAGAAAAGCAAATAAACTATGTAATAGAACAGATACATGAGAAAGTTTGGTTGATCATGAGACAGCTGTATAACTGTTAGAGTGGTCTCAAAGATTCTTAGTAGGTATTTCTACCTCTCCTGGGACAGCATATAAACAGAGGATGTATCAGCCCCAGTTCTGTGGGTAAAGAGAAGCAACTTTAGCTGTTTTAAGAAGGAGGATTCATGCATACGAGATCAGTAGAGGTGCTGATGGAGAATGATTTTGATTTGGCCTTTGGGAGACTGACTCCAAGGACACTACAGAGCTTGCCAGCTAGGAGACTAGTTACCTCTTTCATGAAGGCAGGAAACCAGAAGGCCCCAGTGGGATTGGGAATCCATGCTGCTTCCTCCTCAACTGCTTCTTGACAGCAATGAAGCACCTAGCTGCCATAGAAATTTGACTTTCCAAATACATTTTCTACTGAAATTTAGTCAAATGCAACAGAAAAGCACCTCTGACTCACTTCTACTTTCCAAAACTCACACAAAGACCAGTGAGATGGTGTGCTGTGTAAAGGCTCCTGCATGCAAATCTCATTTCTTGAGCTCCATCTCTGGAACACACATTGTAGAAGGATAGAAACAGTTTTCAAAAGTTGTCCTCTGATCTTTACATACACAGTGTTATAGGTATGTTGTCATTCTCTCTCTCTCTCTCTCTCTCTCTTTCTCTGCCCCCTTTTATCTCAACTAAATTAAAAAAAAAAAACTTGAACAAGTGCAACTAAATGGTATTAAGCAGGTGATCAGATTCTATCTGCAAGAGATCTTGGGAAACAGGATCTAGCCTTCAAGGAAAGCACACAAGAAGGGGAGAGAAGAGCCTCTTGGAAGAGGGGACCATGTTACAGCAGAGAAAATAGGCCACCATCAAGGACTACAAGTGAGTAATGAGACATCTGGTTAAGTTCACAGACTTTCCTACTGATCATTTACAACTGAGGGGGTATGATCTCACCAGAAGGGGAGGGCCTATAGTCTGGCAGATAGAAAGTAACCATTTTGCAAATGGGAGACTGACCCCTCCCTCATGCGGTCTCCTACTTTTATTACATCTACCTTTGAATGTACTCTTATAACAAGACTCTAATTTAACAGGTTTTTATCTCTGGCCAGGGGGTAACATCCAATACCCATCAGAATGGAGCCAAGGGCATTGCAGGAGCAACAAAACTGAAAAAAAAATCAACAAACCATAATTCAGAACATCAGAAACTAGGCCAGCCTAATCTCTCCCCATCCTGAAGCTCAGGGAAATTTGCGGAAGAGGGGGCAGTAAGATTGTAAGAGCAAAAGGATGGGAGGAATAATGATATGCAAGATACTCCACACAAGTTAGGGCCGAAACAATCATAATAGGACTTTTCATGACCTGTGCAATGTCCAACACATTACTGACCCCACAAAGTCTAGCATGGACTAAAGGCACTAGGATCCTGGGAGGCTAGGGATTGACAGCCACAGTAGTGTTCCTATGCTTAACGGGAACACAGGAAAGTGTTCTGGGAAATGCCTCTGGGTCCTTGCACCTCATCAGAGAGGAGGACCCAGAGGAGAGTTTGGCATGCTCATTAAAGGATGCTCCGGGGATGGGGGGGAGGCACTGGGAAGGGAGGGGGAAAGCAGGGGGGAAAGTAAGAGGCCCCGGGGGGGGGTGGAGGGAGGGAGGGGACCGGTGTACCTGTTAAGTTTGTATGAGTGGAAATAAAAAAAAAAGAAAGAAAGGAAGAGCCTCTTGGACTCAATCACTTGTGTTTGCTTCCTACTGCTGCTGTGACCATTTATAATACACTTTAATGTTGTAAAGTACAACAATAACTTGTCTTTCAGTTTTGGAGGTCAGAAGTCTGTTATGAATTATGCAAAGCTGAAAATCAATGTGTCAGCAGAACTGCACTCCTTCTGGAGGCTGTAGAGGAGAATCCATGAGTTTCTTGCTTTCCTCAACTTTTAGACCCTACCCACATTACCCTGACCTGGATTTCTCCTTCTTATAATGGTTCCATGTTTACATTGAGCTCAGCAGATCATAAGGGTAAGCACCTATCTTAAGATCCTTAATTTAATCATATCTGCACAATCCCTGCTTCTGTGCAACACAACACTTTCACAAGAACAGGAGTTGGACAACTTTAGTGGGAGAGAGTAGGTAATTAGGTAACTATGTTGCCCGTATTCAAATTAATGGAAAAAGTGAATAGTATTTATTAAGTACATGCTATTGTTAGGAATATATTTATATGCACATATCTATCTTCCTCATTGAGCATACCATTCCTATCATACGTGAAAAATGAAATTCCAAAAACTTAAAATATTGCCCCAACTTTCAGTGATTAAAAAGAGATAAACTATTAAGTCACAAGAGGAGAGGGGAAGCTGAGCCAAGTGGCTACCTTTTGTAACCCCAGCACTCAGGCAGCTGAGGCAAGATGATCTAGTGTGTAAAGCCAGCTTGGGCTACATGGTTAGACGCTGCAACAAATGAAAACCAAGACAAACAAAGAGGAAGTTACTTTAATTCATACTGTTGAATGGAAGAAGTGTGAACAAGATGTCCTCCATATGGTTCCAACTATATAGCATATGGGAGCAGAAAGATTACAGAGATCATAAAAAGTTCAGTGATTCCTAGAGGTTGGGGTTGGGGTAAGAAGCAGACCATGCAGAACTCCTATTACTTATGGGCAAGCCCATTTTGCAATTTTTTTTTATTTCCGCTCATACAAACTTAACAGGTACACTGGTCCCCTCCCTCCCTCCAACCCTCTATCCCCCTGTGCCCTCTCCCCTCCTCCTTCCCTCCCCATCCCCCACTGCCTCCCCCTCCCATCCCCGGAGCATCCTTTAATGTGCATGCCAAACTCTCCTCTGGGTCCTCCTCTCAGATGAGCTGAAAGGACCCAGTGGCATTTCCCAGAACCCTTTCCTGTGTTCCCCTTAAGCATAAGAACACTACTGTGGCTGTCAATCCCTTGCCTCCCAGGATCCTAGTGCCTTTAGCAAATGCTAGACTTTGTGAGGTCAATAGTGTGTTGGACATTGCACAGGGCATGTAAAGTCCAAATATGATTGCTTCGGCCCTAACTAGTATGGAGTATCTTGCATATCATTGCTCCTCCCATCCTTGTGCTCTTATAATCTTACCGCTCCCTCTTCCGCAAATTTCCCTGAGATTCAGGATAGGGAGAGATTAGGCTGGCCTAGAGTCAGGTGATTGATATAGAGTCTCTGATGTTCTGGATTATGGTTCGTTGATTTTTTTTTCAGTTTTGTTGCTTCTGCAATGCCCTTGGCTCGATTCTGAAGGGTACTGGATGTCACCCCCTGACCAGAGATAAAAACCTGTTAAATTAGAGTCTTGTTATAAGAGCATATTCAAAGGTAGATGTAATAAAAGTAGGAGACCGCAGTGAGGGAGGGGTCAATCACCCATCTGTGAAATGGTTACTTTCTATCTGCCAGACTATACGCCCTCCCCTTCTGGTAAGATCATACCCCATCAGTTGTAAATGATCAGGAAGGAAAGTCTGTGAACTTAACTAGATGTCTCATTACTTACTTGTAGTCCTTGATGGTGACCTATTTTCTCTGCTGTAACATGGTCCCCTCTCTCCCTGTGTCTGGTGTGGCCCTCCAACCCCATCCCTCCTGTTCATAATCCTTGCAATTACTGTATTACATGGGTTTACCTTTGAGTGTCTCAATGTGGGCTGGGTGAGTTTGGTACTAGGAGCCACCTATTAGGGAGTACATACGGTGCTTAACTTTCTGGGTTTGGAATATTTCACTTAATATAATTGTTTCTAATGACATCCATTTCCCGGCAAATTCCAGTAATTCATCATTTTTGATGGCTGAGTAGTACTCCATTGTATAGATGTACCACCGTTTCCTTATCCACTTGTCAACTGTTGGACATTTGGGTTGATTCCATGACTTTGCTATTGTAAACAGTGCTGCTATGAACATGGTTGCGCTTGTGCTATTGAGGTGAACCTCTGCTGCATGGGGGATTATTCCCAAAAGTGGAATAGCAGGGTCATATGGCATTTCAATCTTTAATTTCTTTACGAATCTCCAGATGGCTCACCAGAGTGGCTGTATGAGCCTGCATTCCCACAAGCAATGTAGGAGAGTTCCCCTCTCTCCACATCTTCTCCAGCATTTGTTGTTCTTGTATTGTGGATTTTTGCCATCCTGACCAGGGTGAGATGATATCTCAGGGAAGTTTTGATTTGCATTTCCCTGATGGCTAAGGATATGGAGCATTTTTTAAGATATTTGTTAGACATTTTAATTTCATCCCTGGTAAAGTCCATTTTCCAATTTTTGATGTTACAAATGACAAACATTTCTGCACGCACATCCTTTTACATTTTAAAATTATTTTTGCTAATGTGCCCTAAAGATAACCCTTCTGACTCAGATGGCAGACATATTTCTAAAGTGTTGTTGGCATGCTTGCAGAATCTCACAAGAGTTGGTTGCCTGCCCTTCTTCTCCACACTGTACTCACAGGCATCATGTTGGCCTCACACCTCTAGTGACTATACAGGTTAATTGGTTCACTGAACTATTGGTTTTGGGTTTGATTATGTACAAATAAGCACGCTCTATCAAGAAGACCACTGAGGCTTGTGTGACAGTATGCAGCACGTGATAAAAATCACCACACACTACAGATCAGTTTCCTTTGTTGTCCAGAGAGCTGGTTATTAAATATTGGGCAACACATCATCAGAAAGTCCGTGTCTGAAAACATTTTTTCAAAACTTCAAATTCTAAATTTGTGCTTAAAAAAGCAACACTTGCTAGCTGTATATGATTATAATATATATATTGTAATATTGGTAAGTTGTGATGCTGGTTTCTTTTTTTAATACATTTTTTATTATTTCCGCTCATACAAACTTAATAGGTAGACCAGTTCTCTCCCCACCTCCTCCTCCCCCCGAACCCCCTGCTCCCCCTCTTTCCCTTCCCCTCCCCCAGCGCCTCTCCCCCAGTTCCCAGAGAGTCCTTTATTGTGTATGCCTCTGGGTCCTCTGGGTCCTCCTCTCTGATGACGTACAAGGACCCAGTGGCATTTCCCTGAACCCCTTCCTGTGTTCCCCTTAAGCATAGGAACACTACTGTGGCTGTCAATCCCTTGCCTCCAAGGATCTTGGTGCCTTTAGCTGATGCTAGACTTTGTGAGTTCAACAGTATGTTGGACATTGCGCAGGGCATGCAAAGTCCTATTATGATTGCTTCGGCCCTAACTAGTGTGGAGAATCTTGCAAATCATTGCTCCTCCCATCCTTTTGCTCTTACAATCTTACCTCCCCCTCTTCCACAAATGTCCCTGAGCTTCAGGATGGGGGGAGATTAGTCTGGCCTAGTTCTACGTGGTTGATATAGAGTCTCTGAAGTTCTGGATTGTGGTTTGTTGATTTTCTTTTGCAGTTTTGCTGCTCCTGCAATGCCCTTCACTCCATCCTGCTGGGCACTGTATGTCAGCCCCTGGTCAGAGACAAAAAACTGTTAAATTGGAGCCTTGTTATAATAGCACATTCAAGAGTAGATGTAAGAAAAGCAGGAAACCTCAGTGAGGGAGGGGTCAGTCACCCATTTGCAAAATGATCACCTTTCATCTGCCAGACTATATGCCTTCCCCTTCTGGTGAGATCATACCCCCTCAGTTGTACATGATCAGGAACGAACGTCTGTGAACTTAACCAGGTGTCACATTACTTACTTGCATTCTTGGGAGGCTTATTTTCTCTGCTGTAACATGGTCCCCTTTCTCTTTGTGTCTGGTGTGGCCCTCCAACCCCATCCCTCCTGTTCATAATCCTTGCAATTACTGTATTACATGGGTTTATCTTTGAGTGTCTCAATGTGGGCTGAGTAAGTTTGGTACTAGGAGCCACCTATTAGGGAGTACATATGGTGCTTAACTTTCTGGGTTTGGAATATTTCACTTAATATAATTGTTTCTAATGACATCCATTTCCCGGCAAATTCCAGTAATTCATCATTTTTGATGGCTGAGTAGTACTCCATTGTATAGATGTACCACCGTTTCCTTATCCACTTGTCAACTGTTGGACATTTGGGTTGATTCCATGACTTTGCTATTGTAAACAGTGCTGCTATGAACATGGTCGTGCTTGTGCTATCAAGGTGAACCTCTGCTGTATGGGGGATTATTCCCAAAAGTGGAATAGCAGGGTCATATGGCATTTCAATCTTTAATTTCTTTACGAATCTCCAGAGTGGCTGTATGAGCCTGCATTCCCACCAGCAATGTAGGAGAGTTCCCCTCTCTCCACATCCTCTCCAACATTTGTTGTTGTTTGTATTGTGGATTTTTGCCATCCTGACCGGGGTGAGATGATATCTCAGGGAAGTTTTGATTTGCATTTTCCTGATGGCTAAAGAAGTGGAGCATTTTTTAAGATATTTGTTAGACATTTTAATTTCATCCCTTGGTAAAGTTTCTTTTAAGTACCAGGGCCCATTTTTTGATTGGGCCATTGGTTTCCTTGATGTTTAATTTTCTAAGTTCTTAGTGCACTCTGGACAGTAGAGCTCTATCAGATATGTGGTTAGTGAAGATTTTCTCCCATTCTGTGGGTTTCCTTTGAGCTCGTGTTACAATCTCTTTATCTGAACAGAAGCTCTTTAATTTCACAAGGTCCCAACTGTTGAGAGTTGGTAGCAGTGACTGTGCCATTGGATGTCTGTTTAGGAAATATTGGCCTAGCCCGATCAGCTCGAGGGAGTTCCCTATCCTTTCAACTATGGTTTTTATGGTCTCTGGCCTGATATCAAGGTCCTTGATCCATTTGGAATTAAGTCTTGTACATGGTGACAAGTACGGGTCCAGCTTTAATCTTCTGCATGTGGAGATCCAGTTTTGCCAGCACCATTTGTTGAAGATGCTGTTCTTTTTCCATTGGATTCTTTGGGCCCCTTTGTCAAAGACCAAATGGTTGTAACTTTGTGGGCTTATATCTGGGTCTTCAACCCTTATCCATTGATCTGTGTGTCTATTTTGGAGCCAGTACCAGGCTGTTTTTATAACTATGGATTTGTAGTATAGAGTAAGGTTTGGTATGGTAATACCTGCAGCAGTGTTTTTGTTACTCAGGGTTGTCCTTGCTATCCTGGGTCTTTTGTGCCTCCATATGAATTTTGAGATCATTTGGTCAACTTCTTTAAAGAACTGCTTTGGGATTTTAATTGGTATAGCATTGAATTTGTATATTGCCTTTGGTAGGATGGTCATTTTTACGATGTTGACTCTGCCAATCCAGGAACATGGGAGGTCTTTCCACCTTCTGAGGTCTTCTGCAATTTCTTTCTTTAGGGCTTTAAAGTTTTCATTGTAAAGGTCTTTTACCTCCTTGGTTAGGTTTATACCAAGGTATTTCATTTTTTTAGGGGCTATAGTAAATGGGGTTGTTTCTCTCAAGGCTTTTTCACTTTTTTCATTCTGGGCATATAGGAAGGCCTCTCATTTTTGCACATTCATTTTGTATCCCGCCACCCTGCTGAACTTCTCAATTAGTTCCAGGAGCTTCCTGGTGGACTTTTTGGGATCCCTTAGGTATAAGATCATGTCATCTGCAAATAGGGATAGCTTGATTTCTTCCTTGCCGATTTGAATCCCTCTTATGTCCCTTTCATGTCTTATGGTTTCAGCTAAGAGTTCAAGTACAATATTGAATAGAAGTGGTGAGAGTGGACAGCCTTGTCTAGTTCCTGATCGAAGTGTGAATGCTTCTAATTGTTCCCCATTGAGCATAATCCTTGCTGTGGGCTTGTTGTATACAGCTTTTATTATATTGATAAAGGTTCCTTCCATTCCTATTGTCTCTAGCGTTTTGATCATAAAAGGCTGTTGGATCTTGTCAAAGGCTTTTTCTGCATCTATTGAGAGTATCATGTGGTCTTGGACTTTGGACTGGTTTACATGATGAATTACATTTATTGATTTGCGTATGTTGAACTAACCTTGTGTGCCGGGAATGAAGCCTACTTGGTCCCTGTGAATGATCTTTTTGATATGTTTTTGAATCCGATTTGCTAAAACTTTGTTGAGAATCTTTGCATCTGTGTTCATCAGAGAGATCGGCCTATAGTTTTCCTTTTTAAGTGAATCTTTATTAGGTTTTGGGATTAAGACGATATTAGCTTCATAGAAGGAATTTGGTAGTGTTCCTTCCTTTGCTATTTGATGGAACAGTTTAAGGAGTATTGGTGTTATTGACTCCTTATATGTCTGGTAGAATTCTGTGCTGAATCCATCTGGTCCAGGACATTTTTTGGTGGGAAGATTCGAGATTACTTCTTCAATTTCCTTTTATGTTACAGGACTATTTAAATAATTCACAACTTCCTGATTCAATTTAGGTAGGTTGTGTTTACTTAGAAATTCATCTATCTCTTTTGTGTTGTCAAACTTCACAGAGTTTTTGAAATATGATGTTATAATTCTCTGGATTTCTTGGGTATCAGTAGTGATAACTCCATGTTCATTTCTAATTTTATTAATTTGGGTGTTCTGTCTCTTGCTTTTGGTTAATTTAGCTAGGGGTGTATCAATCTTATTGATTTTTTCAAAGAACCAGCTTTTTGACTGGTTGATTTTTTCTATTGTTTTCTTAGTCTCGGTTTCAGATATTTCTCCCCTTATTTTGCTAATCTCCTCTCTTTTACTACTTTTGGGATCTGATTGCTCAAGTTTCTCTAAAGCCGTAAGCTGCATTGTTAAGTTGTTTATTTCTGATGTTTCCATTTTTTTGATGTAGGCATTAAGAGCTATGAACTTACCTCTTAGAACAGCTTTCATTGTGTCCCAGAGATTTTGGTAAGTTGTATTTTCATTATCATTCACTTTCAGGAAATCTTGAATTTCCTTTTTAATTTCTTCCTGAATCCATTTCTCATTCAGCATCATATTGTTAAGTTTCCAGGAGTTAGTGTATTTTCTCTTGTTTGTTGTGTTGTGGATGTCCAGCTTTAGTCCGTGGTGGTTTGATAGGGCACAGGTTAGAATTTCAACTTTTTTGTATATGTGTAGATTCATTTTGTGGCCCAATATGTGATCTATTTTGGAGAAAGTTCCGTGAGCTCCTGAGAAAAATGTGTATTCTTTGGTGCGTGGGTGAAAAGTTCGATAGAGATCTGTAAGGTCCATTTCTTTCAGGGTTTGATTAAGTTCCAAAGTTTCTCTGTTAAGCTTTTGACCTGTTGATCTATCCCATGTTGAGAGGGCAGTGTTGAAGTCCCCAAGAATTATCGTTTGGGGGTTGATTTCTTGCTTTAGGCGTTGTAGGGTTTTCTTAATGAATGTGGAGGTGCCCGTATTGGGTGCATAAATTTTCAGTATTGTGAAGTCTTCCTGGTGAATTGTACCTGTGACTAAAATGTAGTATCCATCTGTGTCTCTTATGATTTTCTTTGGTTTGAAGTCCACTTTGTCTGAAAGCATAATTGCTACCCCTGCCTGTTTCCTGGTTCCATTAGCTTGCAAGATTTTGGACCAGCCTTTCATTCTTAGGATGTGCCTATCTTTTGTGGTGAGATGAGTTTCCTGAAGGCAGCAGATTGTTGGATTGTGGTTTTTAATCCAAGTTTGTAATCTGTGTCTCTTAATCGGTGAGTTAATACCATTGACATTTAGTGTTATAATGGAGATATTATTTTTAATTCTGGACATTTTTTATGTGTAGTAGATTTTGTAAGCATATTGTTTGATATTTATGTTTTGGTGGTATTATACTTCCCTTCTGTCTTCCTGGATACGCTTGTTCTTATCTTCAAGCTTGAGTATCATTTGTAGCATTTTTTTTGAAGGCCTGGTTTGGTAGACATGTATCCCTTTAAGTTGTCTTTGTGCTGGAAAACTTTTCTTTCTCCCTGGATCATGACAGATAGTTTTGCTGGGTATATCAGTCTGGGTTGGCATTTTTGCTCATTTAATACTTGAAGTATGTCTCTCCAAGCTCTTCTTGCTTTTACTGTTTCCATTGAGTAGTCATTTGTTATTCCAATAGGTTTACCTTTAAAAGTGAGTTGCTTTTTTTCTCTTGAAGCTCTCAGCACCTTTTCTTTGTCTTGAATGTGGAGTGTTTTGACTATTATTTGCTGTGGCAATTTTCTATTTTGGTCATATCTGTTTGGAGTGCGAAATGCCTCTTGTATTTGGATAGGCCTCTCATTCTTTACTTGTGGGAAGTTTTCATTTATGATGAATTGAAATATTTCCTCCGGTGTGGTATTTTGAGATTCTTGTTCTGGTATTCCATGAATGGGCATGTTAGGCCTCTTCAGGGTGTCCCATATCTCTTGAATGTTCCTCTCCAGTATCTTTTTGGCTTTAACAATCTGTTCCATTGAGCTGGTCAATTCTCCCACTTTGTCTTCAAGATCTGAAATTCTATTTTCTGCCTCATTTGTTTCTGCTTATAAAACTCTCTGTTGAGTTTTGGGTTGAAGATAACTTGTCGATTAGCTCAATTTTAAACTCTGCCTGAGACTGTTTTAACTGTTCTATACCTATTTTTGTTTCTGGAACTGTTTTTCTCAACTCCTCCAAGTGCTTGTGTTCATGTTCAAAGTGGTTGATACGGTTGTTTAACTCTTCTCGGATTTCCTCTTTCTCAGATTTCCTCTTTCATAGTATTAATCATGGTAATGATCATACTCTGAAAGTCTTTATATTGGGTCTGGCTTTCATGACTATTTTCTGTGGATTTGTTCTGATCGGAATCCCTCATTTTGGGATTGATTCTTTCGGCAGGAGATTGGTCTTCTTGGGTTTTGTTTCTCATGGATCTGCACTTTGACTTGTACATTGTTGTTTTGTTTTTTAGGACCTTTCAGTTTCTGTGTGTTTTTCACTGAATTGACATAGTTGATATTGTTACACTTGCCAGTTATTACTAGTGCTTGCCTTGAATTGGGTATGTTTGTGTATTGTTATTGTTATATACTAGATGAGACTACTAGGCTGTTAGTACGTCAGTTAAGTCAGGTTATGTTACCAGGGGGTGAATATTAGTTTGGTAGTGCACTTTTACGATTTAGGATCTTGGTGAAATGTTGGGGTGAGTGGTGTACTCCCTGGAGTTGTATGTTTTGGGGTGGCTGTATGAGAAAGTTGATTTACAGCATTGATACTTTAAAGGATCAGTAAGGTGAAAAAAAAAAAAAGTATCGCCCACGTGATATATTGATTGTAGTGGAGTCCAGATATATGGCCTGTGTTCCCTTTGGTTGAGTTTCCTTTGGACTCTATTGAATTCTGAGTAGCAGTGTGTCTTCCGTGGACCACGTGCGTAGGTCCCCGGTGGGCCAGAGAGGCAGAGGGTCTGATGTTGATGGCAGAATTCTTCACCTGCGACCTGGGGGGGTGGGCGGAGACGCACAGGGGCGGGAGGGTGCGAGGGGCTGGGGTCCGAGGCGGGGCCCCGGGGGCTAAGCTGGTGGCAGCAAGGGGAGGTGCTGCTGGCCGGGCGGCTGGGCTGGGCTCTCTTGCTCGCTGGCTCACCTGGAAGGTCGGCGTGGAGACGGAGTGGGGCCCCGGGCGCAAAGCCGGTGGCCGCGCGGCGCGGTGCTGCTGGCCGGGCAGCTCCGGGGTCGTTGCTGGTTTCTTATAGCTCGTTTTTCATTTCCAAGCTTGTCTGGATGTTGGAAACAATTTCGGGTATGGTTGGGCATATTTTGATACAGCTCAGTCCAGTCCATTAAGGACAATCAAGTTTTGCAGTGACTTGGCAGGATTATGTGATAATTTCAGAGAATGTCTGCACTTTGGATAATTGGTATTTAGAAAAACCTTTTAAGTGATTATTTTGGCATGCATTGCTGATCCGTAAGGAATGTCACATTTGGGGACACAGAGAAGGGAGAGATAGTTGTGAGAGTCAGCAGGAGTCCTTTCACTTCTGTCACCTTCCATTAAACCCCAGGAGTGGACTTTCTGACCTGGACCTCCCACCTCAGCTGGTAAACTGCCCTGGTAATGAGACTGTGTCTCTTGTGTTGCACTGGAGCAAAAAAATGTTAGATCACTGAATAATAGAGTTCTTAGAAGCTTTGATTCTATGGGAAATAGTCAAGTAAGCGGACTCAGTCTAGCATAACAAAATAGCACAATTTGGAGAATTCTAATCCTATATTGCCATTGGGTAATACAACAAACACGATGGCTTCTTTACTCACAATTCTACTTCACAGCTTAATAAATCGGCTGATCCACACTTTAGAGCTAGATGCCCTGTTCCCTCAAATTTTTGTTGGCTTTTCTTGTGAGGATCTACTTTTAGGAAATTCCCTCGTAATCTGGTACCTGCTCAGAGCACAGGAGTGGCCACGTAAAGCTCTTAAACAGATCCAGTCATCTCCTCGGGGGATGAGAGTGTGCATGTCTGCATGCAGAGGAAGGGGAACTCGGTCTAGTAGGGAAAGACTGAAGCTTAGCGATGAGCAGATTCACCCGCATGGCTGTGCGGACCTCGAAACTGTCCTCTTAACAAAACCAAGACTCTTTCAAAAGATGCCTGTGAGATGCTGTGCACAGATGGGCATACAAAGGTGAGGCTGAGATATTGTATTTTGTGCATGCTATAATTTCATTTTCCACAGATAAGACAAGGTCAAGGGAATCTTTTGTTTCTGCTGTTTTCTCAGTTTCTAGGGGTCATCCCATTCTGCATTCAGTATTTGTCTCCCTCTTGCTGAAATCTCCTGTCAATCCATAGACATGAATGTCCTACGACTAGTACTTGGGAAATAATCGGAGCACTTCTGTCATGAAGTGTGCCTAGATTCTTTCTCTCTTCCTCCAGGTGTGTTTCCCACACTTAGAACTGTCCCTTTCCAGAGTCCCAGGAGTTTTCAAAGTCCCAGGAGGCTTTACCACTAAGAAAGAATCTGGGTTTCTCTCTCCTATCTTCCTTTGCTGTGAGTGCTGTTCAGCTGTCTGCACAATGTTAATTATTCAGTGTTGAATGGGCATATTAACATACACAAATATTTGAGGAATTGAAATGGCAATTAGCAAATGTATATTTTTGAGGTTATTTGAAAGTGCATTTTTCAAATCAATTTCTCTTATGCTTTCTTCAAAGCTATATTATTCATATACTCTGGCTCAATTACTCACAGCTTAAATGATGAAGAAGATATTCAAAAAATACACAAATTATTTAAATGAATACCTTTTCCCTCCCCAACACTTACCATTGGCAGCCCTTTGTTAACCAGGCAGACATAGGAAGAAATATAGGTGGTCCTGAAGTGAGTAATTAGGTATCACCAAGGAGTCAATAGTTTTTTTAACTCCTGTGCTCAATAAGCCTTCCAGTTTTAGAGTTATGTATTTATCATATTTCCAAGTTTAAGCTGGCCTGTTCTAGAGCTTTGGAAGATGTTGCCTTTGAAGTCTACGTCCATAACATCCTGAATGTGCCTGATCTTGTCTAAATACAGTTGAAAATTATCATTTTGACCTGTTAATAAACCAACAAAATAGTTCAAAACTATCAGTATACAGTTAATCTATATATAGTATTTCTGTATATAGGATGCTTGTGTGTGTAGGATGTACATTCACAAGTGTGTGTGTGTGTGTGTATGCGTGCAAATGCACTTAGATGCTATATATAGAGGTCTAAGGTTGACATCAGGAATCATCAAATTTACTGATTTTATGACAACTCTTTCACATCCAGAGTTGGCTGATAGTGCTAGCATGGCTAGTGAACTTGCCCTTGGGATTCCTAGTCTTTTCTTTTTATGACTGAAATTATAGGTAGGCTGCTAAGCCATCTTTTTCCATGGGGATCTTTTCTTGGGACCTATTGCTTGCCCTGCAGACATTGTCTAACTTCTGAGCCACTCCAGCCCTGGGTCTCTGCTCTTTGAGGCTTCAGCCTGGGAGGAATGTACAATTATTTGAGGAAGTAATTATATGGAAAGAGCAAGGTTCTAGATGCAGTGAGAGGACACAGGGAGGCCAAGGGAGGCCTGTCCTCTGGAGCAGGCAGTCACGTGGGTGAGGGATGTGAACACACACAGTGTTCAGTGTAAGAAACGTGCACCTTTCAGAGCTGTTAACTCCTACTAGGCACTTGTGTGATTTTTATGACTATTTTCCCTACAAAAACAATGGCTTTTCTCTTGTGGTCTGTATGTCAGTGAACCATTTCAACTAACTAAACTACTAGAGAAACTGGATCTACGTGAACTTATTGTTAAATAAGTACTCTTATTGCTGTTTTTCCCAATTCTAAATCTGTTTTTAGAGGTTTTTGATTTTTTTTGTTTGGTCTGAGGGCTGTTGAAATAGCTCACACACCCAGCGACCTGAGTTTGAATCTTCAAAGTCCTTCTAGTGGAAGGACGGAACTGGCTTCTAGAATCTACCCGTTCACCAGGCATACATGGGTTCTTCTCTCTCTCTTTCTCTCTCTGTCTCTCTCTGTGTTTCATTTCACTTTTTCTCAAATAAGTAAATTTTAAAAGAATTTCTTTTGTTTACACTTAAAGGTTATAGGAAGGGGGAATAGGAGGAAGATCTTAGGAACCACAAGAGGAAGAGCCTGTTCAAACTTAAGTTGCAGAGTTATTCTCAGAATACCCACATAAACACATCCTTTCGAGGAGACAGCAGCACCTCTGAGGTTGCAGACATTTCTAGGTGTCTTGATCCAGGTGTGTCTCCTGGGGCAAGTGGAAGAGTTTTGCAGGAGTGTTGGCTTAACAGCGAGCTCTGGGCTTATTGCCCAGGTGGAGAGAATTGAGCACAGGAAAAAGTATTACAGGAAGTTGCTGTGGTTCGTGGTAGTAGACACAGATGTTTCTTCCTTTCTGGAGCTTCAATGGTTTCATGATGCAAAATCTAATGTAGGAAACACAGAAAAAATATTTTTTTTCATTTTTACTGAAATCAACAGTTTGTGGGAACAAAAAAGACCACACATATTTTGACTACTTCCTGTATAATGCTATTAGAAACACATTAATGCTGAATTCTTTTCCTCTTAGTGAAATATCACTATGCTATGAGAAGAAATCAATGATCCTTTAGACAACAATTGATAGCATCATTCTTTAACCTAAAATTTGCTTTTTTAAAAAATGTTAAGCTTCCTGTCACTAATTTCAATTCTTCTTTCAATAAATCCTGCTAAGTTTTATCTTTCCAAACTTGCCAATTTATATTTCTTAATCACTGAATGTCCTTAAAATGTTCAAACTGTGGTTTTTTTTTGGAATTTTTTAGCATAGCAATATTCAGAAGCTTTTAATTAAAAATAAGACTTTATTTCTCCTCATGTGATGCATGTCTGTACGGAGGCCTGGGGGGATACTGGGAATTATCCTGATCACTCTTCTACCTTATTATTTTGAGTCTGGGTCTCTAATGAAATCATAGCAGTCAACTTGCTCTGGGGTTTCCCAGAATTTGCCTTCCAGGGCTGGAATTACAGGCGGGTTTGCTGTATCTGCAGCATTTTTAAAAACATGGGATCTGGGGATCCAAACTCTGATCCTTTTGTTAGTACAGCAAGCATTTTAATAGGTGAACCATCTCCCCAGCCCCAAAAGGGTCAGTTTAAATCACCATTGTTCTTCACCTTACAGGGATGCTTTTGGGATGAGAGATCATGTTAGTAGAATCTCAGGTTTTGAAAATTATTAGGAAATCTTTCTCCTTACGAGTTCTTTCTCAGTAGAAATACATGATGTGGCCAAGAATTAAATTTTATACTTTGTATTAGTCTTCTTTTTATCAGTATAACAAATATCTCAGGGTGGATACTTATAAAGTAAAGAGTTTAGTTAGCTGCACAGATTTAGAGAGCAAAAGAATGGCACCGGTTTCTGCTCAGCATTGGTAAGGTGGGATCACAATGGCAGAAGCAAGTATGGCAGAATTCATATGGTGGGTAAACACAAAGGCTTAAAGAGAGTGAATCTTGTTCTCTCTGTGTGTGTGTGTGTGTGTGTGTGTGTGTGTGTGTGTGTGTTGTGTACCCAAGAGCACTTGAGTGTGTACCCCTTTGGAGGCCCAAGGGTGACATCAGAAATAATCCTGGCTACTGTTAACTAAAACAAGAACCTAAAAAATGGGAGGTAATAGATCAATAAGGAAAACAGCCAATGAATACATAGGTTGGAAGATAGTACACTACACTACTCTGTAAATATTTGAAGAGCACTTAGCACTCAGCTTAGAAGTCTTCTACAAGAAAGGTAGAGAATCTCAACACCCGATAGGATGAAGCTTAGGCTAGTAGAAGAGCAATGAAGTGGACAACAATGGCCAGCCGTGCTGGCGACCCTGCAATACTCTCCCAGAATCAGGCCATCCTAATCTCTCCTCACTCTAAGGCTTGGGGAACCTTGTGGAAAAGAGAGTGGTAAGCACTCACAGTAGTGAGATTTGTCCTTACCAGACTTGCATAATAACCGAAATACCAACATGCCCCATAAACTAGAGATATGAGTGAAAGGAAATGCCCTTGTCAATAGTATGTCTCATGTGCCACAGAGGCCTGAACCCCCATTACAGTAGACAAGCCAGAGGGAACTCTGGGGTCCATAGAAGCAGCCAGGTAAGAGGGTGGGACGAGTGGAATGGATTGATGAGGAGTATAGGGCAATGAGAAGGAGGAGGGATAAAGGGAAACAGGAATTACTACTCAATATGCTTGTAAAACTAAAAAATAAAGAAAGAAATCATCCTGGATTGCTCTGCTTCCTAATTGCTTTGCTCTAAGGTTGCTCCAGTTTTGTCTTCCAGGGCCAGAATTATATAGGCCACTGCCATATCTGCTTGGCTTTTTCATGTGGGATTGGGGTGCAAACTCAAGTTCTTTTGCTTGTGAGGCAAAGACTTTAATCTCTGAGTTGTCTTTTATACTAGTCCATTCTAACAGGGCTAAGTTTCTATATGACCAATTTCAATGTTAGTCACATGTCCAAATGTCACAAGCCTCTCTCTACCTCTTAAAACTGCCACAATGAATGCCATGCTTCCAACACGCCTCTTTATAAGCATCCAGCTCTGCATCCAGCTGCATGCAAACCATAGCCCATGGTGATTCTGAAACATGTAGTATTGCTGTGAAGGGACTGGAGGTGTCTGTCTGCAGGAGAGTGTGAAAACTGCACTGTATTGGTGTAGGGTGCGGAGACTTTAAAGCCATATGCCTCATGTCTCAGCAGCTGCAGATTTTACAGTAGTGGCCATTTTTCATTGTCCAGATGACTGTTGCCAGAGCACTTGCCCTTTCCTCCACTGTCCTTTAAAATTAAATTCATTGCTCCACAAGATGTCTGTAGTTCCCAGAAATGATGCCAGTGGTATGCTCCTCCTTCAAGTCTGGACGTTTGACTCTCATGATGCCGCATCTTTATCCAGCCATGCTGTTTTGACAGGTCCGGCATGTTGGAATATTGTTTCAAGAAATCAATTTCTGGAAAAAGGACATGACATTATTTGATATAAATAAGAGAAATAAGAAAAAGAACTCAACTCCCAGAGGAAGGAATTCTCCTGCCAAAGGTAAAATGTAATTTACATAGGGAAAGCCCCTAGCACCTAGCAACTGCCCATTAGATGTCACTCCCCAGCCAGCAGGCTTTAGGCCAGAACCAGACAGTAACACTATGCAGATTCAAACTTTTTAAGGAAGCGGTTGGGCTCATATAGGGGTCGGGGTCCAATCAGGTGTTGCCATCCCTTCGGGGGGGGGGGGGGCACAGCCACCAATCACTTAACTGTTTACTAGGTGTCCATTGCAGGGGCAGGTTAGATGGCCGGTTCCCATTGGTTGTCATCCCTCTGCCTGCATGTTCTCTATTGGGACATGTTGGGGCATGTCTGTATGTGTCCAGGCTTGTCCTTAAGCCGGGAGCTGGAGCTAGGGCTTCCCTGAATCAGTAGTGCCACAGTTCTGGTTCTACAGACATAGTGACATGGGTTCAAGAAATTCAAGAAAATCGCCCTATGAGAAATATACAAGTACAAAGGAATATATCAGAATTAATGGATACAGGGGCTGATGTGTCCTGTATTACAGGAAAAGAGTGGCCTCCCGCCTGGCCTGTAATTAACAGTGTATCTACTTTGGTGGGTTTAGGATTGGCCTCAGAAAGTTTTCAGCCTTGTGTCATTCCCTCTCTTCCTTTCTTGTTATGGGAAACAGATGTTTTATCCTCAATGGGAATGGCTTTAGTAGTTCCTGATCCTGTAGAATCAGAACAGTTTTTAATTGGGGCCACTGTTATTTATTATGCTGATAAGATACAATGGAAATCAAAAGAGCCTGTGTGGGTTGAACAGTGGCCTCTATCAATGGGAAAATGCAGGCCATAGAACAATTGGTGCAAGAACAGTTAAAATTAGGGCATTTAGAACCATCAAAAAAAAAAATAAATAAAAGCAATGAGAAACAATTGACTGGCTTTGTAGATTAAGTTGTAAATTAAAAAAATTAGACAAATATGTTCATCCAAGCTGCAGCTTGATGACAGCATCATCAAGTCTGAAAGCAGCTCCTTTTGTTATTTCTTCTCAGAAGCAGAGTATGAACAGCAGCAGCTAAGTGGACTTTCCCCTTAGAGACCAGTCTTACTTATCTTTAAAAAAAATCTTGCCATCATGACTGAGGTGAGATAATATTTCAAGGAGGTTTCGATTTGCATTTCCCTGATAGCTAAGGATGTGGAGCATTTTTAAAGATATTTAGACATTTCAATTTCGTCCTTGGTAAAGTTTCTTTTGAGTCCCGGGATCATTTGTTACTTGGGCCATTTATTTCCTTGGTGTTTAGTTTTCCTCAGGGAAATTTGCGGAAGAGGTGGGGGTAAGACTGTAAGAGCCTAAAGATGGGGAGGAGCAATGATATGCAAGATACTCCACACAAGTTAGAGCTGGCATACCGTAACAGGACTGTGCATGACCTGCTCAATGACCTCCCTCCCCAAAGTCTAGCATGGATCACAGGCACTAGGATCCTTAGAGGCAAGGGATTAACAGCCACAATAGTGTTCCCATACTAAAGGGGAACACAAGAAAGGGCTCTAGGCAATGCTACTGAGTCCTTACACCTTATCAGAGAGGAGTACCCAAAGGGAAGTTTGACATGCACACTAAAGGATGCTCTAGAGATTGGAGGGGGAAGAGAGGAACACTGGGAGAAAGGAAGGGGGGTGAAAGGAAGGGGGAAAAGGGAGGGAGCAAGGGGGACGGGGAGGGGTGGAGGGAGAGAGGGAACTGGGGTACTTATTAAGTTTGTATGATTGGAAAAATAAATAAATAAATAAATAAATAAAATTTTTAAGAAAGGTTATCTTTGCCACAACATTTTAAAAAATCAAATTCCTTTCACTATGATTTGTCAAAATGTGGACCGTCCACAGGGTAAGAAGCATTTTTCAGGTGCTTAAAAGTTGATCAAGGGTTGGGAAATGGCTCAATGGTTATGCAAAAGGCCTGAGTTCAGATCCCAGATCTCAAATAAAAATGCCAGGCAGATGTAGCACCAACTTGCACTTCTGGCCCTGGCAGAGCCTAGGAAACCCCAAAGAAAAGCAATTAAGAGATAGAACAATCTAGAATGATTCCCGTAGTCACTCTTGGGTTTCCACAGGCACACAGCACACACATTCAAGTGCTCTTACACACACACACACACACACACACACACACACACACACACACACACACACAGCTGATTCAGAGCCACCAGTTAATGGACATTAGTTCGCTTTCTGACTATCTTCAAATGAACTCGCAATTCTTTCCAGTTAATTTAAGCAGTAGATGCCTTGAGCCACATCTCAGCCATAAGTGAAAACGGCTATCATCTGAGCTGAGGCAACTATGCCCATCAGAGTGGTTGGCTAGTGAGGCAGTTGGCACGGAGATGTGCCTGAATGATGCCCAGCAGCTGTGATGCTAGATGCATTTCACTTTGAAAAGATGGCTTATGTGAGTCTTCTTTAATCTATGAGATTTTCCCATCATTCTCCAGAAAGGAGATGTTAACATCTTCTAATATATGTAGAAATATCAGCATGTGGATTTTTATGAAAACTCTGTAAAGAAACTAAGGCAAGTATCATTTCCCCTACTTCTGGGGATTGATGACTAGAGAAGTCAGTTAACCTGTTCCACAGTACACGGTATATCACACATCCAGGCTTTCAGTTATGAGATCAGAGAATCTGAACTTCACAAAAAGAGCTCACCCACACTGGACACCACGAGCTCTGAGTCACCTGCGGATGGAAACAGAGTGAATTCACAAGAGCCCATGAAGAAAGACCCAGTGCCTCACAGGGGTGACAAGCAGTAATTTGGGAATTTGGAAACACAAGTTCAGAGGAACTTATATCTCCCTGTGAGCATGCAGTGGATGGGTTGCTGCCAAGAAAGATATCTGAAGTCCCCTTTTTGAAACAGGCTTTCTGATGATAGGAAATCCAGGTTTCCCACAGAGCTAAGCCTTCAAAGGTGTTGTTTGATAAAGAGCAGACACAAACTGCAATGAGGTTGTTTTCCATTAGTGACTGTCAACTTCACAGTCGACCCAGAGATTCCCTTCTCACTAGGCTCTCTTTACTGAAACCTTCCTTCCATTAGAAGCTGCTGTACCATTTATTCTTTCCTCAACAAACCCTTGAAAAACCCAACAATGGCAGCTATTCCCTAGGAGCTGGGCAACTTGCCCATGTGACTGCATGTAGCCTTTGCAATAATTGTAAGAGGGAAAATTATTTCTACTTTATATATGAATATACTGAAGCTCAGAAAGGAAAATTTGCCCCAAGTTTCTTAGTGTTTAAGTTGCCAAGTGGTCTGGTTATCTATTGCCACATAAAAATAAATGGAATTAATGGCTTATAATGCATTCATTATGTTCCATAATTTTATGTGAGGTGTTTGGGCAGAGCTCACTAGGGACAGCTCACCTCTGCTCCATGTTGAACTGCTTGACGGGGCTGGAGACTCCCCAATAACACACAGCTCCCAGCTTCTCTCAGGGTGGGCCTCTCCTTGTGGTGATTTGGGCTTCCTCGAAGCATGTCAGGCAGGTTCCAAGAGTGTGTATCCCAAAGATAAGAGGAGAATATGGCGGTCTCTAAAGCCTGATCCTAGAAATGGACATGATGTCACTTCTGATCTATTTTATTGTGCATGAAGTTTTCCTAGGTTCAAGAAGAGTGAGCATAGAACCTACTTCTAATTAAAAGGAATAGCAGAGAGTTTTCAGCCACATGAAGCATACTGCATAGAGCACAGATAAAAGCAAAGACTTAAGTTTCTATACATGTTACATCTAAACTAGCATTCCCCCTGATACATTTTTCAGCTGTTATCCATTATCCTCTGCATTACAATAAGCAGCTTAAGAGTGTATTGAAGGCTTGGATCACTTCTCATGCACTATGGATTAGACACCAGGTCAGTGTGTCTGTAAGCACAGTAGCACTCTGAAATACCCTGGACCTTGATGTAGTTCAGTGAAAAGAGGGATGGGGGAGTCACATGATTCTCCAAATCTCTCTTTCCCCCCAGCACTATCACTGTAAAACTCTGCTCATAACTGCTGAAACAAAATATCATTGACTGGGTGACTCAAATGACTGATGTTCATTTCTCACAGTTCTAGAAGCCAGGAAGTCAAAGATGAAGGCTCTGATGCAGGCACTTGGCTTGCAGCTGGTCATGCCTTCATATGACAATGAAGGGGAGGACAGACCCATTACTCCTTTACTTCCTGTAAGGACACTAATCCTATTATGGGATGCTATAGTTTGCCTGCATGTTGACATTGATCAGTCAGCTAAGGGGAACAAGAGGATTTTATTCTTTCTTAAAATTTTGGTCACAGTTCTTAGTCCAGCTTGGCAGGAGAGCTCATACATCAGGAGTTGGAGAAACTGGCCACATAATAATATCCACAGGGATTACTAAGGGAGGAGCAAACCTCACTCACTAGTCTGCCAAAGTATGCTGAGGAATGCTAACTTATTGACCCAGTTCCTACCTTATCTACCTGACCAGGGAATGATACCACCTACTATAATCTGGGTCTTCCCATAAGGAAGATCTCCTGCAGGTTTTTGCTCAGGACTTGCTATAATTACCAATCCCTTGTGAATATGCCCAGAACTCAGCCTTCAGTTGTCAGGTTTACACGTATGTATCTAAGTAGCAAATGGGAATTTGGCCCTCATGACCTCATTTAATCATAACTATTCCCAAGGACCCCACCCTAGTACCTCATTGAAGTTGGGACTTCAACACATGAATTTTGGAGAATGCAAACATTTAGTCCATAGTAATCATTCTACAAATGTTCTCAAGAAAATTAAATGAGACATAAATGACGTTTGGATACAGATCTCTAATGAGAAGAACCCAGGAACCAAGAATGAGAATGAAAATAACAGAGAAGAGGAAACGGGATGTTGCACAGACAGTTGCACAGAGGCTAACAAGAAAGGTGAAGGTTCAGACCCAAGCACTTCTTGGTGGAGACAGCACTGCAATCGAAAGGAAGGAAGTAGATGGGGCCTTTTTCAAGGTGAAAACATTGGCCCAGGGAATGTTTAGTCAGTAGGGATTTTGTGCCTGAGCGAAAAGGAAAATCAAGTTCACACAGAATCAGTACTAGTTCTCAACTCTGACAATCCAGAATACATGGATGCCAGTCCCCACTCACAGGGCCCCTCAAATCAGGATTTCTGGAATTGGTATTTGGAGCTTCTGTGCTTTTCAGATCTTTCTTGTGACTCTGCTCTGTAAGGTAACTGATTATGTTTTAACTAGACTCAAAGACATTGGATTTCTGGCTTGTTAAGCAGCAGCAATAAGAAGTTGGGGCGTGGGCTGTATCATTTGCACAGTGTCAGCACCCGGGGGGGTCTGCACCATAAACTGTTTCCTTAGAGTTTCATATGCTCATCACCAGCATGAAGGACAGTGACAGTGGCAACCTATAGGAGACCTTGACCCATAGTCGTGGCGGCAACATCAACAGGGCTGCACAGCAAGGGCTAAGTCTATGGGAATGGGCTGCTAACATTTATCTCTAAGGGAGATGAGAATGTCACCTGATTTTCAAAAAATCCTTCCCAGACTCTTTCCCGAGATTTCAACCACCCTTCCTGCTCCTGTTATGCACAACCTTAGCTTATACTCAAGTATATGAAAGAAAGACATTGACTGAAGTAATGCTCTTCAGTGGTGTGGTGGCCCATGAGTTGCCCGTGCTCCTGTAATGCTAATAATTGGTTTATTTTGCAAGCTAGATTTGATGAAGCCCTTCTTTGTTCTGCCTGTTCCCTATGTGTTTGGGGCGAGCAGACATTTCTTTTGCATCTCCCCATAACAGTTTCTCAATTGCCACCAATTGACAGGAGCTGTGAGTGTGACTTGTGTTTGGTTACATGACAAAGAAAGATTAAAGTCACAGATGGAATTAAGGTTGGTATCCATCTGGTCATAACATGGGCCAACCTACTCTACTCAAGAAGATCTAATATGATCAGAAAGACTTTTAACACAGAAGAAAAGCAGGGCTTGGGGGTACAGATATAGTTCCAGATACTTGGGAGGCCGAGACAAGAAAATGAAAATTTAAGGCCTGCCCAGGGTGAGTACCAGGCCAGTCTAAACATAGTAAGACCCTGTTTCAGAAAAGGGGGCATAGCTAAGTTAATAGCTAAGTGATGGAGTCCTTGCTTAGCATGTGTAAGGACCTAAGGTCCATCTCCAGCCTTGAAAGAAGTCTGGCTTCAGGGACCAAGGAAGGGACCACAAGTTGAGGAATGTGGGAAGTTTCTACCAGCTGGAAGGACAGAGACTCTTCTCCCCAGAGCATCCAGATGAATTCAGCTCATTGATAACCTGCTTTTAGCACAGGCTGGGTTGGACTATTGATCTCAGAGCTACAAGATAATATATTTGTACTGTTTTAAATCACCAAGTTTGTGGGATTATTTTTGAGAAAAATTCCCAGAATTCCTTGGCTCTGACTTCACTAGTGAATAGCACATGCTATAGTTTTATGCTCCTAACTTTTTTCTTTCATTTTATTTCTTTTCTTTGTGTCTTTCATTTCTTTCTTTCTTCTTTTTTCTTTCAAGACAATAGTGATAGTTGAATTGTGTGCCCCAACATCGATTTCCTGACTGACAACACTTCCTTCATCTGTATAACTTTAAGTTCCTTACATCAGCAAAGGAAGCAGATAGGATCTGCAGCTTCCACACATGTCGTCACCTTGAGGCATCTGGAAGTGTAAGACTCTTATTGGTCTTCTTAAATCAGATCAGTACACTAATTTTTTCTCATCAGAACTTTCTGAATGAAAAATAATTTGGTAAAGGGGTATGCAGATACATAGAAACAGTGACTTGAACGCAGAGAGCTCAGACATGCTCAGACAAACAAAGCAATCATTTTTTCTATACTCACGTTTACCTGCATATGTTTAATTGTGGATCTATAGGTGGCATGAACTTTGTCAGGTTGGGAATCTATCAATGACTGAGGTAGGCAAGGTTTCTGGTGCTTGGGGGAGGATCCAGACATGTAGTTGGGCAATTTCTAGTCAAGTGGAAAATGGAAGTTGTCATGAGGAATCGGAGGAGGAGGTGGCTCATGGAGAGACGAGTGTGCCAGGGTAAAGCTTCTGGAATAAGCTTCATTCTCAAAGAGTCCACAGCTGGGGCAACCTTGAAGGCTGGTAGGCACAGCAAGTCTCTAGCATGTTAAGTCAGCTGCCTGAAATCCTAGGGCAAGGCATGGAAGCCTCCACTTCATCACCTGGTAAGTGACTCAGACACATGCTAAAGTTCATTCATAACCCAAGCTGTATGACTGTGCAGTACCCAGAACATACTGACACCAAGCTGACCCCTGCAAACTCATATCTTTTGGACTGAACTTTCCTTTTAGTGGAAAGGGGCTGAAGAAAAAGGAAGCTAGCTATGCATTATCCCTAGGGCAAACGGAAGGGCTTCCTGTTGGACCTGAACTGCGGTTGTTGGTTTCTGGATCCATATGTTTGGATGGGAGAATGGATGCAATCTAGCACAGCCTCCCCGCCTGTTTTCAGGTTAGTATCCATCAAGGTTGTACTGCTTTTAGCTCGACGATACAACCCTTCCTGCGCCTTCCCAAGGCCAATCCAGCTGAGTGCATCCCCAGCCAGGCCCCAGACCAGCTCATTAAGTGACCGCTGGAGTGCTCCTTTCTGTGCCAGCCAGCCAGAAAGGCGCTGGTGGAGGACTAGAAGAGTGGGGGTAGGGGTGGGTCTCCTGGGGGCTCATCTCCCTCTCCCCATCTTCCCTCGCGGCCCACGGAGGGGCCTGCGGCATCTCACTCTGCAGCAGCCGGTGGCACTTGGCTCCTACTTTTGAGCGCTGTCCATGGTTGCAGCATCTTTCCACGCATCACGTCAGGAGGCCACCGCGGGCTTCTGCGATTGGCGGAGGAGCCCCTCGCCACCCTCCAGTCCACTCCACCCCCCCGCCCCTCGCACCCAGGGCGCCAGCCAGCCGGCGTGCGGGCGTGCCCCGGAGCCCCAGGGTGGCACACCCACTTTCCTTATTAGGACAGAGCCGGGCGGGGCGCGGCGTGGGGCGGGGTGTCCAGCTCTGAAACAGCCCTGGGCGCAGTCGCTGTCCAGTCGCCGAAGAGCGGCTGGAGCCCGCAGCCGGTCGCTGCACCAGAGTGGGCCACTTTGCGGTGACTTCTCTGCAGTGTCTCTGGACTGAGATTCTTCCCTGGGCTCTCCAACCTTACTCCCGGTGCGAATCCCTCGCAAAGACATGGAAGAATTCTTGCAACGCGCCAAATCTAAACTGGTAAGTTACAAGGGTGTGCTCTAGTAGAGATGTGGGAAGGAAAGGGTGTTGCAGCTGAGGGGGGGGAGGAGGGAACAACTTTGCTGCTTAGTTGTCAGTGTGTGCTTTGCCCCTCCCTGCCCCCAGAGCCTCCGGAATCCTGGTCTTGGTAAGGATCCATCTGTGCGCACAATCTCGCCCCTCCCCCCGCACCCCAGGTGGAATGAGGCCTGGCTGAACTGATGTGGCTCGCAGTGGAGAGACTTTGCCCCCGAAGGGGAGCTGGTGAACGAGGGGGTGTGTGAAAGGGAAGAAGGGAAAAGAGACTCCCCAAGACTGTACTTAAGCTGGGGGCGACGTAGCCCAAGAGGAAAGCCACGGCACTGCGGGAATGCCGGGTGCACACCTCACACAGCCTCACTGCCTACTCTGCGCTGACTCTGTGTGTGTGTTTGGGGGAGGGGGTATTCCAGCGCATCCTACCGATCTCTGTTCGTTTCTATACACTGGCAGAGGGAGAGAGCCCCAACCTTTGTCAGTGATGGGGGCTTGCCAGATAATTGCTTTCTGGGGATGGTCCAATATGTTGGCTTGGTGTGTATGGCCACTGTGCCCACAGTGAACGAGAATTTCAGTGTGTGCGTCCACAGTTCCTTCGCATTTTGGGACGACAGACTGGAGCAGTTACCTAATTCAAAACTGTGCAGATTCGCCAGTGATACAAACATAACGAAAACACTTCTGTTTCTTGAAAAAGCAAAAACCACTGCCAGCGGCAGCTCTGAACAGTGAAAATACTTTTTATGGGTTTGGCATAAAGGGATCTGCATAATTTATGATGCCTTTAACCTTTGAACTTTCACAGAAGCCAAAACACCAAGTCTGTTATGATGACACTCAATCATAAGGCAGAACATCATTTATTTACTTCACTCAAGAAAAGTAGGGTGTAAATGGAAGTGAATTCTTACAGCGATCTAAGTGCAATATCTTTTTTTTTTTAACAACTGTGAAAGTTGATTAATTCTAATATCGTTACTTTGTGTTCTATCTTAAGTAAATCTTTAGGGTTAGGGGGCATTTTAGAATTGAGAAAGTTTCAATCACCTCTGTGGCTGTTGACCCCTCCTCCAAAGTTTTACTTCATCACATGGAAAAAAAATATTTACTGCAGAAACTCCCGTAACTGTTTTTCCTTTCTGCTGGTAAAAGTACATTCTGTGTTCTTAGTAATGGGAGAGATGTTCAAATGGGGGAATGTTCAAATATTGAAGTCAGCCTTGGTAATGTGTGTGTGTGGGGGGGGAGTTGGGGCTGCATCTACATTCCCCACACATGTTTCATCAGTTTTTTTTTTTTAAACAGAAAATACTTAGATGGGGAGGGGTTTGGTGTGAGCAAGAAGCTCATCTCATTTCCGAAGAACGATTGCTAAGATGGAAATTTCCCTATTTCAGAGTAATCAGTTGAAAATAATGTGTAATTTATTTACCGAGTCCCTTCATTAGCTGAGCAATTGCTCTACATCATTAAAAAAAAAAAAAAAAAAAAAAAAGAAAGACTGGAAAAAGAAGCAGTTGTTTGAAGTTCTTTTACCAGTTTCCTATGTTTAGCCAGAAGAACACTTACAGCTTAATTGGTCTTTTCTTGGAATCGGCTTCTGGCTGGGAATCACCATTAGCTTTTCTTGGTCAGCTACAGAAGAGGGTTTGGTCATTTTTTTTTGTTACAAATTTCTCCTAATAAATATTTTAGGTGATGGAATTTGTACTTAATATATAAATTTCAGATAGACTAGAAGATAAAATTTTACTTATATAATCCTTTTCTTGAGGAGTAAAAAAGTTTGTAATTATGATAATTGTTTGTAACAAGTTTATTCATGTTAAAATGACAGGGCTTTTTCCCCATTATTCCTAGGAAAAATACTTTAAGGAAAAACATTTACTATTCTGACTTTTCACACCTGAGTTTTATTAAAATGATAATTTTGGCATAGGAATTATATGTGAACGGTTTTCCATTAAAAGTTAGTATAATTTATTTATGTAATAAAATTGCCTAATTGCCATATTTAACTTCTATCTGATTATTTTCTTTGCTATACGTATGCATGCATATATATGGATATACATATATTCATATGTATTTAAAATAGTGATCTCCCTTCTGAAGTCTGAGCATACAATAGTTACTTCCAACAGACCAAAGGAATTTTAATTTGAGAAATGGAATTGCTATTGGCCATATGTTCTCTAAAAATCAATACTTCAGACAGCTGACCAGATGTATAGGCCTGTAGTCCTAGCTATTGGGAAGTTTGAGACAGGAGAATCATAAGTTCAAGGTTTGCCTGGGCTGCAGAGTGATTTCAAGGAAGCCTTGGAAACTTGGTGAAACTCTCAAAATAAAAGAAGGCTGAGGACGATACTGAATTATGAAGTGTTTGTTTAGTATGTACAAAGTCCTAGATTCAATCCTTAGCACTGCAAATTGAATCAAAGCAAATCTCTCTTTGTCTTTCTCTGTCTCTCTCTCTGTCTCTCTCTATGCCTCTCTCTATGTCTCTCTCTCTCTCTCTCTCTCTCTCTCTCTCTCTCTCTGTCTCTCTCTCACACACACACACACACACACACACACACACACTATTTTGGAGAAACTTTTGGCCCCTTTCAGATGAACAGCATTTATTGTTTGTATGTTATGATAAGAAGAGCTTTCCCATTGGGTTGTGCAGAAGTCTCTGGGGAGGTGTGTGCTTCAGTTTGTCAGCAGTGAGGAGCTAGTTTCCACTAAAGTTGGGAAAAGATTCTGAGTTTTATTTCCAGTCTAGTCTAGCCTTTGCACTGAGACAGGTTCAAGCACATCATACCACCCTTCTCTCTTCTAAGTCTCCTCTCTAATACTACCCTTTATTAGGAATATTGTTAAATATGTGCTAGAAATGGTCAGTTAACCCCACATGTGACTGGGAGGGCTCTCCCACCCACTCCCACCCTCTCCATAGCTCCCGACTTCTGCATGCTGCCAATGTGCTCTGGTGGGTTTGCAAAAAACAAAAAGCAGAAAAAATAACTTTGTGTGTTTGGAAGGGCGGCAAGGAACATGGCCATCCTTTTCAACTACAATCTCCAGGGACAAATGCAGACAAATTGATCAATATCATAATTGCTAATGCTCTGAAACATCAACTATGCGAGCTGAGACAGCCTCTGAGCGAGGAGAACAGTAATGAAGTGCATGCTTGAGAACCCAGGCACCTTCCGGCCTGGATGCTCACTGCTGGAGTGGAAATGAGAGACAGAGAAAACCTTTTCCTCCTCTCTGGCCAGTGGCTGTTGGTTCTTCCTCCACCTGCAGACTCAGAATTGGAGAAGAAACCAGATCCTACAGTTAGTTCATCTTGGTCCTTCAGCTTTAGTTTGTTCTCCATTTTCAGTTAAAGCATCTCTGCAGCTCTTCTTAACAGTTTCCTATGCAGGAAAGACTGAAGAAGGAAGGTAAGGAACCAGGACTTTCTGCCTGTGACTTGGAGATTATTCTCCACTTTCAAAGGGGCCCTTTCAGAAAAATGTTCAGTCAAAGACCAACTCATGGAAACAAAGCCCAAGTTCCCATGGACTTTGGAGCAAAAATTGTAACTGAGGAATGACCAGAGAAGGGGGGGGGGAGCCATGGGGCCTGGCTGGTGGGAAGTAAGGGTCCTCACGCTGAGGGCATGTTGCCCAACTTCCTACTCTGTCCAGATGCCATTGTCTGATGCCATTCACGCAGCTGATGATGGGCGGAGATCATGGTAGCCCACATACCCCAGCACATAAGTCATGAGCCAGTCTTGGAGGGGTGGCTAGCTGTGGCTGAGAGGACACAGAGTGCATCAGTATCCCAGGAATGCTGTTTTTCTTCAAGGGAAAGTGCAGAGAGAGTCACCATTGCAGTCCAGGGACCTATCTGCCCCTTCGAAAGCGACAGCTGGAGTGCTCATGTCTGCAGCGTCTGTCCGACCCGATAAACGTCAGCCTCTCTTCTTGGCATGTGGCACAGGGACAAGAACGCACAGTCTCGGAACAATGGCATGAGATTGGTAAAGGATACAGATGGGGTGGGCTAGGGAGAACATGTCGGCCAGTAGAAATCTCACCTGGAAACATGACTTACTATGTGGGAAAGGGGTGCGTGCCCATGCAAGAAGATCAGCTTCACAGGAGGGCTGGGCTCCTGCTGATCATAGAGCTCAGTCTCAGCTCCTTCCCTACCCCAAGCCAAGAAAGCTTTAGGCAGTGTCTTGTTTTGTTTTCGCTGAGACAGGGTCTCATGGAGTCCAGGCTGACCTTGAATGCTTGACCCTCTGGCTGCCTCCCAGGTGCTGGCATTTCAGGCACGCTCCACCATGCCTGCTGACTCGTGCCTTTTGCCACAGAAGGAAACCTAGGAATCCAAAGCATTTCTGTGAATGGATCCTCTTTCACGGGCTGAGGATGAGTCCTTGGTCAGATCTGGAACAGGCTATTTCTCACTGCAAAAGCATCCAAACAGCAGCTGGAGACAGGCCAGCCCCAGGGTCTTTTGGTCATACCTTTTCTGGGCAAATAGATCTCAGAAGAAAAAAGATGTACTCGCCATCATTCATGCAACTTTCATCCTAGAGGACATAAGATGAAAGGGCAAAGGCCGTCCACAACCTATGACTCAAAGAATGCTTTACCACAGTTTTGGTGTAATGCGTTTGCCTCTGAAGAGCATTTATTTGAGCTGATAGTGACATCATTTTGTTTCTGGTGTGCTACTCAAGGGAGCTCTTGCAGCCTGGTGACTTGAAGATGGAAGCTGATTTTCTTTTTTTTTTTTTTTTGGCACACACCCCTTTCTGTCCACGTAGCACAGAAAAAAAGAATGGGGAAAAGGTTACTGAGTCTGTTGTATCCTTTGCTGAGTGAGTGAGTCCTCTGCATTCATTGATTCTTCTTAGCCTCAGGGATGATTAAAGAGTCAAAGGAGTGTGTAATTTTCTTTGAAAGGGAACTGGAGGAATGGAGAGAGTCTGGAGAAATGGCTCAGGAGTTAAGACTCTGCCTCACAAACAGGACTCAGGGATCCTGAGTTTGAATCCCAGGTCCCACGTAAAAACGCAAAGCAGAAATGGCAGCAGTCTGTACTTCCAGTGGAAGTACTGATGGGAGGAGCCTGGAGAATCCCTGAGCAAAGCAAAAAGGAGGTAGAAGCAATCCAGAATGATTCCTGAAGTCATCCTCCGTCCTCCACAGAGACACACATTGCCCTCTGACACACACACACACACACACACTGCACAGTATCCTTTAAGTTTGTGCAGTGAACAACCTGCACCGTCTGGGCAGGTGTCCTGTTGGAGGTACCAAAGCAGCCTATTCATAATCTCTGGTGTCATCCCAGATATATTCTTGGGGCTTTGGGTTTTGGTCTCTAGAGAAGTGCAATATTCCTTTTTTGTAAAAAAAAATCCATTTATTTATTTAAGAGAGAGAGAGAAAAAAGAGAGACAGACAGAGAGAGAACATGGCGTGTGTATAGAAGAAGATTCTCTCCTTTTACCATGTGAACTCTAGGAATTAAACTCAGGTCACCAGATTTGCTTTCAGATTTGCTGAGCTTTCTTGCCAGTCCAAGAAGGGCAGTATTCTTGAGAAACTTTGGTTAATGGATCTCTATAGTGTCTTGAAAAAAAATCAGTTTCATAAAGACCAAGTTGGACCGACTAAGGAAGTTGCTATGGTGGAAAGCAGCATAATGACCTTGCTTTGTAAGTAAAGTCAGAATGGTGTTCCTGTGACTCTCAGTGCCAAGCTTAGAACCATAGCTGGTTTCTCCGTTCTCCCCCAGGCTTCTCCCCCTTTTCAGGGTCTTATGAGTGGCAGTCCAGTCATGTCACTCCAACTGGAAACTTCTTCAGCCTCTCCCCACCCTTTGTAACCCAGGCCTCATGGAGTCACCGTGGCTGCACCGAGTCAGGTCACGCTGAGTCGCCAGTGGCTGCGCAGGATGGCCGCAGTGGCCAGCGCTCTGGATTCTGCACGTTGCTCACATGGCTGCACAGGACCCAGAGAGTGTCACTGCTGAAAGCATCTCACTAACCACTTTCCAATGCTCTTAGGTGAATGGACAGCCTTCCTAGAAGGCCTCTGCTCCTTTTCCTACTGCCCTGGGATTAAAAAGTTGCTGTCTCTTCTTTAAATGAGTTGCAGAAAGGAAGCCTATGCTGAGTCCTCTGCAATCCTTGAGTCAAAACCACATTTTCCAATAATGCCTTTAGCTCACTCACTTACCTCATTTGTATTCCTGTTCTATTCATCGATGCTGTGAGGTAAAAGCAGGGAGCAGGGTCTGTGCAGGGATAGGCTCACCGTTATGTCTCCAGGGTCTGGCATGATGCCTGATGTTCAGAGGGTGGATGTTAAAATAAATGAAGCTGTAAAGCAAGATACTAGGCATGACAGGAGGCAGTGACCCAATAAAGATGAACAGCTGACTATTCAATCCCCTTGGGTGTATGAATCTGAGGAAAGATTAGTGACAGCATACTGGATGCAGGTTGGCTTGGTATAAGGTGAGGAGCACTAAGGTCGAGGAGTGCTGTGCAGTGCATTGCACACAGTGTGCACTGAATACAAAATATTATTACCCAGTTAGGAGGCTAATTGTTACCCATGGGTATATTAGAATCTGAAAAAAAAAGCCTGCATAGAGGATAGCAGAGAGAAGTACAGGGCCCAGTACTGCTCTTTAAAGCCACACTGGGTAGATAAGCAGAGGGTAGAGCCATTAGAACCAGTCCTCCATGGGGCTGAAAGACTAAAAGTTCAGTGGCCCAGTTTCAGCCCTGCATCGGTTTGGTCCATCTGAATTACTATTAAAGTCACTGGAAAGATTGGCTGGGAAGCCTGAGAATAAGGGCAACGTTACGCCAGATTTTGTTTTTGTCCAAATCAGCACTGCGCATCTCATATAGAGAGCAAAATCATGTGAAACCCTGAGCCAGACATCAGTCTTCTGCTTCCTGTAACTCAGGATATGACCTGACTTTCCCAAGTATGCTTACTAGCTCGTAATGCAATAGCCCATTTGAAATGATGTTAAGAAAAATTGCCCTCTCTGTAGGTGAATGTAAAGTCTGCAAACATTCGCTATGTGCTTGGTACTGCATGTTTTGGCAGTCACAAAGCTGAAAATGTGTTGCTGTGCAATTTCTTTAGCTTATTGCTTTTGACATTTGTTTCTTCCTTTGTTTTTCATCTTGTTTTCTGTGTATGTGCATGTGTGTGTGCGTGTATGCATGTGTGCATATGTGTGTGTGTATGTGTGTTTGTGTGCTCTGGGCTCTCCCATCTCTGCCTTCCAGGGCCAGAATTACAGAGCAATATTTAGGAGAGATCTGGGAATCTGAACTCAGGTCCTTTTGCTTGTTAGGCAAAGGTTTACTCTCTGAACCATCCCTTTAGCACTTGGTCTTTAAACAGATGTATCTTCAGTATGATTGACTTATTCTTTTGACTCCTGGAAAGAACTCATAAAAACATGTTATAATGATGTTGAATGTACTTCAAATTTTGTTTTTTTAGTGCTTATCTGCTTATTTTTGAGAATTCAATTTTTAATGATGATAGAGAATATCCTGTAGATCTGGTGAGCTCACTGGAAGCAGCACCAAGCACCCTATTTGTATCTGAGCCCATGAGCTGGAAAGCACCAGGCAGTCATGAGAGAAGCCACTTTCCTTATGTCAGATCTCAGATTTTCATGGAACACAATGCCTTTTGTTTCTTCTCACATCTCGCCCCTAAACAGTGCTGTGTCGAGGCTGAGTTGGGCCTGAATTTAGTTCCTAACCCTGCCACTATTACCAAGCAGCCACACACTCTTGACCACTAGATCTCTCTGTGTCTTGGTTTCCCTATCTGTGGAATGAGAACACGTGAAGCATCCTTGCGCCAGCTGTCGTAGGTGGGCACGTACCTGGGGAGACCAGGATCTCTGGCCACAGTGCTAGAAACATGACAGTGTTGTCAGTGGATACAATGTTCATGTGGCCCTGTTCACATGTCACAGAAACAGGGATGATTCTTGGTTAACTTTAGTCGGAACAGAATTTGTTGACTGTCTGAGGCCCAAGAAAGACTCATTTTCATTTTACCCCACACTGGTCTCCTTTTGCAGCTGAGGAAACTGAAGTCTAATAAGGTGAGAGAATCACCTGAGGTTTGCAGCAGGTTCCCCTCCTCCACCTCTCCCCATCTGTAGCAGTCTCAGGGACGCTTGGAGACCCTTGGGGACGGGGATAAGCAGGCGCAAAGTCAACAGCACAGACTCTGGAAGTCAGGCGAGTGGCAAAGCAGGCTCGCAGGCTCGTTTATTGTAAATATCGGGCTGCTTATGTACCCCACCCAACCTCCCATAAGTCCCAGCGGGAGCTTTTGCTGCGTTGTCCTGTCTGGCTTGGTCCTCTCAGCCAGGCTGTTTGATGTCAGCACCAGGCATGGCAGCAGGTTCTAGCTTGGGGAAGTTGCATTCATGCATGCGGCCCATACGGACAATACAGGCCTGCCTGGCCCGTCCCTCCTACACCCATCATCTGCCAGCAACTCCAGAACCCTCATGTTTCAGAGCCTCTTCCTAGAGATCGACCTGCTCACTGCTTTTGAAGTGAAAGCTGACGGCTTTACAGACAGGTTGGGCTGTATATTAATGAGTTGGCTCATTTATCTCTTGCTCTGACTCAAGAGAGTTATTTTTTTTTTTTTTTTTTTTTTTTAGCTATTGTCTGATTTACATGTAAAGTCTTTAGACACTGGAATAATTAACCCATAATACTGAAAACTCATTATGAGAAAAATATGTCTCAAAATATTGAGTAAGGTGCAATGTCTTCTTTCACTATATGTTCATTTGCAGAAAAGAGAAAAGAAAAAGAAATAATTGGTGAACCATTTGAAGGGTATGTGACTGGTCTTGAGGGTAACTGGAGACATGTTAGCACTTGATAAACTTTTAATAATGGGATGCACTGTAAGAAGTTTATATGGAAAACAATGTTTGAAGCCAAGATTGTGAACATAGCTCTCATGGTTACCACTGTGTCCTTTAGGATTGTTTTTGATTCATTGGCAGTAGGGTGTGGTGATTTCAACCCAAGAGACACAGGTAGAAAGGGGAAGAGCTGGGATCAAAAGTCGGGCCCACTGGTGTGGCAGTGCCACAGGTACGAGTGAAGCAAGGGTGGGCAGGGAAGACGGAAGCAAAGGCACAATTGGACGGGAATCAGGAGAAGAGAGATGGGTAAGTGGATTGAGGGAAGTGATCTGAAAAGCAGTCAGGCAGATCTAGAAGAAAATGCAAAGCTCAGGGTGGGCCAGCCTACAGGTGCAACTGTTTATGTCCAAGCTCAGGCAATCTCTGCCAACCTGAAGTCGGCTGAAAATGGCAGCAAAAGCAGCTTCTCTTCTGGCAGTGGACACGGATTACTAAAAACCCACCATTATATTTCCCATGGGAAAATCCCCCAAGCTCTATCCTGGAGGCTATTGTGAGGTGGTATGAAGGAGACCAAAAAGACACAAGAGTCAGCCACTGTCAATTGTGCTGTTTCCTTCATAGGTGCTGTGCCTCGAGACTCAGTGGCTGGCTTTTCTCAAAAGTGGATAACAGGAATTTAGGTGCAATTATGATGGAAAGTTGCACTGAAGAAACAGTCTTAGGGCCCCAGTATTTGTAGTTGAGTAAATTGTTCTAAATATCTGGGAGTTATATGGTTATTGACATCAACTACATACTTGATTTTCACAGCAAGGGAAAAAGACCCTTAAGACATGGTGTTCAGAAACATGTTTCATTTAGAGAATTAGAGTCAGCAAGAACAGAAAAGAAATGGTTGCATGGAGAGTGGGTGGCAAGATTGTCTGAAGAGGCCACTGGTGTAGGAGACTTGAGTCTTGTTCTTGTGTGTGTGTGTGTCAAGCCAGGTATGTGAAACATTGCAGTTTTTCACAAGTGATTGTGATTCAGGGTGAAGGGGAAGGTATGGAGCTCTGAACGGTGGAGAAGCATGGAGAGGTCCTCAGCATATACAAGACTCGATGCATATCCCCCACTCCCACCCTGGATCCATGATCCATTTGGCCTGGACTCCAGGAGAATTCAATAACGACCAAAGCCAGGAAAAGCTAAGACCCCAAGAAAAGCCTCGGAGAGGGGTTGGGCCGACCACTGTGTGCCACAAATACCACAAGTATTTGAAAGGGTTTTGTGTAAGAGTCCTTTTTCATAGGAATCATTCTTTTTCTTAGTTGAAAATCAAGCCTTTTACGAGGCATTATTTTTCTTTAAAAGGGAGCTTCTTGGTAGAAGAAGAGAAGTGAGTTCTGAAAGTTTTCTTCTGACCTCCATCTATACGTCATAATGTACATGTATGTGTTTCTGTCTCTCTCTCTATATATATGTGTGCGCGCGCGCGTGCATGCGTGTGTATTACTCTGCTCTTTCCCCCATGCACATAAACAAATAAAATACTGAGGGGAAGTGAAAAGGGGAGCTTCTTACAGTTGTTTCCTATAACTTAACAAATGAGTTGCGTGGAGAAGTGACCATGTGGTGCTTCTTGCTGTCTCCATCCAGGATGTTGGATGTTTACTTCTTTCTACATTCTTCATGAATATTTCTGCAGCAAGTGGTTCTTGACCAGATCAGCAGCTGGCTCTGAGAACGGCAGGTGGTCAGCTTAGCTTAGCTGCCCAAAGTTCTGTGGAACGTCTGAGAGGACAGAAGTGCCTTCCCCAGGAAGGACTGGACTCCTCTCTAGGGAGGCAGGGGAGCAATGGCTCTCTGAAACTTGCTCTATCTTTTTATTTCTTTTCCTGAGTTGGAAATCTAATTGAAGGCCTGATGCATGCTGGGTGAGTGCTCTCTTAAGTTACAGCTGAGCCCTTCCATTCTGCTATCTTCATCTTTCCTGGGCCCTAAGCAGAAGGCTTGGGTTGTCGGCAACATCTCCTGAAGACATACAGGGTAGAATTTCTCCATCCCCCAGGTTATTGTGGCCAGGCAGGCAGGGCCACTTCCTTGTGGAAGGCTGGATCCCTCAGGGGAGAAGAAGACATTCAATAGATTTTTTTGTAGTTTAATAGAAGCCTATGCTTTGATTCATATTTTGCTTTATTTTTTGAGTATTTACCCAGATCTTTGAGCAGACCTAAAATTTTGGATCTTTTTATTGGCAAATCGCAGCATCTCTGGCAGCATATGTAGGTGATGCATTGAAAGAGAATGGCTAAGAAAGAGAAGGCATATTCCTTTAGAGCACAATGTTTCTTCACTTGTATGTCTGTAAAATAAAGCCACATATAAAACAAAGGCACTGTCATGGCGCTCTGATTATCACTGTATCCCAGTTGACAGCCCTGGACAGTGGCCTGAAACGCTATCACTCTTGGATTCAGTCTCCAGAGAAGCGCAGACATTAGCTGCCTGCGGTGGATGCAGATCAAATGTCATCCTAGAACTGGTTTTTAAAGCACTTTGAAAAATGTATTACCTTTCCAAATTATTAGGTCAGTTTGAAATTAATGGGGAAGCATGTTTTTCTTCTTTCTTTGAAATTATTTCATGTCCCAAAAAGTCTCTGACTGAGCATGGCATCTGTGTAAGACTCGTTGCCTGCAGAATGGGTTCCTCTGCTGGCATTCCTAGAGCTTATGGGGATGGCTCCTGCCAGCACTGAGCTAAGTCTTCTTCTTGTCCCTTTGCTGGTCAACGCTGAGCTATATGTTCCTATCCTATCTAGAGGTAGAGGCAGGAGGTTGGCTAGTTCAAAGTTAGACAACAGTAAATCAAGAAAGAGAAAGAGGAGAAGCAGAAAGAAAAGGAGGAGGAACAGTGTATAAACATTTGGCTTGTTCGCCTTTTTTTCAATATTTTGAATTATCCTGTAATGAGCATCTCTGTACATAAAAATCTTACCCTGTTTTAGGATCACAATCTTAAAATGACTTTCCAAGTATGTCATTATTGAGGCCAAAAAACCCAGCATTCTTAAACTTTTTGTTTTGCTGTGTTTAATTTTTGGGCTATAGCCCACGTTGGGCTTAACCATGTAACTAAACTTCTGGTACTCCTACCTTGGGGTCCTGGGACTACAGGTATGGACCACCACACCTAGTGGTATTGGGAATCAAATCCAGGTTTTCTGCATTCTACCAACAGTGCCACATTGTCATGTTCTCTTTAACTTTATGAGAAGTCTTTCCAAATTGGCATTTGAAAGCAAAAATTACCGAATTTTAAGGCTCAGATTTAGAAAGGTTATCTAGGCTCCCAATACATTACGGCAGAACCAAACAAAATTAGAGCAGATGCTTGAAATCTAAGTGTACTTTCCCAATGTATTCAAGAGACTGTTCTGTGTCTTGGGAACTCAGGCCCATGGGTCTGTATACGGCCGCCAGACACAAGCTATGCAGTTCCAGCTATAGCTTCATTATTTGAGACTGTGAGGTTGAATCTGAGGAGGGAACCACCTGTTGTTTTCATTCCTCTCTCAAATGAGCCTCAGGGAGCATTCAAACGCCCACTGCCCACTGAGGTAGCCTTCAGGGCTCGTTCCACGTCGTCATCTTCACCTGCATCTTGTAACACTCCATCTCTGCTCAGCTCATTTTAATCCCCGGGGTCCTGAGTGCACCACCCTCAGTCACACTGGCCTTCCACAGGTTCTGTGTGATGAGTTCAACTGATCCTGGATCAAAAATACTTGAAAATTGTTGTATTTGTATTGAACACTTATCAATACTTTCTCTTAAATAAAATAGCTATTTACAATACATATATATGATTTTGAGAATATAGGAAGATATGTATGACTTATAGGCAAAATATGCATTTCATGCAGTGTACCTGAGCCTCTGTGGAATTGGTATCATCAGGGACCTCTGAAAGTGATTCTCTGAAGATCTGGAGTGTGGCTGCCGTTGGCGGCAGCTCAGAACTTAGTACTAAATTTCATAATTGCTCACATTCAACTTCACATAGGATCATGATGTCAATATTTATGTCATAGATGAGAACGAGACAAAAGAGATGGGATCTAGTGTAACCCAAGGACACAAGCTAGTTAGTTCAATGGCAAATCTTGGGGAGTATGCCTCTTCTGATTCTGATAGAAGGCCTCCTGGAGAACCGGACAGTTCAGCTTCATTGATGTAAAAGAAAATGATGGAGCTAAACACTAGGGCACTTTTCTGAGAGGAGACAGTGGTGTAATGTGCAGCACAAGCCCACTGTGTATGGGAGGTTTTCATGATGGACTGCGATGTACAGGTGGCGAGTGTGAGATTAATAAATGTGTCATAGGTGGAAGCATGCTGAGCAGTGCTCTGGAGACCACATGTCACCTTGAGCAGGAAGGGCTGCCCAGAGATGGGTCTCCAGAGAGCCTGTGGATCATCTGACGTACCCGTAATGGCGCAGCACGAATGTTACTTCTGTTAATTCCGCTGAGAGATCTATGTGGGAAGAAAGTTTAATTGCCTGTAGCTCTAGCTCTTGCCTTGCGGCAGTGGAGGAAGGTGTAATCTTGTCAGATTTTCTTTCTTTCTCTATTCTAACCCTCCTCCCCAAACATTTCCTTACTTGGAAATTGTCTTGTCTGCTACTGCCCAGAGCCTAAAAGTACCACATATTGATGCAATAGGGAGTGATTTTTAGTGTAGTGCGGCTGAATGGCATGTAAGATGAAATGTCCTCTTTCAGAATTCATTCTCGGAAATATAGTTGCTTCAACTCTACTAAGTCAGACACCGCAGGATCCATTCAACATATGCAAACATGAAGACACATCAGACTTGTTAGCCTATAGTTAGAGGTTCGGGGTTGCCTATGTTTCTTCCATTCTTCCCTTTTTAGGGCTTCAGATATGCTTAGCATACTCTCAGCTCTGAGTCCCTCTCTTCATAAAATCTTAAGTTCACATTGGTGGGAAAAGGAAAACATTCTAATGTAACTTAAAGATAAACTCACATTAGTAGAAAAAGGAAAATATTCTAATGTAACTGAAGGAAGCTTTAGGGAGATGGAATTCAGTTTTAGTCTGGAGTTGAGATACTACATTAGTGAAAAGTGTGAGATGTTAACTGTCCTGAAAGCCCTACCCGATTTTCTTTTAGAGAACTCTCCAGACACAGGATGATTTATATGTGGTATGGCAGCTCCTTTACGGGTGCTGTGCTGAGTTTCACAATTATAAGGGAAATGTACGTGAAATGGTATTTTCTCCGGTGTTGGGAGGGAATGGAAATCACAGACTCTGAGAGACTGTGTTGTATAGTTGTTAAGTCCCGTACATAAACAATTAGCTTGCTGTGGGGCAGGCAATTCTGAAAGTAAATTCTTGTGTGCTGTGTGTCAAAATTTCTAGTAGGTGTAAATATATTTTGGCTTAGGAAAAAAAGACATGCGACAGAAATATTCAGACAAAAGTAGTCAAATTAAATTGTCTTGCTGGGCCCAGTATGTTTTGCTGGATATCTCAGGTCCAGATTGTCTCTCAAACATCCTGATCAAATCCCTGCCACACAACTGTCAGCAACACCCACAGGCAGTATTGTGTTTCCTTTACAGAGGGGGAAACTGAGGCTGAGAGATGTCAAAGTAGCATGTTCTCTAGGCACACAACTAATGAATGTTGGAGCCGACTTCCTAGTATACTGTTAGGAGTCTTAGCTTGGACTTCATTTTGAAAACGTCACAGGTTCATGATACATGAGTAGTCACTCTGGCAGCTCTACAGAAACAGTCAAAGAAGCTCAAGAGATCTTGGTGGAACACAGAGTGATTCAGCACCGATTCTGAGCCTCGGGTGTCTTGCTTCTGCACAGGAGATGTTGATAGCACTGACGCCAGATCACATGTGGACAGAGGGCCTGCAGAGAGCACTGATGACCAGCAAACAACAGCCAGCTCATGACTCCCTTTAAAATGCTCCAGAGAAAGTGCCCCCGAGGGAAGTACACTGCAGCCCCAAGGCTCACTTGCTGCAGTCGCCTGACTCTGAGAAGTCCGACATGCTGGGTGACTTCCGGGCTATGAAAAGGAACAGATCTGTAACTTTCTTGCTTTAGTAAGAAAAGAACTGGTTTGGAAGGAAATACAGAGTCATCAGTGGTTTCAATCAACCTTCGGTTTAAATTACCGTCAAGGCAGGCCCTGCATGGATTTGCTTTCTAATATGTGTTAAAATCAGTTCATATCCCTTCTTCTTGCTCATACAAAATGCAAGGCCCTGAGACTTATGGTCCAGGCAGTGAAGGAATGGACCATATATCCTCCAAACAGGCTTTGGGGAGTAGATGGAAAAAGAGGGTAGATTGAACTGGCAGCCTCTCCAGAAACACAAGGTCCTTAGCTGGAGTATTCAGTTGTCTCAGGGGCAAAGTGCAATTCCTGGCCTTTCTCCAGAACTTGCTGTAGGAACATAGTGCTTAAGTGCTTACCCTCTTCACGAGTCACTCTCTCTTGAAGTTATTCAACATTGCTTGCTTTTTCTTTGACATCACCTGAATGGCATCCACTCAACTTTACTGTCCCCGCCCTCCTGTGAGGTTCAGCTTTCTTGTGACGCTCTGTTTCAGGGGCTTCCTTCATGATTTGTGCCATCTTTCTTTGTTGCTGACTTTTGTACAGTCATTCCGCTTCCTTGGTGTGTTCTTTCTTCATGTCTCATTTCCGGAAGGTGGTTGAGCTTTATCTGTTGCTTCTCTCCTCATATAGGATTGTCTCTCTGAACACAGCAAGGAGCCCAGAGTAGCTTATGTAGCCTCTAGTGGATTAAGGCTCACATGTAGACGTTTTGAACTTTGGGAGAATCATTTTAGGTAACTCTGTCTCCCGGGTTGTCCCTGGGTTGATGCTGTGATAGTATGCATTCCTGGTGCCTGCGGCTTCCAACAACAGAGACGTATTTCCTGCACTGTGCTGCTCAAGGTCAGCTGAGGTTCGAAGGGCCTTTCCATGTTGTTCTGCAAGCCAACTAAGAGTAAAGCTCCTCGGGCTGTGCTGCTCTGTGGCAGAAGAGTAAGTTGAAGAGTGTATAGGATCTAGTGATGATTTCTGTTTGTTTGCTTCATCTGTGTTGTGTTTCAAACCCTCCACATAACTTGATGCTAAGCATGCATTTGATCACTCTGAGCTACATTTTCAGCCTTGGAATGGTCCTTAAAGCTTTTGTTCAGAATTGGAATGAATCACTTCTGAGGCAGGAAAGAAAATGAAGATGCGGGAAGGGAAACAGTTCTGTAATCTGGTTGATATCTCTTGCCAACTGAAAGTGAAGAATCCCTGCACATTAACAAAGTTTGCTGTGAAGATTATTTATGTAAAGACAATATTTCTTCTGCAAACAAGAATGTTAAAGGCCTAAGTGCATCATCTTTTAACATGGCCTGACTTCTTTCCAAGATGTAAACCTGTAGTTTGAAATCTTTTATTTATCCATCCATTTGTTTGTTTGAGAGATTGGGGAGGCATACTACTTTTTTTGGAGGACAAGTTTCAGAAGTTGGATCTTTCCTTTTTCCATGTGGATTCTGGGGCTCAAATTCAGTTCAACAGATTTATACACAGGCTCCTTCAGCAGCCTGTGATTTCAGAAATGGCCTTGTACAATCCTTGCAGCCTTCAATTTTGTTTCATGATCTACAAATCTATTCTGTGTATCTCAAGAACCATCCTGTAATCTCATGAACAAAAAAAAGAAAGATAGAGAAATGCTCATCATCAAGTCTCTGAGCTGTAACTTCAGAAGCCATCAAAGTCACATGTGTGGCTCTTGAAGAGACACTTAGGTGCATGTATTTCTTGAGCAGCCAACACCCATACTTGGGATTGTACTGTCTTTTTCCTAAGCGCATCTCTTTCTCCTTAATGCCTGCACTTAAATCTATGTTAAATTCTCTTCTCAATAAAGTGTGGCTCAGCTTCATGCTGATTCATCCTGAAATTCTTTCCTATGGCATGTCCAAGAACCCTGGCTGAGTGGAGCTCCTTGAAAAGAAACCTCCAGGCTACCACAGGCAGCAGTGTGGAACTAGGCTCAGGTGGAGCTGTTTCAGGCCAAGGTCTGCTGTCACTGTCCTGTCTGCTAGAACTTCATCAGCCAAGACAAGTCCAGAGGCCAAACTGAACACCAGTGGGTGTGATCCATGCGTCACTCACAAGCAGGTACTTCAAAGTATATGCATGGCATGAGAATGTATTAATATTCTTTGATAGACAGGCAAGTTAGTAAGTAGGAATAAGATTGCAATCTGCTGCATGGCCTCTAGTCAGAACTCATCCTGCTGAGGACAAGCACTGGACGGAATTACATTTACATCATATTCCTGGTCATGTTGATTGATAGCTTGTCACAAAATAAAACTATGATAAGGGAACATGAGGTTGTTGGGCAGTTGTCTATATCATCAGTCACTGCAGCACAACAGCTGTTGAAGTGCCTTTTGTGCCTTTGGTTAAGGGTTAGATAGAGCTCACTCTTCTCTGGGATGAGTTCAGGTTTCAGGATACTGGTTATTTGGTCCATGGGCAAACATTTATCGAACAAGAATGCTTGGGAAATCCTTTGAGTGCTCTGTTTCTTCTTGTGTAAATTGAGATTAGCATAGAACTCCATTGTGAAGGTTTTTGGAGATTAAATAGTATATGTAAGACCCTCAGGTCTATGTTGTTGAATAATAAAAATATCTGAGTGTACACTTTGATATTCACGGTTTTTACTAGTCTGGTATCTGAACATCTAAAAAATATATCTAGGATTTCAAAATCACCAATCTTAGAATTGATAGATGTTGCCGACATTCTTCTGTTGCTGTGAGAAAATACTTTGACCCAGGCAGCTGAAGGGAGAAAATGTTTGTTATTTGACTTACAGTTCCAAAGGGGGATTTGTCCATTATAGCAGAAGACATATAGTAAAAGATACGGTGGCAGAAACAGAAGACTAATTTATGTTACAGCAGCCATCAGGAGACTGAGAAAGCTAGAGCAAGAGCGAGTGATCAAGAGAGACAGAGAGATGACAGAGAGAGAGAGGGAGAGAGAGAGAGAGAGAGAGAGAGAGAGAGAGCAGTTGGGTACTGAACTTCAAGCCTGACCCCAGTGTTTCAGCCATAAGCTTCCTCCAGCAAGGCTGCACCCCTAAAAGTTTCCTTACCTTCTCAAACAGTACTACCAGTTGGATATTAAGTGTTCAAACACATGAACCTAAGGAAGCCAATTCACATTTAACTCACGGCAATAGATAATCCATTGTTTGGGAGTTTACTAATCGATAAACAAATAAATACAAGAAGGCAGGGGTTTACACTACTGGCCTCTAGACAAAAGCGAACACAATTTCTCTTAGATAGAGGCATCTCTGGATTGTGGGAATAAAATGCTCCAAAATGTTCTTTTTTTAAATTTTATTATTTATTTTATCTCACCACATTGCATTTTGGGCTATGTGAGTGGGGCCGTGTCTATAGACAGTGCCATGATTAGCTGGAATTCCAAGCAAGGGGAAGGAGGGGAGGCGCAATGCTTCTGTCCTGAAGCCAGTGGCTCAGTCCTTGGAGCAGGTCTTGGTAGATTAAGAACAGAGGTGGGGGTGGCTGCTATGAAGGATTTTACTACAAGACATCATGAGGCTTCCAGCCTGGAAGCGAGGCGATGCTGTATGTGTCCTTGGATGACTTGTGGTGGTGCTTATTAATCACTGTATACTATATCATATTCCCATATGAAACCTTTCAGTCCAGTGATTTCTGAATGATTTTACATTTATTTCAAACATACTTTCAGTGTCATCCATCTCTAAATTCCATTTTGTTTGGTGTCAGAATGGGGACTTCTTCACTCTTTTTTGGGAAATAAGTATTGACCCAGGAGGTGGGTCACTCCCAGAACAGCTGCAGGAAGAGGAGACAACCCTATTCCATGATTCTACTTCCCTCCTTCTATTCCCTCCTGCTGGTGATTTCATTTCAAATTATCTCTGCAACGGGTGCTGTGTTCCAAAGGCAGTTTTGTGGCAGGAAATGCAATGGCTCCAGGAAACAGTATGATGTAGATTTCACTGTTTTCTCTTCTTGAGAAACAGTGTGACTTAGCAGATCACTGATCTCTCTGGAATTCTCTTTTTTTTAACTGCAAAGTAAGTAGTTAGGCATAGCTTTACCACTCCATAGTGGGGAGTCCCCTAAGGCAAAAATCTGTTTCAATATTTCAGAACAAATGATGCTGTTAAATGGTAAATAAAAAACTTGAAAGACACAGGACCCACAAAAGAAAGAGAAAATTAGAGGGGTCTTTGGTGGCAGAAGGCTGGGGAAAACTTCTTATTCATTTTTTTTTACAATATCGTCTACATAGCAGGCACCTTATATATCTCATTGAATCTTGATTTTCTAATCTGTAAAGTGGGATAATCTAAAATCTGTAGTGGGGGTTCAGCCAGTTTCTGTGGAGATTAAAGAGATAGCACAGGCAAAGCTCTTAGCCATGGGGCTCTAACTAATGGCTGTTTTTTAATCTTTTCAGTATGAGTTCAAGATTAATGAAGGGGAATATTTCAGAGTAAACTAGCCTCCACCAATTATGTCATAAATGCCCTGAACTCTACGTGGACCTGGGTTTCTTTGCACTGCAGTCAGTTTAAGGTGCACCAGTCAATTCTCACTTTCACAAGAACCCATACTTTTCCTACAGACCCTTCAGATGGACACCAGAATAGGTGAGTGAGGATAAGGGAGGAGCAAGGGGGCTTCATCAGAAATCCTTAGAATGCTCCTTACAACTTTTATAAAGTGGGCAAACTTCCCTATGTATCTTTGAACTAGTTCACTAAACTTTGCTTTAGGGTTTCAAAAACCTCTCTAGGTAGCAGATAATTTGTGGTTATCTTCTAAGCAACTTTTCATTGTGTAGCGAGAAACTTGACCACGGGTGAGAAAATGAAGGCAAGGGGACAATTGCTTCTGGGAAAGGTCATCATGGACCACCTGCTTGCTCACAACAGTCCCAGTCTCCAAAGACTCCCTGCCTGCGACTCTCTAAAGTCTCATGGTTCACTCTCGCACCTGCCCTCCTCCTTAGTTGTCTTTAAAGACAATGCTTGGCTCTCCATCTGGCCCTCATGTCCTGAGGTCAGTCTGCATTTTCTCCACCTGATCATTGAAACCAAACTCTCTGGTGACTCTGAGGACCATCAGATCGATCACAGTGCCAAGCTCTCATTTTGCAGCCTGCGGAACCTGGAAAAGTTTGCTGATGTGGTATTGATCCCCAGCCTGCCTTGCTGACTGGCTTGATAAGCCCCAGATTCTGTTAATACCAGCACAACTACTGCTCAGCCCCGCCTCCAGCTATGTGCGCAGTCTGTCTCTTACTAAGAGTCCCACTCTGTCTTACACTATACCTAAGTACATTTTACTGCCTGTCCTGGGCAAATACATCCATTAGAGAAGGTTTTCTCTCCAAACCCCAGTGGTCAAAAGTGATACTGAAAATGTAGTAGCTGCTTGTTCCTGTAACAAACTTGAATTATGCATTATTTATAACCCCCTAATTTTTCTTTCTGCACTCACCCTTGGTACTTACTCTAATGTCTCATTATTTCCTAAACATGAATCAAGCAAGCCTCAGAGGACAGCCAACAACCAAGGGAGATTGCTTATAGGTGGCGTGACTGGCCAAGTTCCAAACAGGTTGCCTCAAAATCTTGAGTGCAGCAGTATCTGGAAGTCTACCCTTAACAATACAGTCCTTTGATATCGAAAATAATAAAAATGGAAATTGAATGGGTCTTCTTTTAAAATGCGGTTCCTCCTGCAGTTGGTGTTCCTGCCCAGCTGCATCTGTAGACTTCTACAGTGTGAAACGGCAAGCCGTCCTCTGTGAGGCCTGGGTCTACAGACTCAGAAGTTGTGACTGAGGAGACAGAAGCGGCTACAGCAAATTCTCATAGCTAGTTAGTAGAGAGCTTGGCTCAGTACGGCTCAGTACGCCAGGCCTCCTGACTCCTTACCAACAAGCTCTATGTGTCTGAGGCATTCTGAGGAGACAACTTTCTTTCAAATCTGTCATCCTGCATTAAATTCCATGCCTAAAAATATTCCATGCAACACAGTTTGATTAGTGTTTCTCTGGAGTCACTATACTTCTAGAGATGGCAGGCATTGGGGTAATTACATATAAAATTTCCTCTTGGGTTTAAGTTACTTCCAAGATCCAGTGGTTATTTTAAAACTAGTGTGGAGATTGATGGATGCTTGGATAGCAGGGAAACAAGAGCTGGAATGATTGACGGACACTGAATATCTCTGTCACATCCACTCATGGTGGGACATGTAGGGCCTTGCTCTCACACACCCAGCAGGTGTAACAGGCATGTATGTGTATAAGCCTAGGTGTCATAGCAAGACGGAAGGGAAGGAGACACTTAAAATTCCACTGCTTTACACTCAGTATTAGAGTCCCCCATGGCCTGAGAAGTCAGGGCCCAGGCCCTACAGAACCGCAGAGAACACCATTCTAGTCCTCTGGTGCGTGGCTCACAGCTTTTGAAGTGCTCCTCCGGCACAACACACTGCTTCTTGCATTTATGCAAGTATCCTTGCCAGTTCACTGCAATTCGCCTCAGTGAAACGCAGAAAGATTTGGAGTTCTAAGTATTTATTATTTATTTGTAATTCCACTTATTCATTTGACTAGTTTTGCTCTAAAATCAGACTGTCTCTCTGTGCTCTAGAAACAGGTTTTGCAAACAAGCTCATGGGAGGATTACTTCTTCCTCACAGGAAAGAGGCTTTTTATTAGCAAGTCAGGGGCGTGATGCTTAAATTTGGGTGCACTGCATTCACCTGGAGCCATTGTTTCAAGCAGAGGCACCTAGGCCCAATTCTAAATCCAGCTTATCAAATGAAGCAGGAAAGAGCCAGGGTTGTTGCTAACAGTTTTTTGTGTTCGCATCATTTTGACCAACTTCCAAGTTTGCAATATGTGTTAGGGAACACTGATGATGAGAACGGAGGAGGGTTGGTAATGGCTTGGATGGTGGTGCGGGGGAGTCTTTATATTCACATCACCCATTCATTCAGCTACAAATAGTGAATACTTAATCTGCTATGTACACAGATCTTCAGGTATTAGAATCTCACAAGTGACAAATCCTGCCCCAAAGCGTTTGCAATTTATGCAAATAGAGGTGATGGTATTCACCTCTCCAGGCCTGGTGAATACTCAAGCGTCCACAGGTCTGCTGGTGTGGTGGTCAGGATCATTCACAAAAAAAAAAAAGGAAGACTGAACAAGTTTTGAGAGAAGTGTCTCAGGCTGGGTGGGGTACAGCTCCAGGGCAGGAAGTTCAAGTAGCATGCGCGAGACAAGTCAGGATTCACTGGACAGGCAGGCACAAGGGTCTACCAGTGAAGAGATTTAGTGTTTGAAAAGTGTGCCTGTATAAAACACAGGGTGGGTAGGGCAGAAAGGACAGATGTTGAAAGAGGCACCCGCGGAGGAGTTCTTGCCAAGAAGGTAGGCTGTGTTCACGAGGAACTAGGGCATTAAAATTTGTTCCTGATGCTTTGGGGATCATCACTATTAATTAATGCAGCCCCCAGGAGGCATGATACTGCACGATGGCCCTCCTTTCTCATCTCATCCTTGATAGTTAAATAGACTCCTTCAATTGAAAGATCTTTCTGCTATTTTCAACCATCTCTTCTTTATTTTCTATTAGCATATATTTATTTTGTACAAAATAATAGGTTTCATTGTGACATTATTGAGCATGCATCTCACTTGCTTCAATCCTATTCATTTCCCAGTTGCCCTATCTTGTCCTTCCCACCGGTCCTCATGCTCTTTCCAAATAGACCTTTTTTGCATTTTTTAAGTCTTATGCATTTTTTTAAATCTACAGAAGACATGTGGTATTTGTCTTTATGAGTCTGGTTTATTTTGCTTGATGTGGTGTTCTTCACTGCTAGCCATTGTCCTGTAAGTTGATTTTGTTCTTAATGGCTGAATGGAACTTCGCTGTGTATATGCACCCCATTTACTTATCTAGGCATCCATTGGTGGGCAGCCAAGCTGATTCCTTAGCTTGGCTACGTGAATGGTGCAGCAGAAAGATGCAAGTATCTCAGTGGCTTGCTGCTTAGATTTCTTTAGATGTGTACTCAGAAGTAGCATAGTCTTTCCACACTACCTGGCCATGTTGTTCTCGATATCTATTGCAAATTAAAGGGGAATTCAGAGTGTCTGGAGCACTTGATGTCCTGGAAATGAAGGAGAAGGATATCCTCAAATTCCTCTAAGAAACAACCCATTTGGATAGCATCAACCTGGACTTCCAGAAAGAAAAAAAAAAGAAGTAGCGTAATGTATCTGGATCATAACGTAGTTCTGCTTTTAGTTTTTAGCTAAACCTTCATATTGACTTTGATAGTGGTTGCACTAAATTACGTCTTGACAGCAGAGTGTGGGTGTTCCTCTTCCCCCCGTGCTCTATAGCAACTTTCTGATTTCTTTTTTTTACTGTGTTTGTCCCTTCCTGTCTGTTTTTTCCACTCATACAAACTTAATAAGTACCTTGTCCCCTCCCTCCCTCCACTCTCTCCCCTGATCCCCTTGCTCCCTCCCCTCTTTTCCCCTTCCTTCTCCCCTCCCTTTATCCCAATGCCCCCTCGCCCCCATCACTGGAGCATCCTTTACTGTGCATGTCAAACTTCCCTCTGGGTCCTCCTCTCTGATGAGGTGTAAGGACTCAGTAGCATTGCTTAGAGCTCTTTTTTGTGTTCCCTTTTAGTATAGGAACACTATTGTAGCTGTTAATCCCTTGCCTTTAAGGATACTTGGTCTGTGATCCATGCTAGACTTTGGGGGGTCAATGATATGTCGGTCATTGCACAAGTCATGCAAAGTCCTATTATGATTACTTCGGCCCTAACTTGTGTGGAGTATCTTGCATATCGTTGCTCCTCCCCACCTTTAGGCTCTTACAATCTTACTGCCCTCTCTTCCGCAAATTTCCCTGAGCTTTAGGATGGGGAGCGATTAGGCTGGCCTGGATCCAGGTAATTAATGTAGGGTCTCTGATGTTCTGAATTATGGTTTGTTATTCTTTTTTTTTTCTTCTTCCAGTTTTGCTGTTCCTGCACCGCCCTTGGCTCCATCCTGATGGGTATTGAATGCCACCTCCTAGCCAGAGATAAATGTCTGTTAAAATAGAGTCTTACTATAAGAGTAGATTCAAAGGTAGATGGAATAAGAGTAGGAGACCATGGTGGGGGGGGGGTCAGTCTCCCATTTGCAGGATGTTTACTATCTATCTGCCAGACTCTATGTCCTCCCTAACTGGTGAGATCAAACCCCATCAGTTGCAAGTGACCAGGAAAGAAAGTCTGTGAGCTTAACCAGATGTCTCGCTACTTACTTGCAGTATTTCATGGTGGCCTATTTTCTTTGCTGTAGCATGATCCCCTCTTTCCTTGTTTCCGGCAGTGCCTTCCTTCCCCTTCCTTCCAGTTTATAATCTTTGCAATCAGTGTAGGTATTACAGAGATTTATCTTTGAGTGTGTCACTAAATGGGTTTGGTACTAGGATCCACCTATTAGGGAGTACATATGGTGCTTAATTTTCTGTGTCTGGGATACCTCACTCAGTATAATTTTTTGTAATTCCATCTATTTCCTGGCAAATTTCATTAATTCATGTTTTTTGATGGCTGAGTAGTACTCCATTGTATAGATGTACCACAGTTTCCTTATCCACTCGTCAACTGTTGGACATTTGGGTTGATTCCATGACTTTGCTATTGTAAACAGTGCTTCTATGAACATGGTCGTGCTTGTGCTATCAAGGTGAATTTTTGCTGTATAGGGGTTATTCCCGAAAGTGGAATAGCAGGGTCATATGGCATTTCAATCTTTAACTTTTTTAAGAACTGACAGATGGCTCACCAGAGTGGTTGTATAAGCCTGCAATGTAGGAGAGTTCCCTTCTCGCCACATTTGGTGTTGTTTGTATTGTGGACTTTTGCCATCCTGACTAGGGTGAGATGATATCTCAGGGAGGTTATGATTTGCATTTCCCTGACGGCTAAGGATGTGGAGCATTTTTTAATATATTTGTTAGACATTTCAATTTTGTCCCTGATAAAGTTTCTTTCAAGTTTCAAGGCCCATTTTTTTAATTGGGCCATTTGTTTCCCTGGAGTTTAGTTCTCTAAGTTTTTTGTGCACTCTGGATAATAGAGCTCTATCAGATATGTGGTTAATGAAGATTTGCTCCCATTCTGTGGGTTACCTTTGAGCTCGAGTTACAATCTCTTTATCTGAACAGAGGCTCTTTAATTTCATAAGATCCCATCTGTTGAGTGTTGGGTGTAGTGACTGTGCAAATGGATTTCCATTTAGGAACTGTTGGCCTACTCCATTCAGTTCAAGGGAGTTTCAACTAAGGTTTTTATAGTCTCTGGCCTTATATTGAGGTCCTTGATCCATTTGGAATTAAGTCTTATACATGGTGACAAGTACAGGTCCAGTTTTAATCTTCTGCATGTGTACATCCAGTTTTGCCAGCACCATTTGTTGAAGATGCTGTTCTTTTTCCATTGGATTTTTTGGGCCTCTTTGTCAAAGATCAAATGCCTGTAATTGTATGGGCTTATATCTGGGTCTTCAACCCTTATCTATTGATCTGTGTGTCTATTTTGGAGCCAATACCAGGCTGTTTTTATAACTATGGATTTGTAGTACAGATTAAGGTTTGGTATGGTGATACCTCCAGCAGTGTTTTTCTTACTTAGGATTGTTTTTGCTATTCTGGGTCTTTTGTGCTCCCATATGAATTTTCAGATTGTTTGATCAATTTCTTTAAAGAATTGCTTTGGGGTTTTGACTGGTATAGCATTGAATCTGTATATTGCCTTTGGCAGGATTGTCATTTTTATGATATTGATTCCACCAATCTGGGTATATGGGAGGTCTTTCCACCACCTGGTGTCTTCTGCAATTTCTTTCCTTAAGATTTTAAAGTTTTCATTGTAAAGGTCTCTTACTTCCTTGGTTAGGTTTTTTTTTTATTTCCGCTCATACAAACTTAACAGGTACAAAGGTCCCCTCTCCTCCCTCCACCTCCCCCTGACTCCCCTGCTCCCCTCTCCCCTCTGCCCTCCCTTTCCATCCCCAAGTGCCTCCCCCTACCAATCCCCGGAGCATCCTTTACTGTGCATGCCAAACTCTCCTCTGGGTCCTCTTCTCCCATGAGGTACAAGGACCCAGGGGCATTTCCCAGAACCTTTTCCTGTGTTCCGCTTAAGCTTAGGAACACTACTATGACTGTCAGTCCCTAGCCTCCAAGGATCCTAGTGCCTTTAGTCCATGATAGACTTTGTGGGGTCAATAATGTGTTGGACATAGCGCAGGTCATGCAAAGTCCTATTATGATTGCTTCGGCCCTAACTTGTGTGGAGTATCTTGCAAATCATCACTCTTCCCATCCTTGTGCTCTTACAATCTTACTGCCCCCTCTTCCGCAAATTTCCCTGAGCTTCAGGATGGGGAGAGATTAGGCTGGCCTAGTTCCAGGTGGTTGATATAGAGTCTCTGATGTTCTCAATTGTGGTTTGTTGATTTTTTTTTTTTCGGTTTTGCTGCTCCTGCAATGCCCTTGGTTCCATCCTGATGGGTATTGGAAGTCACCCCTTGCAGTCCTTGATGGGGGCCTATTTTCTCTGCTGTAACATGGTCCCCTCTCTCCTTGTTTCTGGTGGGGCCCTCCTTCCCCATCCCTCCTGTTTATAATCTTTACAATTACTGTAGCTATTACAGAGATTTGTCTTTGAGTGTCTCTAAGTGGGTTTGGTACTAGGAGCCACCTATTAGGGAGTACATACGGTGCTTCATTTTCCATGTCTGGGATACTTCACTCAATATAATTGTTTCTAATTCCATCCATTTCCCAGCAAATTCCAGTAATTCATCATTTTTGATGGCTGAGTAGTATTCCATTGTATAAATGTACCACATTTTCCTTATCTACTTGTCAACTGTTGGATATTTGGATTGATTCCATGACTTTGCTATTGTAAACAGTGCTGCTATGAACATGGTCGTGCTTGTGCTATCAAGGTGAATTTTTGCTGTATGGGGGGTTATTTCCAAAAGTGGAATAGCAGGATCATATGGCATTTCAATCTTTAACTTCTTTAAGACTCGCCAGACGGCTCGCCAGAGTGGTTGTATGAGCCTGCATTCCCACCAGCAATGTAGGAGAGTTCCCCTCTCTCCACATCCTCTCCAGCACTTGGTGTTGTTTGTATTGTGGATTTTTGCCATCCTGACAGGGATGAGATGATATCTCAGGGAAGTTTTGATTTGCATTTCCCTGATGGCTAAGGATGTGGAGCATTTTTTTCAGATATTTGTTAGACATTTTAATTTCATCCCTGGTAAAGTTTCTTTTAAGTTACAAGGCCCATTTTTTAATTGGCCCATTTGTTCCCTTGGTGTTTAGTTTTTTAAGTTCTTTGTGCACTCTGGATAATAGAGCTCTATCAGATATGTGGTTAATGAAGATTTGCTCCCATTCTGTGGGTTGCCTTTGTGCTTGAGTTACAATCTCTTTATCTGAACAGAGGCTCTTTAATTTCACAAGATCCCATCTGTTGAGTGTTTTTTGTAGTAACTATGCTATTGAATGTCCATCTTGAGTATGGAATGTTTTGACTATTATTTTCGGTGGCGAATTTCTATTTTGGTCATACCTGTTTGGGGTGCAGAATGCCTCCTTTACTTGGTTGGGCCTCTCATTCTTTAGATGAGGAAAGTTTTCCTTTATGATAATTTGAAAATTTTCCTCGAGTGTGGTAATTTGAGATTCTTGTTCTGGTATTCCATAAATGTGCATGTTAGGCCCATAACTCTTGAATATTTCTTTCAAGTATCTTTTTGACTTTAACAACCTCTTCCATTGAACTGGTTAATTCTTCCACTTTGTCTTCAAGATCTGAAATTCTATTTTCTGCTTCATTAGTTCTGCTAATAAGACTCTCTGTTGAGTTCTGGGTTGAAGATACCTTGTCTTTTAGTTCAATTTTAAACTCTGCTTGAGTCTGTTTTAACTGCTCTATGCCTATTTTTGTTTCTAGAACTGTTTTTCTCAACTCTTCCAAGTGTCTTTTGTGTTCCTATTCAAAGTGGTCGATGTGGTTATTTAACTCCTCCCGGATTTCCTCTTTTATAGTATTGATCATGGTAATGATCTTGCTTTGAAGTCATTATCTTGGGCCTGACTTTCTTGGCCACTTTCTGTGAATTTGTTCTGGTTGGAATCTATCATTGTGTGGTTTATTCTTTTAGTGGGAGATTTGTTTTCTTGGATTTTATTTCTCATGGATTTGCACTTTGACTTGGGCGCTGTTGTTTTATCTCTTAAGACTTTCTTTCAATTTCTGTGTGTTTTTGACTGAACTGAATTAGTTGGTATTACTACTCTCGAGCAGTTATTATTAGTGGTTGCCTTGGAGTTGGATACACTTGTCTGTTGCTATTGTTTCCCAGATGAGGGGATTAGACTGTTAGTACATCAATTAAGTCAGGTTTAGTGGACAGGGGGTAAATATTAGTATGGTAGTGTACTTTTACGATTTAGTACCTTGATGATATGTGAGGGTGAGTGATATAGTCCCTGAAGTTGTATATGTTTTGGGGGTGGCTATGGAAAAGTTAATCTACAGTGATTAGTATCTGAAAGGAACAGGATGGTAAAAGGGGGTTTATTTATCTTTGGGCTGGATGTGAAGAATCTCTTCCATGTGATAGGATGATTTTAGAGGACTTCAGATGTGTGGCCTTTGTCCCCTAAAGCTTTGCTTGGGATTTCTTTGTACTCTGTTGAATTCTGAGGAGCAGTGTGTCCTCCCTGGACTGTGAGCATCCCAGCCAGAAAGGGCAGAGCTGCTGGTGATGGTGCAGACTTGGTGCTGCTCTAGCTGGCTTGTGGTAGGAGTTGGGACGAGAGGGTGACCTGGGGGTTCGGGGGTTTACCTGTGGAGCAGTGTGTCATCCCTGGACCATGAGTGTCCTGGGCAGAGAGAACTTTCTGATTTTTTGACGGCTGCTTTTCTGACTCCAGTGGGTCACTGTTAATGTGATTTCAATTTGCATTTGACTGATGGCTATGGATATTAGACATTTGTTCATGTTTATTAATCAATTTATATTTATTTGGGAATATAACAAAAATATTCATCTCTTCCTTTCTTCTTGTATTCTATGAATACTCTGGTTTGTGAGCATCACTGGGGCCATAGATCTTAGCATTATTCTTATTATGTTTGAAACAGCTTATTAAAATTTATATATCTGGACCCTTAAGTGTTAATTCTAAGTTAACTGGTAAATATAAATGAAGCTAACTGTCTTTTAATTACCAGACTGACCTCTGGGTGAATCCCTTTTTTTTGAGTTTTCATTTTGTCTTAATGTCAGGAAAACTTGAAGTTCTGTCTAGATTTTTAATTTAATGATTGTCAAATCAGTCTTGATAATTTCTTCTCTTGGATGATCTTTATGTCTTTTGTCCAGTAGCAATAAACACACTCCCACCACCAATTCAGCCATTCCACTCCCAAAATGCTCTCTCTTTGTTCTATTTGGATCCCCATGATTTTTATATTGTTATTGTTATCTTTGCAATATAAAAGGTTGATAAATCTGAGATCTATCCTGAACAAATATTTGCTTGACTAATTATATTTTAATATTTAACCTGCCTGGTATTTCATGTGACTCTTCAGAGACAGTAGGCCCTCTTTCCATTCAAAAGTAATAACTCTACCACCAAAGCAGATGTTTCAAATGCTGGGGTTGTGTTTTGGTGCTCATAATTAAGATTGCATGTATTTGTACTAATAAATTCAGTATTATATCTCGCTAATAGATGTACTGAGCAAGCACCGCAATGACAAGATAAGTTGCCCTGTTTTGTTCCATATGTCCATGTTCTAAGTATTCCATAGTTTTAATTGGTTCCCTGCAGAATATCATTTACAAGCATATGGTATGGAAGATGCTGACTGCTTTTGTTAGCTCTGTCTGAGTGCTCGTGGTAGCCCTAGTTTCCCTGGCCTGTAGACATGATTATGAGGTTGTTTAATGCACTTCATGATGCCCACTGGTTGTCAAATGCCATCGTTATGTTATACAGAGTAGTAGGTTCACATTTGGGAAGAAAACAAATTTCCAGGAACCGTGATCATGGGTCTGTGCAGCAAGTTTCCCCTTTCTCCGTGTCTTATCCCTCCGTGGGTTTCTAAGGCACCTTGAAACTGCTTTCAATTACGCTTGAGAGGAGGATGTGCTGTTGGAAACGTGAAGGAGCTGAGAGGCACAGTAGAGCTCTCTGGCGTCTTATTTGGGAGATTTACCGGCAATCCCTTGATAAAGGGTTACATGTGTGACATCAGACTCCTGGCTTGAAGAAGGAACCAGCTGTATTTTGGATATTAGATGTACCTTAGTCCTTAGTAGCTTCCTCAGGGATGACTGTGGCAGAGTGAAGTTGAATTATTCATATCCCTAAGATTATGCACTTGTTTCTTAAAGCTTTTATTTCAAAACTATGCAAACATGGGAAGAACTGCACCTGTTTTTGTGTTAGACCTCTGTGTGTTCTAGTTTCTTAGCACTGGTGTAACAACCCACTAAAACCCAGGCGGTTTAAATGAGATCCAGTTGCTAGTGAAGGATGTACCTCCTCTGATGTCCTGTGAAGAGCTGATCCAGGCTCCTCACCTGATAAATGGGGGACTCTGGGGTGCCTGAGGTGGGCTTCTTCCTGGGTTTTCACATCATGTGGAATCTAGATCTAAACTCAGGATCTTCTGTTTTTGAGGAAGAGACTTAACCCCTGAGTCATCTCTCCACATCTTCTCTTGTTCTCACTACTGTACCTTCAGAAACCACTTGCCAAGAATTGTTCTGTTTTCATTTGTTTGCTTAAAACATATTTCTCTTCCTTTCTAGCCTGAGACTCTGAAAAGTGAATTAAATTATGAATGAATTAAAAAGCCATTTCCCATAAAAAATAATTTGAAGATACTTGGGAATCTGAATCTTTAGTTTTTGCTCATCTGTTTGCTTGTTTGTAATGGGCAATGAATGTTGGGCCACTGGCTGGCTAAGCCTCATTCCATTGCTGAGCTATATTTCCACCCCTCCATTTTTCTTCTGGCGAAAATTGCATTTAGTATAGTCTATAGATTTTTAGTTGCTGTGGGCTTCCAAAAAAGAAACAAACAAGAGAAACAACTTGAGAGGAATCATTGGGTGGGACTTTGATCTATTTCTAGAGATAAACACTTTTTTTAGATGTACCACAGTTTCCTTATCCACTCGTCAAGTGTTGGACATTTGGGCTGATTCCATGACTTTGCTATTGTAAACAGTGCTGCTACGAACATGGTCGTGCTTGTGCTATCGAGGTGAACCTCTGCTGTATGGGGGGTTATTCCCAAAAGTGGAATAGCAGGGTCATATGGCATTTCAATCTTTAATTTCTTTAAGAATCTCCAGACAGCTCGCCAGAGTGGCTGTATGAGCCTGCATTCCCACCAGCAATGTAGGAGAGTTCCCCTCTCTCCACATCCTCTCCAACATTTGTTGTTGTTTGTATTGTGGATTTTTGCCATCCTGACCAGGGTGAGATGATATCTCAGGGAAGTTTTGATTTGCAGTTTCCTGATGGCTAAGGAAGTGGAGCATTTTTTCAGATATTTGTTAGACATTTTAATTTCATCCTTGGTAAAATTTCTTTTAAGTTCCAGGGCCCATTTTTTAATTGTGTCATTGGTTTCCTTGGTGTTTAGTTTTCTAAGTCCTTTGTGCACTCTGGACAGCAGAGCTCTATCAGATGTGTGGTTAGTGAAGATTTTCTCCCATTCTGTGGGTTGCCTTTGAGCTCGTGTGACAATCTCTTTATCTGAACAGAAGCTCTTTAATTTCACAAGATCCCAATTGTTGAGAGTTGGTAGCAGTGACTGTGCCATTGGATGTCTGTTTAGGAAATGTTGGTCTAGCCCAATCAGCTCGAGGGAGTTCCCTATCCTTTCAACTATGGTTTTTATAGTCTCTGGTCTTATATCAAGGTCCTTGATCCATTTGGAATTAAGTCTTGTACATGGTGACAAGTACGGGTCCAGCTTTAATCTTCTGCATGTGGAGATCCAGTTTCGCCAGCACCATTTGTTGAAGATGCTGTTCTCAAAAAAAAAAAAATAATAATAAAAATAAAGAAATTCAAGGGAAAAAAACACACTTTTTTTAGATTAGGTCAAGATTGCCACTAATACGCTACTATTCCTTTTGAGTTCTCAAACTGCATTATCCGATCTTTATTCAGAGGATAACCAAGGATATTTCTGCTGTGATTATTTGCTTCAGTCTGGGAAGAAGGGCTTCACATTTGCACACTTGTCATTGTTTTTGTGAGGTGGAAGTTTTTGCTTGCTGATTATTCCAGATATGGAATTTTCACAGCAGATACCATAATATTAAAAAATAGGTAATATTCTGATTGGAATTGTAGACTGTTTCTGATGAAATTCCTTAAAAGAAATCCTATTTTAAGGAAAATAAAATGGTAAGTCAGCTTTGCATCTGAAATACAAAGTTTCACATAATTCATTTTTGAACACAGCTACTGGACCAAATGAACAAAGATTTATTAATGAGATGAGTTGTAAAGTTTTAAAGTCTAATATCATCTATCATACAGACAGAGAAAGATTTTTGGTAATTTGATTCATTTTATTATGTACTATTAAAGCTTCTAAAATATTTAAAATTTTTTCTCATCTTTCAAGTTCTAAGTATCTTTTTAAAATTCAATGAAATAAAACAACAAAATTTCCTCTGCTACACACATATTTTTTAGGGCTTTTAAAGTAACATCTAATCAGAAAAAAAGTGTTCAAATAATGTAGTGTTAAATGTCTTCTCCATAATTTATCATTTGATAGATCGCCTTTAAAATTACTATGGTAAATCCAAGTGGTGATTTTTTTTTCCCATTTGTGGAGTTTCATTTGGAGACAGCAGACAATTCTTCAGTAAACAGCAGCAGCAAAGGGAAAACATTGTGGAGCAGTCTGTGTGTGTCTTAGAGCCACGAAGTCCTGTAATCTCAAGGCAGGAAGGCTACTCAGCACAGAGACTGGAAACTATCCTTCAGGCAGGGTTATTCTTACCCAAGCATGGTACTCAGTTAACACTAACGTGTTTGTGCTTTAAAAATACTGGAGGAGGTGAGAGCAGCCGGCATCGATCTGGTTTGGTAGAATGCTGGCTTAGCATGCATGAAGTACCAGGTGTGTTAGTGCATGTCTGTAACCCCAACACCCAGGAGGTAGAGGCTTGAGGAGGCCAAGTTCATGGTCATCTTTAGGCCAGTATGTTATGTTTCAAAAACATAGCAGACCAATAAAAATGTCAGGGATAATACAGAATTTAAATATGCATGCATTTATCTGACTTCATTTATCCTTTCACAATGCTCATCACAAAATGTGAATTGTAATAAAACTTTATTGCATAATATTCCTGACCATGTCCAATGCTGTTTAGTTTCAAAAAGTTTTCTAGTATCAATGCATATACAGAAGAGAGAAAGACGAGAGAGAGAGAGAGAGAGAGAGAGAGAGAGAGAGAGAGAGAGCGCAAACCACTGAGGTCACCTGCAAGATGAGGGTTCGTCTGTCACTGAAAAATACACAGTGTAATAAATAATGGAGTCATTAAAAGCTGTCATCTCTCAAAGCACAGTAATTGTTCTGTGTGTCCTTCCTACATTTTCCTGCGCAGCAGCGAGAGCAAGCTGTGCATCCCATCACTCTCTCCTCCCACCTGCCTCTAGCTGCTTGTCTGCTTCTTACTGTTGTGTCTGAGTGGGTTTCAGAAGTGCCAGGTGTGTGTTGTCACCAGTCTGATGTCTGTTCCAAGTACAGACACTTTCACTCCCGAGTATTAGAGTCATAGATCTTCTGTGACAACAAAAGCTGACTGCAGCAAAGCAAGGCTTTTGGGAAAAGCCTTCCAGTGCGCTTCTCTGCCTGCATGCGGAGGAGAGGGGACCTGACTAATTAGCTGCAGCCCTTCTCATCCAAAGGAGCAGAAATAATTTACCTGGAGCAACTTGTGCCATGGAGTGCAGGTCATCAACAGAGTGACATGTTTACAGATCCTGATTCTGGCTCACAAAAGAAAGTTTGGAAACGATGTAAAGTGACAGACGTGTGTGTGTGTGTGTCTGTATGTGTGCATGCATGAGTGTACAAGAAGGTACTTTGTGTGTGCTGTGGAGGTCCAAGGCTGACACTGAGAATCATTCTGGATTGTTCCACCTCCTTATTGCTTTTGCTGTGAAGCTTACCAGGCTTAGCCTTCCAGGGCTGGAAATATAGACCACCATTTATACCTGGCATTTCTATGTGAGACCTGGGATCTGAAATCAGGTCCTATTGCTTGTGAGGCAAAGACTTTAACTTCTGAGCTATTTTTTCAGCCAAGAAGACTACTTTTTGCACAAGGATTCATTAAAGAAAAATGAAAATATTTACAAATCCATGCCCCACTTTGTTTCCTTGCTCACAGTCATTGTATAACTGTAAAATCTCATAATAATCCTATCTGAAGCTTTGAGATATCTTAGAAATAATTTGGGAATATAAACCTCATGACCTTTGATTTTTCTTACAGTAAACACCTATTTGGTCTTGAATAACCTAGAGCATTAGTTTTTCTACCACCCAAGTGCAGAGGGAAGATCTGAGTAACACTAAGTGACTAACTGTAATGATGCTTCTTAACATGGTTCTGTGGATCTGAATGTCAGGGCTCTGGTCTGGGATCCCTAATAGACATGTACTAACAGCAAGTCATGCTTTACCGGAGCACCTTGAAGGTAAGTTTGTTGCAAGTATTATGCTTTTAAGATAACAAACAGATAAATTTGAATATGATATGGTCTGAAAAGTCAAGTGCTTTAAGCCTCAAAAGAGGAAAATACAAAGTGATATAAACTTATGAATATCTTTCACTTTTTAAAATGGTTCCAGGTCAGCTAATTGACATCAAAAGTCCAGTTCCACTGGACAGATAGTTCTTGACAACTGTGTTCACACCTTGTACTTGAATCCTTTGTATTTCTGAAATCAGCACTCTGAACTCATCACTTGCTTACTGACATCTGCTGGAGAACATAATGTTGGAGAACTTTTATATTATCTCCTTGTCTGTTCTTACGAAATAACAGTAAAAAATTTTGTCACAGACTACAAGTAATCATACCACTTTCATACTTGGCAGACTCATTTGGTGGTGGGTGCTCCATCTCTCGCACGTGTGCATGCACACCCATACACATGCATGCATACCCCACACACGTACAAGAACGCACTCACCAGGCAATGATGGCACAGCATTCTGTCTACCTTATGATGTAAAATTCTTTTTTTAAAAATACTTTATTTATTCTGTGTGTGTGTGCGCATGTGTGCGTGCATGTGCGCGTGTGTGTGCGTGTGTGTGTATCAGAGGGCACTGTGTGTCCCTGTGGAAGGCCAAGGGTGACTTTTGGGGATCATCCTAGCTTGCTTCTACCTCCTTCTGGGCTCTGGGATTTCCCAGGTCCCTCCGACCAGAGTCAGAAGTGCAGGTCGCTGATGTTTCCACCTGGTGTTTTTATGTGGGACCTGGGGTGGGATCTAAACTCAGGACCTTCAGCTTTCGAGTCTTAACTCCTGAGACATCCCTCCAGTCCATGATGTAAAATTCTTTTAAGAGCTTTTCTGGATAATTTTTCAAAATGTATCTATGAATTTTATTTGTGTATTATTATACTAACATATAAGGCACAATGTAAATTGTTTCAAACACAAATATTTAATAAACTGGGGTAGCCGTAAGCTTGCGCTGTGTCTTCCTTTACAAGGAGATCCCCAGACAGCTTTGCTCCGGACATTATTGCACAGTTTCCACTGTGTCAGTCCCAAAGCCTCTCCCAACTCTATAGATCTAAGTATGATGATACCAGCATTTCTTTTTGAAACTATACCTTGTCTTGAGCAACCATCAGTCTCTGACATGAACCAGTTGCAGACATTTTCTGCTGTGGACAGGTGCTCCTCTCAAAGGTCCTGCCTCCCAAACTTCCTTAATTTCTACCAATTTTATGGGGGTAAGGAGGCATTTTATTATCATTGTGTATTTTATTATTGCATCCATAAATGCTGATGAGGTTGAGTATCTTTTCATATGCTCATTTCTCTTTCTATTATATATCCATTCACATCTTTTTACCTATCAGTCCCTTGCATTGCTGGACTTTCTATTAATTTATTTACTTGAAACAAATGGAGACATAGAGAGAGAACAGGTGCAGGCACACCACAGTGCATGTGTGGAGATCAGAGGCTGGTCTTCTGAAACTGGTTTACTCCTTCTACAATGTAGGCTGTAGGAATTGAACTCAGGAATTCACTGAAATTTGCAGGCAGCAGTGCCTTTGCCCTTGAATCATGCTGGCCCCTTGACCTTTTTTAACTATTATTTGCCATGGCGAGTTTCTATTTTGGTCATATCTGTTTGGGGTGCGGAATGCCTCTTGTATATGGATGGGCCTCTGTTTTTTAGATGAGGAAAGTTTTCCTTGATGATCATTTGAAAAATTTCCTCAGGTGTGGTATGCACCCGTATTGGGTGCATATGTGTTCAGTATTGTGAAGCCTTCCTGGTGAATTGTACCCGTGACTAAAATGTAGTATCCATCCGTGTCTCTTATAATTTTCTTTGGTTTGAAGTCCACTTTGTCTGATAACATAATGGCTACCCCTGCCTGTTTTCTGCTTCCATTAGCTTGTAGAATTGTTGACCAGCCTTTTATTTTTAGAGCATGCCCTCTTTTGTGGTGAGATGGGTTTCCTGCAGGCAGCAGATTGATGGATTGTGATTTTTAATCCAAGTTTGTAATCTGTGTCTCTTGATCGGTGGGTTAATTCCATTAACATTTAGTATTATAATGGAGAAACTATTTTTAATTCCAGACATTTATTATGTTTAGTAGTTTTTATAAGTATATTGCTTCGCTTTTAATGGTGTTATACTTGCCTTCTGTTCTCCTGGATATGCCTGTTTTTTTCTTCATGCTTGAGTATCATTTCTAGCATTTTTTGAAGGCCTGGTTTGGTGGACATGTATCCCTTCAAGTTATCTTTGTGCTGGAAGATTTTTTTTTCTCCCTCAATCATGACTGATAGTTTTGCAGGGTAAATCAGTCTGGGTTGACATTTTTGCTCATTCAATACTTGAAGTATGTCTCTCCAAGCTCTTCTTGCTTTTACTGTTTCGACTGAGAAGTCATTTGTTATTTTAATAGGTTTACCTTTAAAAGTGACTTGTTTTTTCTCCCTTGACGCTCTCAGCACCAGTTCTTTATCTTGAATGTGGAGTGTTTTAACTATTATTTGCCATGGCGTGCTTCTGTTTTGGTCGTATCTGTTTGGGGTGCAGAATGCCTCTTTTATATGGATGGGCCTCTCTTTTTTCATATGAGGAAAGTTTTCCTTGATGATCGTTTGAAAAATTTCCTTAGGGGTGATATTTTGAGATTCTTGCTCTGGTATTCCATGAATACGCATGTTAGGCTTCTTCAGGGTGTCCCATATCTCTTGGATATTTCTCTCAAGTATCTTTTTGGCTTTAATAACCTCTTCCATTGAGCTGGTTAGTACTCCCACTTTATCTTCAAGGTCTGAAATTCTGTTTTCTGCTTCCTTAGTTCTGTTGATAAGACTCTCTGTGGAGTTCTGGGTTGAAGATAACTTGTCTTGTAGCTCAGTTTTAAACTCTGCTTGAGTCTGTTTTAACTGCTCTATGCCACTTTTTGTTTCTTGCACTGTTTTTCTCAACTCCTCCAAGTGTCTGTTGTGTTCCTCTTCAAAGCGATTGATTCGATTATGTAATTCCTCCCGGATTTTCTCTTTCATAGTATTGAACATGGTAATGATCATATTTTGAAAGTCGTTATCCTGGGTCAGGCTTTCTTGACCATTTTCCGTGGGTTTGTTCTGGTTGGAGTCTAACATTATGGGATTAATTCCTTCAGTGGGAAATTTGTTTACTTGAGTGTTGCTTCTCATGGATTTGCACTTTGACTTTGGCATTGTCGTTTTAACTCTTAAGATCTTTCAATTTCACCAAGCTGAATTATTTGGCCTGGGGTTCTGGGGGTGGGCAGGGACAGAGCTTACCTAGGTCGCGGATGAGGCCCGGCTGGACCGCGCGCACGTCCCGACCGGTGGAGCGGGGTGGGGAAGGGTGGATGGGGGCGTCGGCGTGGAGCTATTTAACCCGAGGGGAGCTTGGGCAGGGCCTGGGCGCAGGGGGAGGTCCTTCTCGTCCTTCGGCCCTGCGCGCGGCTCCAGCTGGATGGTGGGGTAGTAGCTGGGTCCCTTTGGGCTGACCTGGGGTTCTGGTGGGCAGGCGGGGGCGGAGCTTACCTAGGTCACAGGATGAGGCCCGGCTGGACCGCGGGCGCGCGTCCCGGCCAGAGGAGCGGGGTGGGGAAGGCCCCCCTTGACCTTTTTAAAGAGGTAATCCTTAAATTATCTATCTATCTATCTATCTATCTATCTATCTATCTATCTATCTATCTATCTATCTCTCTCTCTCTCTCTCTCTCTCTCTCTCTCTCTCTCTCTGTCTGTCTCTGTCTGTCTGATCTATCTATCTATCTATCTATCTATCTATCTATCTATCTATCTTTCTATCTAATCTGCATTCCTGTGAGCGACCATGTGTACATATATGCTGAAGAGCAAGTGTGGAGGTCAGATCATTTGAGTGTATGTCATTACTTTTCTCTTTGCTGGAGACAAGGTCTTTTTCTGCTGTATGCCAGGCTTGCCAAATGGTGATATTTCCATATTTCCCTCTTTCCACCTTCCATCTTCCTGTAGAAACCCTAGAATTATAGACACTAAGGCTGTGGACCTACCTTTCCATCTGGGTTCTGAGGATTCCGACCCAGGTCCTCAAGCCTTTGCAAGGCACTGAGCTACCTGTCAAGTCCTTCTAGATTTTTTTCTTAAAATGAAATGTAGGAACTCTTTTTTAAAACTTATTTATTTATTTGTTTGTTTGTTTGGTGTGTGTGTGTGTGTGTGTGTGTGTGTGTGTGTGTGTGTGTGAGAGAGAGAGAGAGAGAGAGAGAGAGAGAGAGAAAGAGAGCGCATTGCATGCCCTTGTGGAGGGCCAAAGGTGATTTTGAGAATAATTCGGCATTGCTTATAGCTCCTTTTTGCTTCACTCTGGAAATTCTCAGGCTCTGCCCATCAGGACTAGAATGAAGTCAGGTTGTCACCATTCTACCTTGCATTTTTATGAGGGACCTGGGATCCAAACTCAGAACTTTCTGTTTTTGAGACATAGTCTTAACCCCTGAACTGTCTGTCTCTCCAGTCCTGTAGGAACTCTTTAGATGGTAGAAGTTATGGTATTTTCCAATAACAAGATTCAACAAATTTTATGTAAACAGCATTTCTATTATATTGGTTATTGCTTATTGCTTATCATTACTTTTATTGGTACTGTTGTCCTGCCAAAAGGTCACTGGTTAAAAATAATAACAATGAATTTGCTTGATTCAGTATTGTATTGTTTTACTGAGATCCACACTGTTTTCCATTCAGGTTTGGAAGGTGTTGTTGCAACATCGTTTGGGGACAGAGCAGATTGCCTGGGACAGAGTATGCCTGATTGTTAGTGTTAAAAATGACAATCCCATATTAAATAATGCAAACTTCTGTATACCCAAAGCAATTTACTGAACAAACTATTCCATAGATGCCCAAGGCCAGAGAACAAAGTAGAATCCTACTATCATTGCCAAAGTTGAACATTAATATTGTGATTGTTTATTCACTAATGAAAGTAAGGCCAAAATACAAACACAGTAATGTTTGAGGGCCCATAGTAAGAAAAGGATCAAAGCTTTTGTCTTAAGCAATCATAAAAACATAATCAGTCATGATACTGCATTTTATCTGTCAACATGTCAGAGGAGAGAATGAATAGGACTAAGGACCCAGGTTCTTGTCTGTTCAAGTTAGAAGAGACCAATTGGTCATAGGCACCTTCAAGGTGGATAACTAAAATATTAAGATGCCATAAAGCCGTGAAAGATGGGTCCCTTCAAGGAAGGTAAGGATTTGGGGACACCAACTCCTGTGTTTGAGGTTGAAGTAGTAGATTCCAAAAGAATCCTGAACAATCTCTTTATCTGAACAGAAGCTCTTTAATTTCACAAGATCCCAACTGTTGAGAGTTGGTAGCAGTGACTGTGCCATTGGATGTCTGTTTAGGAAATGTTGGCCTATCCCAATCAGCTCGAGGGAGTTCCCTATCCTTTCAACTATGGTTTTTATAGTCTCTGGCCTTGATATAAGGTCCGTGATCCATTTGGAATTAAGTCTTGTACATGGTGACAAGTACGGGTCCAGCTTTAATCTTCTGCATGTGGAGATCCAGTTTGCCAGCACCATTTGTTGAAGATGCTGTTCTTTTTCCGTTGGATTCTTTGGGCCCCTTTGTCAAAGACCAAATGGCTGTAATTTTGTGGGCTTATATCTAGGTCTTCAATCCTTATCCATTGATCTGTGTGTCTATTTTGGAGCCAGTACCAGGCTGTTTTTACAACTATGGATTTGTAGTATAGACTAAGGTTTGGTGTGGTAATACCTCCAGCAATGTTTTTGTTACTCAGGATTGTCTTTGCTATCCTGGGTCTTTTGTGCCTCCATATGAATTTTGAGATTGTTTGGTCAACTTCTTTGAAGAATTGCTTTGGGATTTTAATTGGTATAGCATTGAATCTGTATATTGCCTTTGGTAGGATGGTCATTTTTACGATGTTGATTCTGCCAATCCAGGAACATGGGAGGTCTTTCCACCTTCTGGTGTCTTCTGCTATTTCTTTCTTTAGGGTTTTAAAGTTTTCTTTGTAAGGGTCTTTTACCTTCTTGGTTAGGTTTATACCAAGGTATTTCATTTTTTTAGGGGCTATAGTAAATGGGATTGTAAGAGCAAAAGGATGGGAGGAGCAATGATTTGCAAGATACTCCACACAATAGGACCGAAGCAATCATAATTGGACTTTGCATGCCCTTGACCTCACAAAGTCTAGCATCTGCTAAAGGCACCAAGATCCTTGGAGGCAAGGGATTGGCAGCCACAGTAGTGTTCCTATGCTTAAGGGGAACACGGGAAAGGGTTCAGGGAAATGCCACTGGGTCCTTGTATGTCATCGGAGAGGAGGGCCCAGAGGAAAGTCAGGCATATACAAGAAAGGACTCTCTGGGAATTGGGGTGGGAGGCACTGGGGGATGGGCAGGAAGGGGTGAGGGAAGGGGGAGCAGGGGGTTCGGGAGGAGGAGGAGGGAGGGAGGGAACCAGTGTACCTATTAAGTTTGTATGAGCAGAAATAATAATAAAAAATGTTAAAAAAAAGAATCCTGAACAAAAATGTGGAAATGAAATACTATCAATAAAACTAATCCTGGTTTTATTTAAGACCACTCCATCCGAGAACATTCTGTTTCCAAGACTGGTGATACACAGTCTAAGGAAAAATAAGGAGACAGAGGAGATGAATTTCCAAGATCCAGTGGTTAAGGCAGATGGGAATTTACATTGCTCTTCTAAGGGATCCTTGGGCAATACTTGGAAGTGGACAATGGTGACTACCCATCCCCTTCCCATAATGGCCTCTTGCATGTGAAAACAGAGAGGGTCCAAGTTCACAGAACTCAGCTATTAATAACTGAACTTGTGCAGGCTGCTTCCAATTCTGAGTTTTCTCAAATAAAAGATACTCTAAGAAGATGACTTGCAGCCCAGCCAGAAGGAGAATGATGGAAAATGCTGGGCTTAGTTGGGAGGGTAAAAATAACAGGAATATCCTAATGGCTAGAATTCACTTAAAATGGCTGATTGGAGTGGAGAGGTGGGGGAAGGAAAGTTGCATCAGTCGAAATCATCAAAAGACAGTTTCCCATTCTGGAATGTTTTTTAAACTTTAACTTAAGTCCCAGTACGGCTGACTAACAGGGATGTGCTCTATTGTGCGTGCCCACTTTTCCCTTCTGTCAACCTTGACCCATCCAGAATCACCCAGTACAATTTCTCTGGAGACTATCCTCATATCTCCAAATCTTATCTGCTTCATATTGTCTCCATATCTGTAGCTAAGATAAGGTCAGTGTCCACACTGCCTGAATTTTCATTCTGAAAACACCCTTGGCTCCTCAGTCTAGTGGACATATATCCAATTCTGCCCAGCCTGCTGCTGCGATCTGCACAGCTGGGTCCCCCGAAGGGTCTATTCCTAGCTTGCACCTACGAGGGTTCAACATACCTTTCTCTGTCAGAGATCCTTCAGCTCAGGAACTTTGGTTTAGCAGCAATGAGGGCCGAGGTTAAAAGGTTCATAACTGTTTGAATCCACTGTTTTAGTTCTCTCAGACAATTATATTACTCAGAATCTACTTCAGCCTTACCATCTAATGTCTTTTGTCTTTTCCTAATTTGCTTATATTCATCCAATAGGTCACCAATTCAATTATGGCACTTATGAGAAAATTAAATATAAAATGCTTGTGTCCTAAATTTGTAGATTCTGGTAAATGCTTTTACCCATGACCTAAGGTATACATCTCAGAAGAAACTAAATATGAGCTCTCACTCAGTTATTACATTAAAACATTTTTTACTTATTTATGAGAGAGAGAGAGAGAGAGAGAGAGAGAGGGAGGAGGTGTTCATATACCATGGCCAGTGTGTGGTGATCAGAAGTGGGTTCTCTCTTCCATTGGGTGGAATCAAGGGATTGAACCCAGGTTTCTGGTTTGCACCCAGATACTTTTATCCACTGAGCTATCTCATTGGCCCCATTATTATTTCTTAAATTGGTTCTCAAAATTCACTTTTTGTTTACCTGTTTATTTATTTTTTGAGGCAGTGCACCAGGTTTTTTTTTCTCACCATGATCAAATACCTGACAAGAGCAAGTTGCAGAAAGAAGGGCTTGCTCAGGCTCACTTAAGAGTTCAGTTCATCAAGTCAGGGACATCATAGCAGCAGGCGTGGGAAGTGGCTAGACCCATTGCATCTATGTCAGCAACAGAGAGCGACAGACACTGGTACTCAGCTCTTTCTCCTGTTGCTCAATCCAAGATCCCAGAATTACCAGGGAATGATACAACCCACGTTCAGGGTGGGGCTCCCCCCCAGTTAATCCTTTCAAACATTCTCCTAGGCACACCTGGAGATTCTATTGTAATTCCAAATCCAGTCAAATTGTCAATGAAAATTCCAGGCAGGCTCTCCCACTGGAGCTCCTCCTGTCTTCTCCTCAGTACCTAGGATTTCAAGTCTGTATCACCCAGCCAGGATTCAGTACTGTTTATTATATGAGTGAATAGAAATCAGGTGGTCAGTGAGCCAGAGAGCATCATTTGTTAATATCATAGGAATTTTTTTTTGAAAATGTCACTTCTTCTGTTTCTAGAAGTTTTGTTGTTACATAGACACACACACACACACACACACACACACACACACACACACCAGAAATATGTACTCACAACTGACACCATTAAGCTATTTCAAACAAGTGGAAAGCTGGACGTGGTGTGCATGCTTATAATCCCAGCAGTCTGGTAGCTGGGGCAGGAGGATTCTGAGGTCCAGGCTATCCTGGATCCATAGAGAGACCCTAAATAAACAATAATAAACAAACAACGAATAAAAAGATACATCATTTTAGTCATGGAAAAAGTTGAGTCTGTAAAAGGAGTGAATAGAAATACTCTATTTGTGTAAAGTATATCTGTTAATATATATGCATAAACTTTAAAATGTGTATAATCAGTATTAACAGTGAACCACTGTCAATATGTAAATTATGCTTTGAAAGCATATTCAAATCATGATCTGGGACATCATAGCAAGTCTGGTATGCTTTCTCTTGCACAGTAATTATGGAGAATTACTAGATAATCTAGATGGTGAAACTGCAGTGTCAATTTCATCCCATTATCAGTGCTCAGCATTAGTGCTGTAGATCTTTTGTTTTTCTCAAAATTCCTCAATGCTTATTGTACTTCTGTTATTTATATTTTTGTTATAAATAGTCTGATATTTAGTAGGGAGCGTTTACTCACCAGATCCGTTTATCATCGAGGTTACAAAGTCATTGCTTAGGAAATGCATACGGCAGTCAGGAAGTACTTTCTGAACATGCTGGACATTCCTAATCTCAGGAATATGCGCTCTCGGACATGCAGTGGCCTTAGATGATACCACCTAGTTTCCAGTCTTCACACAAACACTGTTTCTTTAAAGAAACTTACCCAAGCACCCTATTAATTTTTCAGTATCACCTCCAACCCATTTCTTATTATCTGATCATTTGGTCATCAGCTCCAACACCCTGAATTCAAAATGTCTGTGATCTTTGTCCATTTGACTGTTGTTGCTTAGGACAGAGATCATGCCTAGCACAAGCAGATTTCTACTGGTTGGATGATAATAATGAACTCAACAAGTGTCAATTATGCATGTGTTTCTTTAAACATACTTTGTGTTTATTTTATTATTTATTCAATTGTCCTTATGTGCATGTGTGTGTGTGTGTGTGTGTGTGTAGAACCATGGGTGAATTCGGGAACCACCATGGACCACCTCTACCTCCTCCTTGTTTACTCTGCCCTGGGGATTCACAGGCTCCGCCCTACCAGGACCAGAAATGTAGGCGTCTATACGTGGGGTCTAGGATCTGAACTCAGGACCTTCTGCCTGGAAGGCAGAGGCTTAACCCGTGAGCCACCTCTCCAGCCCCTAAACATACTTTGTATGTCACTTGGAACTCACTATGAATGGTGTCAAGGAACTTAACATGCAGACTGGACATCAATGAGTGCAGAGATGTTAAACATGTTATAACAAAGAAGAATGAGATGAGGTTTGCTAATGAAAAGAAACTAACCTGAGATGACATCAGAAATGTAAGCTTGATTAGAAGAGATAGCCTATGACAATGGGAGCCATCCTTAGGCCTTAAGGTAGAATATTAAAATGGGAGAGATAGCTTAAAGAGGAAGAACAGGAAGTAGCCTCCAAGTAGCAAGGCTGAGGGAGGATCTGCAACCTTCAGAGGAGTTTCTCCAAAGACCCAGCATACACAGGACTGTTATAGCATTTCCAGAGTGTGGTGGGAAGGTTCATATCACATGACATAGTTGGACCTATTATATATATCAGGAAGGTACTGACAAAGACTGGCTATAACTTGGGGAAGGAAATTGGGCTGGCACACAACTACAAGTGGGGCAGGGTGCTTGATATGTGGGAAGAAAGGCAGCCAGAAGAGAAACCAAAGAATATCTTAAGAGGGGCACAGGTGGCACCACGGGGACTGTCAGTGTTCTGTATTAGAACCTGCTGTGTCTTTGATATATAATGTAAGTGTGTGTGTGTGTGTGTGTGTGACAATATTATATGATACATAATTTTCTTTTTAAATAAAGAGGAAAGAATAGGTTATTATTATTTAGGAAGTTCCTAACTTGTGAGAACTGGTCTAACATGTTTAAGATTCACAATCCTCATTTAGCTCTTTCTTTTCCTTTTTCAAAAGTAATAACTGGGAGTTGCACTTGAAAATGAGTTGGCACATGATGTCGCTATGTCTGTCACATCTCCTTTCTTATAAGCTGAAGGTTGAACACAGAGCTATGTCTGGGGATGATGAAGCTAGACACAAATGCAAATAAGTCAGTGTCTGGATGCTGCAAATGTCTGCAGCCTTGCTTTGTGTGGTGTGCACATTTAACCCTCTCTCTTTAACAACATGTTCGCCTGTGTGGGCATAGATATCATTAAGGCTTTATTAAGGTTAGAGCTGGGCATGGAGTCAGCTCTCACTGTGTCAGGCTGTAGGTTCTGGAAACAGGCTTGGCCCCGTCACAGACTCCTCTGACCTGTAAAAAGGATTGTTGATCTTCTTACTGCCTGTCTTATAAGATTTGGAAGAAGTGAGGTAATGTCTACTTAGACGGTCAAGCTTCTCGGAAGAACAGTGTTTACACGAATAGGATTTTATAATGCATTTGCTTCTGTTGTAATGGAGTGAAATTCTATTTACCTAAATATCTTTAGGTGTTCCCAGAATAGTTGGCCATTTTGGCCTTGAGCACTAACTCTAGACCAGAACTCTCACAGGATACTCAGAAAGGTGGGGGGCACTGGAGAGATGATTCAGGGGTTAAAGTCTTTCCCTCAGAAGCAAAAGAACTTGAATCCAGATACCAGATCCCATGTGAAAAACACTAGGTGGATATGTTATCCTGTAATTATGACCCTGGAATGTGGAACCTGGGAAACCCCAGAGCAAAGGCATACAGAGGTAAAACAATGATTCTCAATATCATCCTTAGGCCTGTAGAGAAACACATAGGACCTATGGTACACGCGCACACACACACACACACACACACACACACACACAAGCATGTGTTCTTTTTCACTCAGGAACACACACAAAATCATACTCTCACACACAAAAAAGGGCAAAGGAAGCTGGGAAAGGAAGGCCTGAGAGCAACATGGGTGATAATAAAGGGAAAGGTAATCATTATTTTCAGACATCTGTAGTTCATTTTTTATAAAGAAGAAACATTTTTAAAAGTTAAAATACTAGGGGCTGGAGAGGTGGCTCAGGGGTTAAGCCTCTGTCTTGCAGGCGGAAGGTCCTGAGTTAGGATCCTAGACCCCACGTACAGACCCTGGGTGGAAGCGGGGCGGCCTGTGTTTCTGGTCCTGGTAGGGCAAGGAGGAGGTGGAGGTGGACCACACACACACACATACACATGCATACACACGCATACACGCATGATTGAATAAATAATAAAAATTTTTTAAAAATGTTTAAAAAAACTTTAAATACTAATCAATTTTAATTTAGCATTATCACATACTTTTCTCTCTGAGAGACTCTACTTCAAGGTCTACTTCCCCCCTCCTAGATTCATAAGCTTCTACATGCATTGTAGGCATGAAAGGAGAAGTAAAACTGTCCAGAAGGAAAAGGAGATCAAGTGAGGAGGGCACCAAGGCGTGTGAAGGAAAATGTGCAAAGCACATTACATACCTGGAAATGACCTCATGTAACTCACTAAAATAACAACAGAAAGATTTACTTCATCTTTTTGTTCAGATTAAACTCTCATTGTTTAATAAGCTTGTTTCTAACTGTTACTCACAATTTCATAAAATTCTAATAAACCTATAGGGTTTGTTTGTGAAATATGTACTTGGCAATTAGCTTTAGCTGTTCTATACATAAGAAATTGGAGTATTTCTGCTAAAACATTCATGTCCAGTCTAGCCTTTGGGAGCAATATTGCAACTCCAGTGACTTTGTAGGTAACATCAGAGCGGCCACGCGAGTGAGGAAGCGCGTGGGAAGTGAGCATGCGCCGCGGATTCACATGCTTAAAGACCCCTGGTAGCTGATGTTGGGGCGCATGCAGCAAGACCAGCACTTGGGATGCAAAGCCTTCAGGGTCATGTCCAGCTCATAGCAACCATGACACTACTCTGAGCTGTATGAGACCCTTTTTCAAAAAATTAAAGAATTTTAACTTACCATATGATCATATCAGGAAGTTTTGCTATAGAGTTTTCCAGAAACTCTTGGTTTCAAAGGTATGCCAACTGTCCATAAAGAAATTTAAGTAACTATTGAGTCAACCAGAAAATAAATGGTTCATGCATTTCAACAACAATGATGTAATGTGTAATTTTTAGCTCAATGATGAGGATCCTGTCCCTTTTTGTGTATGAGAAAAAGACTGTTTCATTTACTAAATATTTGAACAATATAAAAATGCCACAGTATTCAAGGAAGATTAATTAGTATGATATAACTCATTACACATGTGTTTATTTGACCATACAGTATGTCATGATACATGGAGAAAGTCACTTTGTTTCCTAAATTAATATCTTTTCTAGAGAAATGGCAATAAAATTCTATGCAATTGCTCTTCAGAACAAAACTATCGATTACTGAAAAAAAGTTGTGGGGAGGCTGGAGAGATGGAGTGTGGCAGGGGTTAATTCTTTGCCTCACAAGCAAAAGATACTGAGTTCAGATTCCAGGTCGTACATAAAAATGCCAGGTGGAAACGTGGTGACCTACACTTCTAGCCCTAGTGAGTGGAGCCTGGGAAATCCTAGAGTGAAGCAATAAGGAGGTAGAAGCAATCTAGGATGATTCTCTAAATCACCCTTGGTCCTCTACAGGGACACACTGTTTTCTGGTACACACATTAAATAAATAAATTAATTAATTAATTAAAGAAAAGTTGTGGCTCTGAGATACAGTTCAAAGAAAGTTAAACTGTAGGTAATTCTAATAAAAATAGAATTTTCTTTTCGCCAAAATTACTGGTTCGTAGGAGTATTTTAAACATATAATTTTTTATGTTTTCACATAAAGTGTTATGATACATTTAATATTTTTTGCCATTGAATAGCAACATAGGTAAGGCGCATATTTTTCCCTCTTTCTGTTGATTTGTTGCAAATGAAAAACTGTTATGTTTCATTTTGTCTTTTTCAGGATAGAAGCAAACGTTTGGAAAAGGTCCATGCAGTTATTGGACCAAAGTCATGTGACTTGGATTCTCTCATTTCTGCCTTTACGTATGCTTACTTCTTGGACAAGGTGAGAGGGGAAAGATTATGCCCTTGATAGCACAGTTATGATATCACCTTCAAGAACAAGTGCTTTTCCTGTTCATTGTTGCAGAGAATAAACATTAACAATCCATCTTCACAACTTTAGTGAGCATCTACTGTGTGCTTAGCATTATTCTGGTTCTTTCTCATGGATCTCTTCATAAAATCTTGTTATCAATAAAGTTGCTGCATCAGATAGCAAATTATGTTCAGAGTTGCTGATTACTCTTATGGGATCTCAGAGAAGTAACAGAAGAAAGGATCAGGATTTCCTTGATCTTTAGTTACTTCTTTGTGGTCTTGTTTTTGGATGCAGATGAATATGGAAGAATCTCAGGAACACAGCAGGAAGCCCAGAGCACTATCTGGAGATCTGAGACAGGCCATTGTCTGGAAACTCTATGCTCCATAAGTTTGCCCGGTTTGCTTTCTAGCCTTATTTTGACCACCAAGATCATTCTCCGTTGGTGATGACTTCCCTTGTGAACAATCTTTCTACTGTGTGATACACAGGCCCCCTCCCCTCACAAGCAGGAAAGATCTTTAAACATACCTTGTCTAAGTTTCCTAAACCCATGAGACCATGATAATGGGCTTCATTGCCCAAAAGTTTCAAAATGCACATTGTGGATGCCTCAGTGCTGTTTCTACAAGTTTCATAGCATTTTTAATTTTTTAGAGTCTGGTTTGTTTTATTCCTATTTCATTTGATAGTCTCATAGCTGGTTCTGTAGTGATTTAAATTCACATGCAATCCAGTTTTCCAGAATGAGTCACGGGCAATAAGCACAGCTTTAGGGAAGCAGGTATGAAAATATAGGTAATTTTTTTGATTTCTACATGTGGGCTTTATATCAAACTGCTCTTAAAATTTGTTGAACTTTGCAAGGGAGAGTAATTGGTGTGAGGGATAAATGTACCTGACCTATGATAGTTGTTTGCTCCTCTTATCAACACTGTTCAATCAGAGAAGAGTTCACTGGACCCAACTGACATTTACATTCATAGTGGCACATGTAGTTTCAAGAAAATTGTGTAATAATAATAATAAAAATAATAATAACAATAGCACCACTATAGCAATGTGTCTTCAATAGTATAATGTTATATAAAAATGAGTGTGAAAAGTAACTATGAGAGGTAAAAGATAAGTAGATAGGTGCTAGATCATAGATAGGAAATAGATACACAATGGATGATAGATAGCTGATGTTTGATAGATGATAAGTAGATAAATATATCATAGATAATAGATGGATCGAAGAAAAATAGATGATAGATATATGACTGATAGATTCTACGGAGATAGTTACAGATCATGGACAGGTGGTAGATCACAGATAGATGATAGGTGAAAAGTAGATAAAAAGATCTTAGAGAACAAGATAGATGATAAATATGAGTGATATAGATGATAGATGATAAATAATAGGTAAATAGATAATAGATAGCAGATAGACAAAACAGATAGGTAAATAGAAAATAGATAACTAAATGATAGATAGTGATAGAGGTAGACAAATGACATGTAGATGATAGACAGATGATGAGATAAATCAATGGAGTCTCCTCTCCTTTGAAGGCTTGAGGACACTAGTGTAGAAAGAAATGCAGCAACAATAAAGACTCTGTTGGCTTCTACACCTCTTATTTCCTGGGCCTCCCCACTTGGGTGGTCTATACCTCCATGGAAAATTCTTGAGAACTGTTTCAGACTGTCAAGTGTTAACTAACACACATGTAGAATGTAGCTTTGCATGGGTGACACGATTCCACAGGTGGAGAAAACCAGGGCTTAGAAAGGAAAGTGGCTCTTCCAAGTCACAGAGCAGGAGACAGGAACTTTGTTCTGTGACTCCACGCTTGGGATAAAACCTGTGTGGGTGGCACGTGGCATGAGCGTGTACCCGTGGACCAATGTTGCCCCACTTTGCCATCAGGAGCCAGACATAGCTATCTAGTAATTAAGAAAGGCACAAATCATTCATGGTTTGTATGCGCTTGGGGCTCAATGCTGTTAGCCTTACAGCAGGAGCAGCACCTTCTTCAGTAGACAGACCTTTGTATTTTGTTTTCTGTGGCAGCAGCTAATGTATTCAGCTCATTCAGTGCCTGTTTACTCACTGTTTACTACTGCCATATTGCTTTATGTGCTGGAAACTGTGCAGGATGGTCCCACCTTGTTAATGTTATCGGAAGAAGAGAGATGACCATGCTGTGGGCTGTGCACTGCCTGCGACAGAGCTGTGGTTGCAGGTGATGAAGCCATTGGCTGCATTCACAAAGCTGATGGTACTAAATCTCACTTTCCCTTAGTGGTGATGAGAGACTGCTGCTATACACGTGGAAAAATTTCTAGAAACAAAAGCACTTTAGTTTTAAATTCTTAAAATCATCTACAATGAATCTGAAATTGTCTTCCTCCTCTTCCCCAATGTGTCGCTACACATTTTTACAAGAGGTTTATGAACAAAAGATTATTTTTAAATCTAAGAAATCACTAGAGATCATCACCTACTAATATTTGAGTTAAATTTGATAGCTACATGCATTTTTCACGGACCAGCAGAGTGTTTTGCATTTTTTAAAAACCTAAGTTGTAACAATTCAAGGTCACAAGTAATACTTCAGGCTGCAGATCTCCAGATGACCCTGAGAAAGGACAGTTTCTGCTATTGCAGACTTAAAATTTTGCACATAAACAACTGACTGGCTGGAGCTGAACTTCAACTTTCCCATTTCAGTGGGACCCAGTCTTCCTATGTCACTTCGGTGCCTATCCGGCCTGTTTCAATCATCCATCATTCTAATTTTCTGCTACTTTCATGAAGACACATAAGTTTGTTATTCCTGAAAGAAATTATCTACATATAGACAAATATATATGTGTGTATGTGTATACACATATATACACAAACACATACATATAGGTATCTTTTATTGTGGGGGGGTTGAAATGAAATCTAATATTTCAAATAAGACTTGGAAGATCTCATGTAGAGTAATGACAGGTTGGAAAGCATCAGTGTGCACTTGGCGGTGGGGAATACTTTATTAATTATGCTCAGGACATTTGATATGTAAGTCAAATGGTTTTCTGTGTTCAGAAGACTTGAGTTCCCTTTACAGCTAGCCTGGCTCCTGACTTTGACTCAATGTCTCTGGACAGGTCAGTCCACCAGGCATTCTCTGCTTGCCAGTACTGAATATCCCAAGAACTGAATTTAGCTACTTCACAGAGACCAGGTTTATCTTAGAAGAACTGAATATCTCAGAATCACTCCACATATTTCGTGATGAAATTAACCTGCATCAGTTGAATGATGAGGGAAAGCTGTCTATAACACTTGTTGGCGGCAACACCTTGGCGAGGTAAGACTCCCTGCGGGGTTCTGATGTCACTTCCAATCCACTGTCTCTCTGGTCAGGATGAGTGTGGTTTAAGGAGAGTCATTTAATACAGAGAACTTCATAGGAAAGGGAGTAATTTTTTTTCTTCTTTCATGACAACCTTTGGTCTCTATGACTCCATTTCCACTTTTGTGCTTCAAATATGACACATTTAAGCAGAAAATTATTGTAAAATTTACTAAAATTGTATTTTTAAATCACTGAAAGTATTTTTCTCATAGCAATACAATCATCTTATATATTGATGCTGGCAATATGTAATGAAACCTGAAACAAGAAGAAAGCTGAGCGTTTCTTAGGAAAGCAATCTCAGTAGAGAAATGGAAGACTCACGATCATTGGTCTATTATTCCAGAATATTAAGCTCATGCGTGAGGACACATGTTTGGGTACGTGCACAGGCACATGTGCCGGCACATGCATTCCAGCCCTTTCCAGCCCTTCCATCTCTGAGAGAACATGACGGTCAGCAGTCCTCTCAGGCAAAACGAGGGCCATTTGTTCAAAGGAAAATGCCGTTCAGCAGAGTACATGAAGTAAAATCTTTTTATTCAATGATGTTTAAATATAACCTTTTTAAAGGAAGCGAACTTAGGTGTGAATTGAGGTATATGGAGGCAATATGAGTCACACAATTAGTTCCATAGAGTTTTTAGAACAGTCTGTATATGAGGACTACTTTTGGTTTTTTGATGCCAATTTATCAATCATCTATTGATAATCAGTGGAAGTTATTGGAAGTTATTTTGGCTGACTTCTGTTATCCGTTGTATCAGCCAGCTTTCTGCCATTATACTGCAATATACTCGACTCAGGCAACTTATGAAGTAAGGGAAACTTTATTTTGTTTTGTCTTTCTGGAGGTTCAAGTCTAAGATCAGGTGGCTGCCATGCTTTGGGCCTGGGTAAGGATGGCACATTAGCAAGTTTAGGAGCGAAACAGTTCCAGCGTAAGCCAGGAACAGAGGCTAAGAGACTAGAGTCACACAGTCCCTTCAAAGGGTATGCTCTTAAATACCACCTATTGTGTTCCATCTATTCAGAGCACCTCAATGATAATTCTGTCTTGAGACCCCATCTTGCATGTGTGGATGTTTTGGGGAAACTAAAATCACTCCTGAACCATAGGTAGTGTGGGTATTCCTATAATTATACACTTGGCTAAACTTACGTTGACTTTTTTCAAACCAACTAATGCAAGTAGACATGAACAAAGACAGTATATTGACTGCCAAAAGAAAGACTATAGAACATATATGTGCCAATCAAACCTTGAAGAAGAGCTTAATTACCAATTAAAATGGAAAATATTACATTGATTTTTGGGACTGAAGTTGTAAATGCTGGTTTGGGGATTGTTTATAAAATACAGTAACTTTTCGAAAGGTAAATTGAGATCCTTTTCCCATTATTAGTGTTCATTTGTTTTTGAACAGTTTGAAAAAACAGTTTTATCCATATCTTCTTGCTTTCACATATTAAAAGAGTGGGGTGCTTCTCGGTGGTAGAGCCCTATGATTGGTTCTTGACACATGGAAATTAATACAAAAACATGAAGGTAAATCCATTAATTGAAAGGTTATGTTGAAAAAAATGATGGTGAAAGTAAATAAACCCCAATGATAGTTTTTTCCTACACCACAGTGGGCAAGTTTGGGAGTCAGATTGCCAGGTTAAATGCCAGCTCGTCTACCCACCAGACCCTTCACTACACACTTGGAACACATTCCTCGACTTCCCTGTATCTCAGTTTCCTCATTTGCAAAATGTGGATTTTACAAGAAACCATTTCACGGGGTCAGAATGTACCTACAGTCCCACAGGTGTGTCTGACCTACAGTGGAAGTTAGTAAGTATCAGCTCTTGGGAGGATATGGAGACGGTCCAGGAATCCTGAGGAGGTGGAAATAGCGGAAGCAACGAGAAGTTCCGGCTCTTGGGGTAACGCTCATTGCTGGTGTTAGGGGCTCTGCAGAGTGAAGCCATCATTTGAGCAGAGACGATATCATTCTCCAAAGTGCAAAACCCCAACTTATCTTTCTTCCTCGCCTCCATTCGTTTTCCAGAGAGGACAGAACGTTGGAATCCGCAGTCGTCAGAGTCATTAACCCGGTGGCGCAGCGCGATGGCGAGCGGGCCCTGCCGGAGTCTTCCTCCGCGCTGGTGCTGAAGGAGCTGCTCCGCGAGGCTCCCGAGCTGCTCACAGAGCCGCTGGCTCATCTGCTCAGAGGTGGGCGGCTCGCCGGGTACATACGGAGGGCTTAATGGAGTGGCGGTGGGCCCGCTGGCATGGAAAGACTGTGATCCATTCTTGGCTTAACAATCCCTTGCAAGACCCTGGGAAGCTTCATCAGAGAGGCAGGCAGCAAATAGTTGTTAAACAGTAACATTAGATTGAATGTTAAAAATGTGCATTAAGGGTTAGTGCTGTTTCACTAGACAGGGATATTAAATGTAACTGTTGCAGAGCTGGTCTAGTTCCTCTAACGTTTAATAACTTCCAGAAAAGATTTTTGCCTGGGACAGCGCGTGAATGTGGATGAGAGTTCCAGGTTCCTGTGGCCTTGAGTATTTGCTGCTACTTATACATATTTAGTTTATGTAATCCTGCTTGTGTGACACATCATTTACCTTTTATTTTGATGGTTCTGTGCTGGCTCTTGCAGACACACCATGCACAGATCTTTAGCCTGTTTTGAGATCAGAGCCCCACTATTCCCCCGAGGTTACTATTTTGTACCCATGAACTCCACATCCATGAATTTGACCAACCTTGGATTGAGCATACTTATTTTTAATTGTGTCTGTATATATGTAAAGGTATTTCTTCTTTTTTATCCTTCTAGTATTTCATCAATGGATATAGTGAATTCATATTTTCATACCTTAATCCCCAATCGAATCCCCCCCTTCTCATTACAACCCTTCTTCTTCCCTGCCAGTGTCCCTCCTATGTTCCTATCTTTTTCATGTGTGGCCCACTAAGCTTTCATTGCACTGTCTTTGAAGGCATGTGCCTGAGTACTTGCTGAAGAATGGATCATATATCAGTGGAATCATATATAATTCAGGAAAGCACCTCCCCCCCCACATACATATCAACCCTCATTGGTCTCTTAGGGAGGTATCGGGTCTTCTGAGATGTTAATAGGACAAACTCCATGCAGGTCTTATAGAAGTATATATATCTGCAGTGAATTCCTGGATGCAATAGCCTTATCATGTCCAAGGCATTTCTTCTTATCATTAAAATACAATAGCACAGACTGTAATGCATCAGTACAAAGCCACACTGTGTTCCTGTTGCTGGGGCTTGATTTAGAGGCATTGAAGAACTGACTGCAGGTTGTTCTGGTAGTTATCCTCACTTTAGCTCTCAGAACTACCAAGATACAGAGCTACTGTGAAGAATCTGGTGTTTGCTTGGCACCAGAGACCTCTCACAATGTGATCCTTGCAGTGGCATGGAGAAGTTGACAGAATGCAAGCATCACTCCCTTGTCATTTGGAAATTGGAAGGAGAGAGCATGAGGTCTGTGAACTGTCACTAGTGAAGTGATTGTGCAGGAGGCTGCTGCACTGATACCTGAGAGGTAGAAGTCATGGGGGTTGGAGCAGTGAAAAGAGAGTTCTGGAGACCTGAGATGTATGTTTGCAAGTGCACATGTTTTTGGTGAGGCAATGGAGCATCCCCAAGCACTTCCAAAAAGAGGGAGCTAAAGGATCGTGATTCAAGATTCTGACTTTGAAGAGGTGAATCAGATGTTCACATCTATTCCTCTGAGTCCTGTGAATTTACTTTTATTTGGGAGCTGTACTCCAGCTTGAAAGCTCCCAAGTCATAGAAGAGAAGGAGCCAAATGTTGCTCTATTTAGTGAAATCAAATTTGGATTTCATTATTTTTCAATCATGTTGTAACTTGAAATAGAAGATTTGTTTTCTGCATTCCCACAAGGAACTTGTTCTTTCATGTGCAAAAAGTAGGGTGATTTTGTTTATGGCCTATGTAGCCCAGGCTGGCCTGGAGCTCATAGCAATCGCCAGCACCAGTTGCTTTGCCTTCTGAGTGCTGGGGTTACGGGTATGTGCAGTCACACCCAATGGCCACGTGTTCCTTAGGCATTTTAGTCTCTTCTCGTCTGCTCACCTTTTAAGATCTGGAGTGCTTGGGACTATGTCCTGGGCATTTTTTTGACCTATCTTTTGGTAACTTCATTTACTTCCAATATTTTAAATAATATATGCAGGACATGACTTTATGCATTTTCAACCCCAATCTAACTTTACAATTTTGATTCAGCGCCAAAGAGATGGCTCAGAGCTAAGAGCACTTTATGTGAATCTGATGACTGAAGTTCAGTCTTGGATCCCACAAAATGGCAGCAGAGAACCAGCTCCCAAGAGTTGCCCACTGACCTCTGTGTACCATCATCTCCCAAATAAATAAATAAATAAATAAATAAATAAATAAATAAATAAATAAATAAGATTTTTGGAAAAGAACAGACTTCCTGATTCTTATCCAGCAACACATTCACACATTCTTTTGACACATTCACACGTGTTGTGTCTTATTTGCCCCCCACCTTAACATGGCCCTCATGGGGGATCCCAGAACCTCCAAACTTACTTTTATTCCAGTTTGTCCATTTCATTGCAGGACTGTGCTAGCCACCCAGCTGTTCAAACCACCTTTTCCTTTCCCCAATGACCTATCTGCAAGCCTGCTAGCTCCACAGCTAGGCTCTCCCTGAGTTTTTGTGCACGTTTTGCATAAACACTACCCGAGACCCAGTCCAAGCACCAACCGGCCTGCTTGATGCGTGCCATGACCACCTTGCTTTGCCCTGTTTCCTTCACAAAATCCATTACCTTTAAAAAGTAAAAACTGGGATTCGTGTTCAGAACTCAACAACTCCAGCCTTACAAACACTGTCATCTTTACTCCGGAACATTCATCTTCTCATGAGATATCCTCACTCCCCTACTGTGTTGAGACATGAGGGCCGCACCATTTTCTCAGATATTCCTAACTTTTCTCACTCTCGAGGAGCCACACAAGTTATTCTTCTCCATGTGAAATGTTCTTTTCTTTAAGTCTCATCATTTCTTCCTACCTGTCCCATGTCTTTTCCTCTCTCTTTTCTCCCACTTCCAGACTGTAAGTTTCGTGAGAGAAGAGACCCTGTGTGCTATTGTATTGCCTCTGGAGACTAGAACTGTGACTGGCACATAGTAGGCCTCCAGGAAGACCTCCATGAAATGAATCTTCCAAGAGTGTTTGCATTGAATCTGGTAGTGCCATGACACTGAGATTATCATTCTATTTCAGTCAATCCTTCTAATAGTCTTAATGTGCAAAGTTGGACATTATTTCTTTCAGTCATAAATGTTTCCTTTTGTCCCTTGTGTTTTTAGTTTTGAGAAATCCACAGAAAATTTATTTCAGTGTTTTGCAATGATTTTTATCTTCATCTTTGATTGCCATTCTATTTTTAAAATTATGTACATAATTTTAACCCTTTTGCAAAATGTAGTACAGGTAAAGAGAAGTCTATAAAGATGTCAACAGAACATGGATAGAAGCTCAGAATTCATTGAAAAGAACATATCCTCTTGACAATTACTCAGGCAAAGAAACAGGCTGGGAAGACCCTGTGTGGAAAGAACCAACATTATTCTCACTTTAATGCCATACATGTCTTTCTTTTCTCTATACTTTCACTCCCCCATGCATGTACCCATAACATACATAGGCTTTATGAGTTTTTATACCTCAAATAAATATAATTACACAGTGTACATTCTTATGTCTTTAGATAGATAATGCATACATTAATCATAATATGTACTTTCCTAGGTGAGATATTTAGGTATCATTTATTTTATTTAAGGTCTTCCTTCTCATGTGGAATACTATGATATGTGATACAATAAAACAGTGGAAAAGTCATAGTCAACAGAAAGGAAAGCAGCTGAGTAAAGATACAGTACAAATCTTATCAGTGTCACAATAATATGCACTTTGAAATTCTAGGTACAAACTTCGTAGATCAAATAAAGACAAAAATTAATCAATAATTAAATTCACAAGGCTACAGAAATATAAACATTACTAGTTTCATATTTTATAAAGAAATAACCAAGTTTAACATTTTTCTTTGCATTAATTTTTGTTTTTCATTTTCACGGGTATGTGTATATGGGTTCTGTTCATGTATTTATGTGTTTGCAAGTGGTTGGGTGCACATGTGTAGATGACCAAGGCTCATAAGAGGAATCACTCTTGATAGCTGTTCACTTTATTCTTTTTAGAGAGGGCCTTCAATCTAAATCAGTGCTTGCTGACAGACTTAGTCTTGCTCTGAGGATTACCAGTCTCTGATCCCTAGATGTTGGAATTACAGTCAGACTCCCGTACCCATCCAACAAGCATTTTATTTGGGATCTGGAAATCTGAGCACTTTGCTTGAGTGGCAAGTGCTTTAACTACTGAGTCATCTCTCCAGCCCCTGAAGTAGTCTTCTTAAAAAGACATTTGACTATCTGCTGATATTCTCAGCTCTTCTACACATGCTAAGGTTTTTCTTTAAATATGGAAATACCTGTTCAGATTCAATCCTATCTGGATCTTCTTAATCCCAATGCTTACAGTTATGACCAGCCACCAAACCATGCATTATGGTATAGGATTTTATTCAAAAATCTACATAACTCATTGTGGATGCTGTTAAAGATCATTATATCTTTTGTCACAATTCAGCTATTCTAGTCTTACAAGTAGCATGTCACATTGTCAGCATGGTTCGTTTGTTTGATAATCTCTATTGTTCCTATATCCTTTGAACCCTGAGAACAGTTATAGTTGTTTATGGTCATCCTATGTCCAGTATCTCAGGTTTTGGAGAACATTTAATGATTTTGAAATGATTTGTACTTTCCTTTGTTTCTTTTTACATAGTTGCCATTGTTTGCTAACTGACTAGACTTCAAATATACCATGCTAGACACCTCAGTCTATCCTTCTAAAAGGCCTGTCAACCTAGCTTTCCTTGTGGCTAGTATCTCCATCTTCTATGAAATAGCCAAAGGATCAGAGGAAGTGATTTGCTTCTGTGAATGGTTTCCAACAGCACAGATCTCTTATGTTGAGCTTCCCACATTAATGACGCCATATTTTCCAAGAGACCTAGCATTCAAAGTGATGGCTGCCAAAGCAGTTTCTTCTTGTTGACTTGGTCAGACCTCACAATTGGTGCCACTGTGCAGCACAGCCTAGCTGTCACTGAAGATTGGTGACCTTAACGAAGATGCTACCAATGATATGACAAAGGGAAGAAGCCCGAATCAAAATCTACAGCCAAAGTCTAAATCTAATGTTGCACTCCAGCCTGGGTTCTGCAGATACGTGGAGGTTGCCAGCCAGCTATTCAGAGTGTAGTTCTGTACGCCTGCCTGTATTTCTGCTGCAATCGCTTAGCTTCTTTGTTCCGGGACTTCCTCCCTGTGCCTCTCAGCATCTTTTGCGCAAACTTCTTTTTCTGTTTTGTGAAGTTCTTTCCCTTTTTCTTAAGGGTCTGGCACAGCAGGAAGCTGTCTTTCCCCCTAGCTTGCTGCTGGTAAAGAGGATGCGCTTTGCTAAGCCAAAGCGTCTCCTGGTAGCCCTTTCTTGCTGTTTTTAATTAATTTATTTTATTTTATTATTTTTTTCACAGACAAGCCTTAATTTTTATTATTTAAAAAGTTTCGTGTTTATTTAGTTTTTTGACTCTGTGCTTGTGCCTTCAACACTTTCACAACAATTTTCTGCTTCTCAATAAGGAAAGCGCGCTTGATCCTATCACGGACACACTTAGCACACATGGACCCCCCATAGGCCCTGCTGACATTTTTTGTGTTTTAGACAATCTCATAAGGACTTTAGGTCTCACAGCACGAACCCCTCCAAGACGGCCCAGACACACTCCACATGCAGACTTGGGTGCTTTCCCGACCCTCTTGGTATAAAGGTAAACAATCCTATTACCAGGGGTCCGGGACAGCCTACTTTTGTTAGAGGCTGTGTTGTAGGAAAGCCTACGACGGTATGTCAAGTGCTGGACCATTCTGAATGTCTCTAGGCACCATCCCCGCTCTTGCTGTTTTTTAATAGGCCATAATTTAAGACTCAGAAAATTTAAGACATGACTCTTCAGCATCCAATTTCATCTTGGAAGGCACATATTGATGTAGCATCACTTTGTAGTTATTTGTGCAGGAATTATATTGTCAGAAGGTAAAGCTCATGTATATAAATCATCAGTAATCTTGGTTCTTGAAATATATCTGTCCTTTGGCTTCCTATCTATCTTTGCTGTTGCTGTGTGGTTCATTTGAATTTTTCTTCCCCTTCACATCCTCTCCTTTTCTATCATTTTTTCCTTCCTCCTATTTGGAAGAAGATCCTTTTTTCTTCTTTTTCAAACATGTACAATCTGAACTCATCTAGTAGTCACACTTCACTATCCTGAGGCCTGAAGTTTCTGCTTGGTTATATCCTGGATTTGTGCCAAATGCAAACAGTTACAGACCCACCAGACTGCTCAACCTGTGCTCTTTTATTTCCCTGGAGATGCATATTAGAGGATGGCTGCCAACTCTAAGATGCATTAAATTGCCAAATCATCACATTGGCGTGTGTGTGTGTGTGTGTGTGTGTGTGTGTGTGTGTGTGTGTGTGTGTGTTTGCAGAAACCATCTGGCAGTAAGAATGAGATTCCGGCCACTGATTACCAAGAAGGCTTCCATCAGGGCCACACTTTGCCCACATGGCCTCCCCTATTTGTTTGTGTGAGATCTTGACAGCAGTCACAAGCTGAAGAGTGAAGCAAATCAAATCAGTGGCTCTCAGTTTAGGACTAAGTGAAACACTCTGCCCAGAGTTTTTAAAAGCTGACTCTTTCTTAGCTTGGTAATTCCATTTGACCTTTCATAAAGAATAGTTGGTTGCTATTTTAGTAGTCTGGATTAACGGCTTCAAAAAGATCCTTTTAAGGAGGTCAAACAGGAAGGGAACAGAGCCAAGATTTTTCTTCTCTCTCTCTCTTGCCCAAAGAGTGAATCATCACCCTTTCTTGACTTCTTGAGAAGTCCAAAGAAAATTATGTTGCCTGATTTCTTAGGAGGATACTGGGGATGGAGAACAGCAATGATTGTTTCCTCTAGAAATAAAACCAAAACTATTATTCATTCTCTGAATGTGATTTCCTCTGCCACACAAAGATAGGCATCCTCTTAAATTCAGGCATCTGAATTTGTAAGAATAGTACATGCTTAAATAAGAAGCTTAATTTTATGCTTCTTTAGATAAAAATGTGAATTATATTCTATTTTCCCACTTTTCTCTTTTTTATTATTCATTCTTTTTTGTTTTTCTTTTTGAACTTTCTGTTTGTTTCAGTTTAGAACAAAACAAATCCAATGCCAGGTTAATTTCTGTTGCAATGTCATCATACAGAATGAGTTTCTCCTGTGCTATGTGTTTTCTCCCAACAGGTCTGGCTCTGCCAGATCATGTATTAATGCAGGTCATAGCTTTCGGCAAGAGGTTTTTCCTTCCTCTGTTATTTTGAACACAGAATATTATGGTGGATATTCTTTTTCCTTACAGGAATGAAACATTTGCTACTAGTTTATTACAATTGCTTTCTGTGTTGCTTGCTGTTAACTCTGTCCCCTGCTTATCAGCCTGTGGATCAGCTAGGCTAGTTCTGTGTACAAGTTTATAGATCTTCTTTCTTTCATTCTGCAGAATTTGCTAGAAGTCAAGTCAGCACTCAAAAGAAAGCAGGTCTGAATGTGCTGACAAATGTGTCTGGCGATTGTATATCCTGAGACTGACACTGAACAGAGTACTTAACTGTTAAACAGGTTTCTAATGTGAAGTGGAATGTCGCCAGGTAGGAAAACTCTGGGGTAAAGCAGGACCTCAGCCTTTCTTGTCCAGCATCGACAGCTCACCGTGTGCAGAGCGCTCTGTCTGTATTGCTTTTCCCTGCCCCTGTTAGTCAAGTCAGACTGAATCTTAGATGAGCATCGGCAACCTCTTTCCAATGAATTATGCGGTAGGATTCTTCCTAATGCAGCATCTGTAGGTACATTTGAAATGTGGCTTTCTCTTCTAAGTGCTTGAAACCAATACACAGCTACATAACAAATCCACAGTTGTGTACAAAGACTATTATTACATACTCTTATTTTCTTCTAGCTTCATGTCTGTATGGAGAACTTATTTATATGATTTTATCAAATTGTAAGAGTGCCAAGACAGGCAGACATCAGCTGACTTCTACAAAGCCACATATAAGGAGGTGAATATGTAAAAATGAAGCAACTTGTATCTTTATCCAATTTAATAGAAAATATATCTTAACTTAAAAGTTATTTTCATAAAACCCATATTGTGTTTAGTGTTTACCATTGTTTGTTATAATGCTTACCATAACTTACATAATGTTTGTTCTCATATTTTAAAATGAGTGAATATAAATCATATGAATATACTTAATAATATTGAATTATATACTTAGATTTTATTAAGATAGTAAATCTTGTTATTAGAGTTAAATTTTATGCATTTTACCATTAGAAATAAAAATGAATTGATGAATAAGAGATCCTTGAATCAGAGAAAAATGGGTTCATAATTTGACCCAGTGAAACACAAGTCTGCAAAAATTATTCCTAGGTGATTATTCACTTTGACATTATTGCATTTTAAAATTGATTTTAATTTTTGTGATTAGTTATGAAAACACATTTATGTATTATTGACATCATACAGCACATTTGCTAATTTTTTTTACCATTCGAATCTATGTACAGATTCTTTGAGCTTTTGCATTGAGGAAAAGCAGTTCTAGTTTCCCCCTTTCTTCTCTTCCCCTTCCCCTCTACTCTCCTCTTCCCTGCCCTCTCTTTCCTCCTCTCTTTTTCCTTTTTCCCTCTACTCCTTTCCCTCCACACAATTAATTAGAACACTTCATCATCTCTGATGAAACTTATTATTGGGAAATAATATTGTTATTGAAATTTATAGAAATCACATATATTTAAACTCTGTAGGATATCAACTGCTTTACACAGTTAAAAATCAACACACATATGTATATGTACACACACACATATATACACATATGAGAGAGGGGGAGAGAGAGAGAGAGAGAGATTTGGAGCAGGCACATGTACTAAAGCATGTGTGTGTGGAGTTCAGAGAACGACTCGTAGAAGTCAGTTTTCTCCTTCCACCGAGTGAGCTCTAGGCGTGCAGACACCTTTACTTCTGGCCATCTCTCCAGCCTCATTGATTTATTCTTAGCTCATACTTATATCATCCAGCATTTATTCCTTACTGCATTTGTTTTTGCTTCTTTTTTTTTTTTTTTTAATATGGGACCTGGGATCCGAACTCAGAACCTTCTGCTTGTGAGACGGACTCACAACCCCTGAGCCATCTCTCCAGCCCCTTGGTTTTGCTTCTATCTGAAAAACTTTTGCCTTCATATTTCTTTCAGAGCAGGACTTTTCACAACATATTTCCACCTTCTTTTGTGAAACCATCTTTATGTTCCCATCTATGTTTTCTCTCTAGTCCTAGACAGGCCACTATCTATATCTGCATCTTGAAGGTGTAATTCCATCATCTTTTGACTTTCACACGTTCATAGGGAAGTCAGGCTTGTTTTACTGTAGTTCCTTTCGTTGAAATGTGTTTTCTCTTTCACTGAATTCTTTTTTTCCCATGTATTTTTACTGCCTACAGGTGTTTCACTTTATGTAGATCATCTTTTTTTTTTTATTTATTCAATTGTGCGTATGTGCGTGTGCGTATGTATGTGTGTGTGTATGTGTAGAACCACGGATGAATTAGGGAACTACCATGGTCCACCTCCACCTCCTCCTTGTTTACTCTGCTCTGGGATTCACAGGCTCCGCCCTACCAAGACCGGAAACGCAGGCCACCCTCGCTTCCGCCAGGCGTCTATACGTGGGATCTGGAATCCGAACTCAGGACCTTCCGACTGCAAGGCGGAGGCTTACCCCCTGAGCCACCTCTCCAGTCCTGATCATGTTTTTTTTCCTGGTCTTTTTGAAGTGTTAGAATAATGTCTTTCCTCAATTTAGAGACATCAGTGTGGCCACTGGCCTTGGACTACTGCTCAGCTGCATGTTTTTCCTGCTCCCAGGGTGCTTTGCGTGTGTTTGACTGGCTTCGCCCTCTTTAATTTTTACATTTACCCACTGCCTTCATCGCCTTTTCGCTTCATACTTTGGCATGGATATAATTTCTTTTGCCTCACTTTTCAGTTCATCGATTTTTCCTCCATTGCATCTGACCTTCTGTAAACACATTTAGGACTTTTAAATCCATTTATTAAATTTACAGTTGCACATTTTTCATTTGACTATTTATGCATTTTAGTTCTCTATTTTAATTCACAAAAAACATTATGCCCATTGATTATTTTACTCACGAGTGTTTTTTCCCTTTGGAATTTCTTGTCATGTGAATATATTTCCTTTATACTTAGTAGCTTTTGGCTGACAGCTGAACATTAATTATGGAAAACAGTTGACAAGGTGATGGGGAAGTTCTTTCCCTCTAGTGTGTTATTCAACCTGCCCCAACAGTCCAGGGTTGGTTCTCCGTCCACTAACAGTGAAAAGCAGGAAAGGAGACTTAGCCACTGTGCACACATTGGAAGAACACTGAGAGGCACCTAGGCAACCAGAGGACTTGCTTGTTTGCACTTCAAAGGAATGGGAAGAGTGACAGAGACTGAATCTGTCTGTCTTCAAAGTGATCCAGAACGGATGCCACTCACTGATACTTATCCTGAAGAATAGTCGCTTCTGCTTCACTCTCCTTGGACGGGGGCTGCTGAATGTTTCTGAATGGAGCTAGCTAGGAAACCTTCCAGCCTGTGACCTGGAAGAATCTGTTGCAGCACTTAATTCTGCTTCATAGCACATCTATAAAAGTATGTAACTTGAGGGGCTGGAGAGGTGGCTCAGGGGTTAAGTTAAGCCTCTGCCTTGCAGGCAGAAGGTCCTGAGTTCGGTTCCCAGATCCCACGTATAGACGCCAGGCGGAAGCAGGGGCGGCCTGCGTTTCTGATCCTGGTAGGGCGGAGCCTGTGAATCCCAGGGCAGAGTAAACAAGAAGGTGGAGGCGTCCATGGTGGTTCCCGAATTTGTCCGTGGTTCTACACACACACACATATATACACACGCATACATGCACAATTGAATAAATAAAAACAAATTTAAAAAAGTATGTAATTTGAGTTGGAGAGATGGCTCAAGGTGTAAGACTCTGCCTCACAAACAGAAAATCCCTGGTCCTATGTAGAAAACACCAGGCAGAAACAGCAGCATCCTGAACTTCTGGCCCTGGTGGGCAGAGCTTGGGAAATCCCAGAGGAAAGCAAAAGGAAGGTAGAAGAAATCCAGGATGGTTCCCAAAGTCACCCTTGAGCCTCCACAGTGATACACAGTGTCCTCTTACACACACACACACACACACACACACGAACGAACGAACGAACGAATATTTTTAACATGGGCTTGGCTGTGCTCCCATAATACTTTGCTTACATGAGCAAGCAGTTATCTAGACTAGATTTCCAGATCATATTTTTCCACCTTTCATCATGGATGCAGTTCTTCAGACCTCCCATCTCTAAGTCTGGGTGAAACAGGTGTGCTAACTTTCTCAGCCCAATGACCATACCTAGTGAGTCAGCAGATACCTCCAGATAGAAGCAGCAAGGGATGTGAAGTGCATTCTCAGCACTGACTCCCCTCGGGGCCTTACCTGCTAAGGGGGCTGCATGGTCCGGGCCTTACCTGCTAAGGGGGCTGCATGGTCGGGGCCTTACCTGCTAAGGGGGCTGCATGGTCGGGGCCTTACCTGCTAAGGGGGCTGCATGGGGAGCTCTCTGAGGCGTTGGAGGCTTCGCATTGCTGCTGTGATAGAACTTTTTTTTCCCTGTAGTTCAAGCAGTCTCTCCCTGTCAGAGGTAAATGAAAATCCTTATACATATATTAGATTCACTTTGGCCTTATAAAAGAAAGGGGAAATATTTTTATATTTTAGCTTTTGATTTTAGATTTTTATATTTTAGCTTTTGATTTTAGATCTAGATTTTAGAAACTGTCAGACCACAGGTATCCATTCAAAATCCAGTGAGCAGTGCTCCAAAGTTAATTCTCAGTGAATCTGCCCAGGTCTTGGCATGCTAACCTGCTCCTAGTTGAAAAACAAACAAGCATGAAATCCAGCTTCCTTTTGGATTTTCGCAGTATTCTTTTTTTATTTATTTTCCATGTGGTAGGCAGAATATAAGTTCTACTCTTAAAAAAAAGAAGAAAACATGAATTTGAGTATGTTCCTCCTCCTACTTAAAATGCTTTAAAAAGATACTGTATTCTCCAGAAAATATAAAAGACAGAGAGTTTAATACAGCTTTGAAAAGCTTCTTATGACCTGCCTTCATCTAACTATTAAATTTTATTTTCTAGTGTTTCCCCCTAAAACCATATTGGCAATTTGCTTTGTAAGTTAAACCTGAAATTTAGATCTAGCTTGTGAATCTTTATAATTAAATAACTGGAAATTACTTCAAAACTGGATATGGCGGTTGAAAGATTAGAATCAGTGAGATAGTTCAGAGGTAAGGGCGACCTGAGTTTAGTCATTGGAAGTTCACGTGGTGGAGGAGAGAACTGACTTCTGAGGTAAGGGCGACCTGAGTTTAGTCATTGGAAGTTCACGTGGTGGAGGAGAGAACTGACTTCTGAGGTAAGGGTGACCTGAGTTTAGTCATTGGACGTTCACGTGGTGGAGGAGAGAACTGACTTCTGAGGTAAGAGTGACCTGAGTTTAGTCATTGGACGTTCACGTGGTGGAGGAGAGAACTGACTTCCGAAAGCTGACCTCTGACCGCCACTGTGCGCTCCCCTCCTCCCTAGCTCTTTACCTCATAGATAAATAAGCAAACGAAGAGGAAATGTCTGCATAAAAAAGAAGAAAGATTAAAAATGGACTTCAGATTGACCATATTAACTGACTGCAGAGAATGGAAGGTAGAAGAAGATGAAAAAAGATTCATACATAAAATCAGTCGCATGACAAGTGGGAATGTTTTTCTTTGATACCTTGACAGGAATCGTATTGACTAGATTTTTAAATGGCCATTAATTCCCCTCATTTTGAAATAATTTAAGACCAACGCCCTCTTTTTGCTTTGTGTTTGCTGGGATGCACTTCATCCCCAAACTCTGCGCCTTCAAGTGTGTGAGGTCAGTTAGGCCTTCAGTGTGAAGACATTGATTTCCCTGCCCCTGTCCTGGATGGTGGGAAGTTCAAGGGCTCTTTTATCCATGTTTTTCAGGCAGCATCCTTTTCAAGCAGATGACCATGGACCCAGAGGTTTCAGAGAAGCAGGAGGAGATCCTGTCCATCCTGGAAGAACAGTTTCCCAACTTGCCTCCGAGAGACAACATCATCAGTGTGCTTCAAGAGTCTCAGCTCAATGCCCAGGGTGAGTGGCATCCCCAGCTCTCGCCCAACTCCCCAGAGAGTGGGGCTTGAGTAAGGAGTGTGGACTGTGGCCATGGCTGCAGGGTGAGTCTGGGCGTGCCTCTTGCTCTGCAGAGGTGGAGATGCTGTTCAGTTTGTGACGTCGGTCATGTGGATGCAGGCATCCTGTACTGGGGCTTCTCCCTCAGCTTCTGTCTAGAGGTGTGGCTAATCACATGGTTAATATACATCCCAGTACACCATCACCTGTGATCCTGTGCTGACTGAGTTCAATTAGTTTTTAATTTTTTAAATTAAAAAAATTCATTTTGTATGCATATGTGTGTGTGTATTTGTGTTTACATGTGTATGGATGAGTGTGTGGGTTTGCTTATAAAAGAGCACTTGAGTGTGCTTGCCTGTGGAGGCCCTGGTGTGACCTCTAGAATCATCCTGAATTGCTCTTTGTTTTTATTGCTTTGCTCTGAGGTTTTCCAGAGCTCTGCCTTCTAGGGCTAGAATTGCAGGCTGCTTGGCATTCCAGTGTGGCATTTTTACATGGACTCTGGGGATCTGAACTCAGGTCCTTTTGCTTTTGAGGCAAAGGATTTAACAAATGAGCCATCTGCCTAGTCCAATTGAGTTCAATTTGAGAATGTGGCAGGGGCGGTATCAAGCATAACGTGATCTCATCAACCAGCTTATTTTGAATAAAATGAGAGAGAAGCTGGCTGAGCCATTGAAACTGTTCATGTGTCCATGCTTCACCAGGACAGAAATTTCCAGATTAACTTTATTATAATAGTGTTCATCTTTCAGTGGATGCTTATTCGTGCAAGGTTCTGACAGTGTAACTGTGCAGATGGTCACCATGAACCCTCACCACAGCCTCGAGTCACAGACTTTATTGTCCTCACTTCCCAGATGAGAGTACTGTGGCACAGACAGGCTGTCCTGACCTCGGACACATACAACCAGCAAGGGGATGGGCCAGGATTTAAATCTACATCGTTTATCTTTATGGGAAGACACAAAATTGCAGAATTTTCTGCTTTACTTTGCCATTCCCTAGGTGATCATTGTGGCTATAAACTGATACTGTAAAATTTTTCACTCATTAGAATGAATGTTTTAATTCCTTGACAAGTATTTCTAAAAGTTTCCAATTTGTAAAGTGTTTCTTTCTTTTTTCTTTTGTTACTCACAGACTTAAGTCTTGAACAAATGATGCTGAAAGACCTCAAGGAGCTGTCCGATGGTGAAATAAAAGTGGCCATTAGTATTGTGAACATGGCCCTTGAGGTAAGGGGGGTGCTCTCCCACACAACTGCAGCCTGGACACCTGAAATATAACTTCCCACAGTATGAGTCAGTGTGAACCTTGCGCAAAAAGTGCTTTGTGGTGATGTCACTAACTTACACTCAGGTTTCTACGGTGGGAAAAGCACCATGTGAGATCTCAGTTCTCACGAGTGCTGGTTCATTTATCTCACTGAGACAAGACCAAAAAACAAACGTTCACATATGTGTGTGTTTAATAATGATTATAATATATGTGATTAAGTTCACTTCCATATTTTCTCTGTGCAAACAAGTTATTTTCTGGTCTGTCTGGACACATTTCGGTAATTGTCTATGGCAGCTCCCATTTCAACAAGGAGCCCAAGCCTTCCAGTTTGTTTAATGAATGACTTGGAATAAAAGCCACTCTTGCTTTGTGTCTTTTCTAAGTAAATTATCTTTTTGTCTACTTTGGGGTTGTTTCAATGACTGTGTGTTAATCTTAATTAACCTAACTAATTGGGACTATATTTTATAGGAGCACATCTGTGTCTTTGCAGAAGTCAGTGTGTTGCTTTGCTGTTCACTTTCTTCAACGTCAACCACTTTTGGTAGAAGCATGTAGCTCTTAAATGTATGGAGATAAAATTTGCTGTGTAGGAATTTGTCTTTAGGGTCATATGTTGCAATTTGTTCTTTGTGGCAATAGCATCTGTGTGTATATTTCTGTGAAACAGTCGGGATACAGGTTGGTGTGCATACTTTAGAAAATCTAAGGGAAGAGCAGAGTCCTGCTTATGTGACCTCTTTGTAAATTTATTCTCGATGGAGTCCCTCCATAGCTGCACATGGTTCAGATCACAGATGTGTGAATAGTAGCAGGAGGCAGGCTGGCATCACATGGTACAATACCACATAGCTTTAGTGTCCATCTTCAAGGTGAATCAACAAGAGGTGTATGCAATTGGAGATGTAGTAATTAGATAATCACCTTCAATTAGAAATCTGCTTTGCATCTAGAAACCCAAGCAAAACATGGATCTTGCAAGGGTCAGTAGCTCTGAGAATCATTTCTACTAGTTCAAGCCTTAGGGTTTTCTTTCCCTCTCCCCCTCCCTTGTCCCCCTTCTTTAATGGCATCTTATTAGGTTTTAAATGCCTTGTTTGGAATTCTTTTCTAAATTAACGTAGAACATCTTGTAATTGCTTAGGGAACTGTCTGTAGTTAGCACATTATTTTAAGGCTATTAATATCATGGACTTATTTAGCTTTAATGTACCTTCATTTGTATTGTAGGAGTATACAAATTACTTTGTCAGATGCGTTAAACTGTAAATGTTTACCAACAAGAATCAGTGGTAGAGTGATCATCTTAATCCTGACAGTAATTTGCGGGGGTCCAGTAATTAATCAGGTGGTTAAGTATGTTTCTGGAAGTGCTGTGATTTCCTGGGAGGAAAGAACACATTTGTGCACATGAAGGGCAGTATACATTCTTGCCAGCTGAACCTCAGTACTCTACTTACTGCAGGGATATAGAGAAAGGACTGCTTCATAATAAATTGTGTCTTTTCTGGAAGAGAAAATGAACATTTATCCAGTGTGGCAGCTGGAAAAATCCCCAAGCTAAGAGGCAGAATTTTCTCTTCTGATAATGTTGTGGTGTAGCAGCATTTCCCTCATTTGTATCTGGTCATTATTGGGCAATTCTTTTTCATTCCCTTTCACTGCACTTTCAAAATTAATGACAGAATCCTGCAATTTTATTTTGGGGGCTTTCAAATGATTGCATATTGTCCATTTAACCTAGATATGGCCTGAAGGAAATCTCTGTATTCCTACAGTTCTCAAAACCTTGCCTGTGTTGGATGAATGAAGGGAAGTGCACATATCAGTGAGGTGGCCTAAGAGAGGTAACTTGATGTGCTACAGAGGCTTGGGTCCCCATGGGGGTAGACAGGCCAGGGTGAACCCTGGGGTCCACAGAAGCACACGAGCAGAAGCAAGGGAGGGAGGGAATGATGAAGGGAGGAGAGGGAATGGGAGGAAAGGGAGGGAGGGAAACTGAGATGAATACTCAGTATGTTTGTAAAAGCAGAGAAAAAATAAAAATGGGGAAATATCTTGTCTGTGTTGCAAAGCACAACCACTTTTGGTTGATACTCACTTTTTTCAGCTGGTCATACAACATGACCCTTAAAAGATTATCTACTTTCTCAATCAGTTTACAAGTTCTTACAAAATTTAGCCTACATGACTAGCTTAAGACTTAAGTATATACTTAAGTATATACTATGACTTTCATTCAACTTGAAATGGTTTCTTATATTGAGTCATAATTAGACAATATTTTGTGTTAATTGATAGTGCTATTTTTGATGTCTGTCATGATTTGAAATGTGTCCCCTACAGGCTCATGTGTTTGGGAAGGTCATAGCACATCATAGGGGGTGGGCCTTGAGGTTAATTAGCCCTATCCTGCTTGAGTGTGCTCTTGAGCTTGCATGCAGTAGTTTTCTATCTCCATGAAGGACATGACTTAGCCTGCCTCCAGCTTCAGCAAGCTAGCCGTGTCTTTCCCATCATAAAGAACAGTAAGCTGAATAAATCTTCTTTTTCCCTTAAGTTGCTTGACTTTGGATATTGTCTCACAAGCAATAGAAAAAATGAATAGTACAGAAATTGGTACTGAGTAGTGAAATTAAGAGCATCTGGTGCCACAATGTGAAGTGCTTTGAACTTAAAAGAAGTTTGTGAAGATGTTGTTTGTGAAGTTAGTTAGTACTTAACAGTATGGCAATTGTTGTTATGTGACTAGTGTGCCTTTGGAACTGTTTGTTAGGCAAAATATGGAGAATTTTGGGACTTAATGCTGGGAAAGCCAGGAAACAAACCAAAAGAGCCAAAGAGGCCATTCTTGTGAGAGGTTGAAAGAGAACAATGCTGTGGGAGATGCAGTCAGTGGAAGCCCAGCTTGCGATACTCCAGAGAGGAATAAAGACTGTGTTTGGAACTGGATGAGTGGCAAATGGAGCCATGTGTTTGCAGAGAGCTTTGTGAAGTTTTGCTCTCCTTCTGAGAGCTTGTCTGAAGTTGGTGGAGGAAATTTCAAGGCAATTTGACAATGTGGCTTGACTACTTTTTAGCACTCTTGTTCAGAACTATGAAAAAGAACAAGGAATCAGAGAGAAGGAAGCAAAAATTGTGAAGTCTAATGGGAAAAAAATGCAGTGGCAAACTTGAAAAGTTGAACCAGGAAGAAAAAGAAGGCAAAATGGTGGCTATCGTTAAACAGATTAGCTCCATTAGTAAATCAAAGCCTGCTGTTCATTTGGATTATAGAAGAGGCCCTACCCTGAGGGCAAGATCCTCACAGAAAGCTCCCACCTATAAGAATACAAATTCTTTTGGAAGAGAATTGCTAAAAGGCAGAATTTTAAAGAAAAGGTCTTTTCCTCTTCTTTCCCAACATCAGCTGTCAGTAGAGGGGGCCAGTCTCTAACTAAAGGCTATAGCAGAACTTGGAAATGTCATCCACATGGTGCTGGCTTCAGAAGCATCAAAGATGTAAGAGAGAGGGGGTCATGGAATCCTCTTACAAGGTTTCAGAGAATGGTGGAAGTCAAGCAGTGTGTGACAGAAAGCATACAGTTTAGAGGCCCAAGAAGAGCAGTTTTTGCTGTATAGTTAAAGTTTGGCTTGCCATTGAGAAGTGAAGATGTTAGAAATGCCAGAGCCAATGTTGAACATGTACCAAGAGCCAGCCCAAGAGTATGATATGTCCTACCACCAGCCATGTTTGAAGGGTGGAACTGAAGCCTTTTGGAACTAAGATGATTTCAGCAAGAAGTTACTCCAAATCTGCTGGACATGGAGCTTCAAGATTTGGAGTTTCTCTTACTGGTTTTTGGTCTTGCTCTGGACCTATTTTTCCTTGATATACCCTCATCTCTCCCTTTTGGAATGGTAATGTTTATCCAGTGCCATTGTATGTTGGAAGTATGTAACTTGTGTTTTGATTTTACAGGAGCTTTGGACTTTGGAATTTTGGACTGTGTTGAGAACAATGATGTAGTCTGTGTTGAGACTTTCAAAGTTGGACTCAGTATGGTTTGCATAATGAGTTATCAATGAGCCTGTGGGGTCACAGGTGGAATTTCATGGTTTGAAATGTTCTCCTCACAGGCTCATGTGTTTGGGAAGATCGTGGCACCTTTAGGAGGTGGAACCTTGTTGGAGGGAGACAGTCACACAGGGTGAAAACCATGAAGTTGGTTAGCCCCATCCTGTTTGAGGGAGTGAGTCTACTCCTGAGCTTACATGCAGCAGCTTTCTGTCTCCATGAAAGACATGACTTAGCCTCTAGCTTCTGCCAGCCAGCCATGCCTTTCCTTCCATAAAGGACTGTAGCTCCCTATCTGGAACCATAAGGTGAGGAAATCTCCCTTTCTCCCTTTAAGTTGCTTGACTTTAGATGTTCTTTCACAGCAACAGAAAAGAGTAACTAATATGTCTTTCTTTCTTCAATTTCCTGGTACAATGGTGGGCACATAGTAGGCATTCAATATATCTAAATATTTAGTTTATACATATTGATATTTTCAATTTTAGATGTATGCTATTTATTTACTTTAAACTTTTCTCTTCTTTGTTTTTACAATACCAAGAATCAAACCAAAGACCTTATGCTTGTTAGGCAAATACTTTACTACTGAGTACATCCCCTGTTCTTGCCCTAAGTAGCTCAGACTGGTCTTGAATTCACTGTGTAACCCTGGCTGACCTCAAACTCATGTAAACCTTCAAGTTCTGAGATTATAAGTATCTACTGGCACACCCACTGCTTTTGTAATGTAAATAAATAAAATTGCCTATGTATACTTCCAAGGTAACTGTGACTGAATGTTGAAGTCAGATAGATAGATGGATAAATAGATAGATAGAGAGACAGGCAGGCAGGCAGGCAGGCAGACAGACAGACAGACAGATGGATAGATAGATAGACAGACAGATAGATAGACAGACACATAAAAATAGATTAATAGATAGATGATTGAAAATAAAAGTGGCCCATATATTCATGGATAGTACCATTATTTGGCACCAAACAGACCAGATAGCTATGCAAGCTGTTAGCTGCTGATACTGGAAAGGACCAGCAGGAAGCTCTGTATCATGTGTGGGAAGGAGACAGTGCATCCTTTACATGTTTGATAGTCCTTTGCTCTGCTCTTGTTCCACCTTTGGATATTGCATGACCTTTATCTGCCTGCAGGCTCAATTAACTTTCTTACATGGGAATATTGAGAAAATGCAAAGTATCTTTCTCCTTGTAAATTATACAGAATAACTACTGACTTGGAAGGTAGACACCATGCCCATGACAGAACTTTGGTTCTCAACACTGACAAGGAGAAAGCTTCTAAGGTCTCTATCATTTTAATATAGCTTCTCCTGCACATATTTCTAGTCTAAAAGAGATTATATAATATTAGTTGGAAAAGAATGACCGTGAAAAGCGAATTAGTACAACAATGCAGTTTCAATGCTTTGCTCAGTGTATAAAGCCGCAGTGAAGGTAGTGTCCAGGTGCATGGGCATACAAGGTCTCAGCTGAGATTGGAACAGCAGCATTTATAGAGAAAGTTGTTGGACGCCAAGACATTCAGTCCCATTTTCCATGTCCTCTGAGCCATCTCCAGTCTGGTTGCAGCTGCACCTCACCTTGTAGGGAATGAGCATCACTTGACGCCATCACTTCATTGTTTAGCGGGTGGTACTGACCACCTTCAGACCTCTTCACTGGTTGCTGATTTGCCCACCAGAACAAACTCATAGATATGAAGTATGTGTCCAAGTGGAGCAATGTTACCTTTATTCTTTTGCCAGCAAAACTGTTTCTATGTATCAAGCCTGGCTGTTCCCAAGTGAAACAGTTATTGAGACACCTGTGTCTTTCCAATCTTATGTGAAGTCACCTAAGCAACAGGTTGAGAGGGGGATAAGGGATTCCTTGGTTAGCACCCAATGTCATTATGCTTCCTTTCAAGAGACCATGACTCATTAGTATCTTTACCCAGTAAAGACAATAACAGTTATATTATAATGTGCTCAAACACATGCACTCACAAGGTATTAGCAGGGTTAGCTCTCCCTGAGTGCATGAGAATGGCTAGTGTTCTCGGGCTCTTAGAGGTGTCAACTTCCTCTCTGTGTTTATTGTCTCTCTATGCCCAGTCTCTGTGACTTGAGTCCCTGTCATTTCCCATCTAACTTTAGGGATGTCAGTAATGGTGGATTAGACACCACCTAATGTATCTGTAACAATCTTGCTTCCAAACACAGTCATATTATACATGCTAGAAACATGATTTTTTTTTGCTTGAGTGGGCTCTGCCTCTGTGTGTGTGTGTGTGTGTGTGTGTGTGTGTGTGTGTGTGTGTACATGTGTGTGAGCAGATGGATGTACAAGAGGGCACCTGAGTGTGTGTGCCTGAGAAGGTCCAAGGATGACATCAGGAGAAATCCTGGATTGCTCTACTTCTTTAATGCTTTCCTAAGTGATTTCACAGGCTCCACTTTCCAGGGCTGGATTTGCAGGCTGCAACCATATTTGCCTGGCATTTTTATGTGGGATCTGGAGGTCTGAATTAAGGTCTTTCTGCTTGTGAAACAAAGACTTTAATCCCCGAACCATCTCACCAGCATGCAACATAGGAATCTCGAGGGTATATAGTTGACTCATGGCATGTGCTATGATGAAATCTAGAAAATTAAATGGATCATGAATATGAATCTGTTGCTGCTACGTGCCTTCACTACAAATCCGTTTCTTGTAGTGAGGAATAATGTCAATTTGCAGCTCTCAAAGTTATGTTTGGATTTAGAGCTAGAATCTAGAATCACCCATACTTATGTTCTCTGTGCTGTGGGCTATTCCTCTGCAGAGCACACAGGTAGAGGCTCCTCCTCGCTAGACATCTGCTGTCTGAAATCTGGGAGAGAGAACAGGATGGCTACATTCTTGTTAAGTGACTCAGAGTCCAGTCACTGACTCATTCTGCCTTGAACAGAGATGACTAACAACACTGCCCCTTGGAACCCAACAGAGGGAAAAGTACTAGCATTTTTCATTAGTGTTGGAGCACAGACCAGAATGAATCCCCCAAATCATTGCTGCATTCCTCTATAACAAAAGGATGAATTCACTCAGGCCTGGGTGAGCATAAATGACCCGTTATAACTAGTGATTTAAGACTGAAAAAGCCAGTTTGAAATCTGCATCAAAGTTTGAAAATGATATATGACTTTTCATTGTTCTCATCCTCCCTCCCTCCCTCTCTCTTTCTCTCTTTCTCTCTCTCTTTCTCTCTTTCTCTTTCTCTCTCTCTTTCTCTCTTTCTCTCTTTCTCTCTTTCTCTCTTTCTCTCTCTTTCTTTCTCTCTTTTTCTTTCTCTCTTTCTCTTTCTCTTTCTCTCTTTCTTTCTCTCTTTCTCTCTTTCTTTCTCTCTCTTTCCTTCCTTCCTTCCTTCCTTCCTTCCTTCCTTCCTCCTTTCTTTCTTTCTTTCTTTCTTTCTTTCTTTCTTTCTTTCTTTTTTTCTTTCTTTCTTTCTTCTTCTTTCTTTCCTTTCATTTCTTTTCTTTCTTTCTTTCTTTCTTTCTTTCCTTCTTTCTTTCCTTTCTTTCTTTTTTTCTGCCAAGATGAAAGACTGATTATTTCCCTGCTTTATTTTACAATGATATACATACTTTGTTTTGGATGAACTTAAAATTATTTTTGATTATCATATTTTGAAAACACTGAAGTGTTTCCAAATGACGACTTTTCAAAATGTTCTGTTGTGCTTCAATTGTGTGTGTGTGTGTGTGTGTGTGTGTGTGTGCATGTGTGTATGAAGGTCAAATCAAGATTTATATAGGGATTTACATTTGATCACTCTTTTACCTTATTTATTGATATGGGATCTCTAACCAAACCCAGAGATTGCTGATTGTGCTATCCGGCTAACTAGCTCGTCTAGGGATTTACAGTCCTCTGCTCTTAATACTGGAATTACAGACAGACCACCATACCACCTAGCATTTTACTTGAGATCTGGGGATCCTGACTCCAACCCTTTTGCTCATGTGGCATCATGCTTAGCCATCTCCTTGGTCACAGAATTACCTTTAGACGCAGAATGAGAAAACCCTGTGTAATTAAGTTAGTCCTATGTGGTCAAAGGGGATTCAAGCTAATGACAAAAACAGTTAGGTGACTTTCCCTGAATGAATTTAATAATTGGTCTGCATGAGACAAAAGTACATTACAACTGGAAGTGAATTTCAAGCTAATAGTTCAAGCTTCTTGAGGATCATGACAGGATGGAAAGATGAAATATGAACTCAAAGTGGACCTTCATTCCTGTTGGACTGAGTGTTTCTTCATGATGCAGTGTAGCCAATGAGAACACCAGAAGATCTCTATAAAGAAAGGTCGATCATACCCGCAGTACGCTGTGTTTGAGCACATGTAGCACCTGAAGTTTATAATATTTAGAACCTTACAACATGTATGTAGGTAGCATCTTCTGTGGACAGCTAAATATAAGTCAGTGACAGCGTTGGTCAACTTTTTTTTACTGTGACAAAATACATAACAGAGATCAATAGACAAAGAGGAAAAGTTGCTTGGACTCATGGTTCCAGAGGTTCCGGCCCACAGTGGCTTAACTGTTGGTCTGGGTCTGTGATGCCATAGTAGGGAGCTGTGTACCTCAGGGTGGCCAGAAGCAAAGAGAGAAGAAGAAGGGATTGGGGTCCAATATCTCCTTTATGGTTCATCTTCAACTGTCTGACTTCCTTCTGGAACTAGCTTCCGCCTCCTAAAGATTCCATCATCTCTCTAAAGTGCCACAGGCTGGGACAAAGCTTGCAGCAGACTGGCCTTAGAGAGACACTCAAGATTCAAACTACAGCAGAACCAACTATAGCTTTTTTCATCTATAGCTTAACTCAATGGAGGTAACCTATGTCTCCACTGACAGCCTTTGTCTATTTTATCTATTGGTCAATTTCAAATGGGCTTGAATGATTCACAAAAATAGGCCATTTCATTATTTGTCTTTGTAAACAGTCATCTCCCTAAATAATACCAGATTTCTAGCTTATTACATTTTCTAGCTATCATTTTGCTTGCTGTGATCTGAATATTTTGTCTCTCTCAAATTCACATTGAAGCTTAAATCCCTAATCCAGTAATATTAAGAAGTAAAGACTTGGGCTGGAGAGACGGCTCAGAGGTTATGACCCTGTCTCACAAGCAGAAGGTCCTGAGCTCGGATCCCAGGTCACAAATAAAAAATTGTAACTTATGGTCCTGATGGTTAGAGTCTAGGGAATCCCAGAGCCAGGCAAAAAGGAGATAGAAGAAATCCAGGATGATTCCCAAAGTCACAGAGACACACAGTGCCCTCTGATTTATACACACACACACACACACACACATACACATGCAAAATAAATAAAATAAATAAAATTTTTTTTAAAAATGAAGACTTTAGAAGTAATTAGGTTAAATCATCTAATTTCCATAATGGCAGTTTTTAATTTGCAAATAATGAGTTTGTATATTTTCTGAAAATTTGATAATATGCTCTTGTCTTCCTTACAAGTCAGGTCCATTAGTCCTTAGGCTCTGCCTCCAGAGAATGAACTGGCCATCTTTCGAGACAATCTAGCAAAAAAAAGAAAATTGTTCCTGGTACTCACATCTATGCCATTAAATGCTACACTTCCTTCTACTAAATGTTCTGTCCCTTGGCTACTCTATACTCACAGAGGGTAATCATGTATAGTTCATATATTGTTGTTTATAAGCACACTATCCCTAGACTTTAGGGGTATACCAGTCACTTACATATAGTAGTTTCTTCATGACATGGTATAATTAAAGTGCTGAATATTATTTTTTAAGTTAAATAAACTATGACTTTTTAAAAATCAAAGACAGCATCTTGAATGAACATTGGCCAAGAGTATCTTATTTTCCACAGTTAATACTTTTGACTCAGAGTAGAGGGGGCAATCTGCCTCTGGGTATGGCAAAGCATGTTTAAACTACCAGGTGACATCAGAGTATCTCGAGCATTGGCTCTGCTTCCCTTGCCTGTCCGCGTGCTGCCTGCAGGGAGCTAGGCATGCCCGGCGCACGCCGTGGAAGCCCTGTTTCCCCAATTCTTTGCTTTCTTCTCTTCAGCATCATCTGGATTTTATCTTTCCTTCTGAGCTTCACCATGAAGTGCTGTTCCAGGGAGCTCTGATGATACCTTTGGGACCATTTCATGGTTGCTCTGGATCACTTTTGTTGCTTCCCATCCTGGTAGTGGATTTTACACTTTTCTCCAAACGTCCATGGCCTCTGTCACAGTAGCCCTTCTCTCTCTGCTATGAGACAACACTCAGACAGAACTTAAGGGAGAAAGGGAGAATTATTTGGCTTAAGGTTTCAGAGGGGCAACATGGTCCATTATAGTAGAAAGACATGGCAGGTAGCTGAAGTAGGAAGGGAGGTTCAGGTCACAGCCTTCACAACAAGAAACTGCATGTAGATTTGGGTTATCAAAACCTCAAGACACGTTTCTGCGAACTGCCTTCCTCCAGCAAGGGTGTTACTACCTTTCCAAATATCAACATCAACCAAGGATTTAAACATGTGAGGCTGTGAGGGACAAGTCACATTCAAGCAAAGACAAGCTCCTTTCCTGAAACTCTTCATTCTTCTTGGCCACTTCTGTGTGGCATTGCCATCTTTCTTTCCAGTCACTTTGTGGCATGTCTTTGTTTTCTCAAAGACAAAGTCTTTTAATATGTCATCAAAATACCTAAAGCTCTTGTTTTGACTTCTCCTCCATGCTATGATAAAATACGCTGACCAAAGCAACTTAAGAGAAAGGGTTTATTTTGGATTATGGTTCCAGAGGGATAGGGTGCATCATATAGCAGCCAACAGAAAAAGCAGGAGGCTGGCTCACTTGCATCCACTTTTGGGAAGCAGAGGGAGGACAGGAAGTGGAGCAAAGGTTGTAAAACACCAGTGAAGTACTTCCACTAGCAAGACTCCATCTAGAGAGCCCATAACCATTATAAGCAGCGCCACCTGCTGGGAACGAAGTGTGCAAACACATGAGCCAATGGGGACATTTTGCATTCAAACCTTAACCAGCTTTAAAAAAAATTTTTTCCCACTCATAGGAAGTTGATAGATACCCCATTCCCCTCTCTCCCTCAACCCCTCCCTGGATCCCCTTGTTCTTTCCCCCCTTTTCCCCTTCCTTTCCCCCCTCCCTCCCTTTCTCCCAGTGCTCTCTCCCCCCTTCCCCATTCCTGGAGCATCCTTTAGTGTGCATGTCAAACTTCCCTCTGGGTCTTCTCCTCTCATGAGGTGTAAGGACTCAGTAGCATTGCCTAGAGCTCTTTTTTATGTTCCCCTTTAGTATAGGAACACTATTGTGGCTCTTAATCTCTTGCTTCTAAGGATCATAGTGCCTGTGATCCATGCTAGACATTGTGGGGTCAATGATATGTTGGTCATTGTGTAAGTCATGCACATGCAAGTCATGCAAGTCCTATTATGATTACTTCGGCCCTAACTTGTATGGAGTATCTTGCATATCGTTGCTCCTCCCCATCTTTAGGCTCTTACAATCTTACCGCCCCCTCTTCTGCAAATTTCCCTGAGCTTTAAGATGGGGAGAGATTAGGCTGGCTTGGTTCCAGGTGGTTGATGTAGAGTCTCTGATTTTCTGAATTATGGTTTGGTGATTTTTTTCACTTTTGCTGTTCCTGCACCACCTTGGCTCCATCCTGATGGGTATTGGATGTCATCCCCTGGCCAGAGATAAAAGGCTGTTAAAATAGAGTCTTATTATAAGAGTATATTCAAAGGTAGATGGAATAAGAGTAGGAGACTGAGATGAGGGGGAGTCAGTCTCCCATTTGCAGGATGGTTACCTTCTATCTGCCAGATTCTATGCCTTCCCCTTCTGTAAGATCATACCCCATCAGTTGTAAATGATCAGGAAGGAAAGTCTGTGTGCTTAACCAGATGTCTCATTACTTACTTGCAGTCCTTAATGGTGGTCTATTTTCTCTGCTGTAGCATGATTCCCTCTCTACTTGTTTCTGGCAGGGCCCTCCTTCCCCTTCCTTCCCTACTTATAATCCTTGCAATTACTGTAGGTATTACAGAGATTTATCTTTGAGTGTGTCACTAAATGGGTTTGGTACTAGGATCCACCTATTAGGAAGTACATATGACACTTAATTTTCTATGTCTGGGATACTTCACTCAATATAATTTTTTCAAATTCCATCCATTTCCCAGCAAATTTCATTAATTCATCATTTTTGATGGCCAAGTAGTATTCCATTGTATAAATGTACAACATGTTTCTTATCCACTCATCAACTGTTGGGCATTTGGGTTGATTCCATGACTTTACTATTGTAAACAGTGCTGCTATGAACATGGTCGTGCTTGTGCTATCGAGGTGAATTTTTGCTGTATGGGGGATTATACCCAAAAGTGAAATAGCAGGGTCATATGGCATTTCAATCTTTAACTTTTTTAAGAATCGCCAGACGGCTCGCCAGAGTGGTTGTATGAGCCTGCATTTCCACCAGCAATGTAGGAGAGTTCCCTTCTCGCCACATCCTCTCCAGCATTTGGTGTTGTTTGTATTGTGGATTTTTGCCATCCTGACCAGGGTGAGATGATATCTGAGGGAAGTTTTGATTTGCATTTCCCTGATGGCTAAGGATATGGAGCATTTTTTCAGATATTTGTTAGACATTTCAATTTCTTCCCTGGTAAAGTTTCTTTTAAGTTCCAAGGCCCATTTTTTAATTGGGCCATTTGTTCCCTTGGTGTTTAGTTTTCTAAGTTCTTTGTGCACTCTAGAAAAGAGAGCTCTATCAGATATGTGGTTAGTGAAGATTTTCTCCCACTCTGTGGGTTGTCTTTGTCCTCAAATTATAGTCTCTTTATCTAAACAGAAGCTCTTTAATTTCACAAGATCCCATCTGTTGAGTGTTGTTTGTAATGACTGTTTAGGAACTATTGGCCTAGTCCAATCAGCTCAAGGGAGTTCCTTACCCTTTCAACTAAGCTTTTTATAGTCTCTGGGTTCATATTGAGGTCCTTGATCCTTATGGAATTAAGTCTTGTACATGGTGACAAATACAGGCTGAGTTTTAATCTTCTGCATGTGGACATCCAGTTTTGGCAGCACCATTTTTTGAACATGCTGTTCTTTTTACATTGGATTTTTTGGGTACCTTTGTCAAAGATCAAATGGCTGTAACTTTGTGGGCTTATATCTGGGTCTTCAATCCTTATCCATTGATCTCTGTGTCTATTTTGGAGCCAGTACCAGGCTGTTTTTATAACTATGGATTTGTAGTATAGCTTTGGTATGGTGATACCTCCAGTAGTGTTTTTCTTACTCAGGATTGTTTTTGCTATCCTGGGTCTTTTGTGCCTCCATATGAATTTTGAGATTGTGTGGTCAACCTCTTTAAAGAATTGCTTTGGGATTTTGATTGGTGTATTAGTCAGGTTCTCTAGAGATGCAGAATCGACACAATGAATATATATATGTATATATATGTATAATATAGGGAATGTATTAAGTTGGCTTACAGTATAGCCGAGGTAGTCCAACAATTGCTGCTAGTAGCCGAAGTAGTCCAAGGATGGCTGCTAGTAGCCAAGGTAGTCCAACGATGGCTTCCAGTAGCTGCTCAGTTTGGTAGTCAAGTGGGTGATGGCTGAAGGCTGGAAAATTCCTAGAGGCTTCAGTCTAGCTGACAACTAGGAGGGTTGGCAGGCTAGAGGGTCAAAGGAAGAGCGATTCCTAGCACAGCTGCAAGAAGGCATCTGTTCTCTTTGATGGCTCTTTTTTATATGATGCAGTACTGGGAGGATCCTATGAGAGCATTGGAGATTCTGACAGGATCTAAGGTGGGTACAATCCTATCAAGTGGTCTCAGTTGTTCCTTTCCAGAGGTGGTCTCAGCCCATCTTAGTTAATACTGGATGTGTCAAGTTGACACCCAGGCTTAACTATCACAATTGGTATAGCATTGAATCTGTATATTGCCTTTGGTAGGATGTTCATTTTTATGATATCGATTCTGCCAATACAAGGATATGGGAGGCTAGATCTTCTGGTGTCTTCTGTAATTTCTTTCTTTAGGGTTTTAAAGTTTTCATTGTAATGGTCTCTTACTTCCTTGGTTAAGTTTATACCAAGGTATTTCAACTTTTTCGGGGCTATAGTAAATGGGATTGTTTCTTTCACTGCTTTTTCACTTCTTTCATTCTGGGCATATAGGAAGGCCACTGATTTTTGCACATTTATTTTGTATCCTGCCACCCTGCTGAACTTCTGTATTAGTTCCAGGAGTTTCCTGGTGAAGCATTTGGGATCACTCAGGTATAAGATCATGTCATCTGCAAATAGGGATAACTTGACTTCTTCCTTGCCAATTTGAATCCCTTTTATCTCCCTTTCTTGTCTTATGGGTACAGCTAAGACTTCAAGTACAATATTGAATAGAAGTGGTGAGAGTGGACAGCCTTGTCTAGTTCCTGATCAAAGCAGCAATGCTTCAAGTTTTTCCCCATTGAGTATAATCCTTGCTGTGGGCTTGTTTGCATACAGCTTTTATTATATTGATAAAGGTTCCTTCCATTCCAACTGTCTCCAGGGTTTTGATCATAAACAGCTGTTGGATCTTCTCAAAAGCTTTTTCTGCATCTATCAAGAGTATCATGTGGTCTTGGATTTTGGACAGGTTTATGTGGTGAATTCCATTTATTGATTTGTGTGTGTTGAACCAACCTTATGTGCCTGGGATAAAGCCTATTTGATCCCCATGGATGATCTTTTTGATATGTTTTTGAATCCGATTTGCTAAGACTTTGTTGAGAATCTTTGCATCTGTGTTCATCAAAGAGATGGGCTTATAATTTTCTTTTTTAAGTGTATCTTTATTAGGTTTTGGGATTAAGACGATATTAGCTTCATAGAAAGAATTTGGTAGTGTTCCTTCCTTTGCTATTTGATGGAACAGTTTAAGGAATATTGGTGTTATTAGCTCCTTAAATGTCTGGTAGAACTCTGTGCTGAATCCATCTGGTCCAGGACATTTTTTGGTGGGAAGATTCAAGATTACTTCATCGATTTCCTCATATGTTATAGGAATATTTAAATAATTTAAAACTTCCTGATTCAATTTAGGTAAGTTGTGCTTACTTAGGAATTCATCCATTTCTTTTGTGTTGTGAAATTTCACAGAGTATAAATTTTTGAAATATAATATTATAATTCTCTGGATTTCTTGGGTATCAGTAGTGATAACTCCATTTTCATTTCTAATTTTGTTAATTTGGGTTTTCTCTCTCTTGCCTTTGGTTAATGTAGCTAGGGGTGTATCAATATTATTGATTTTTTTCAAAGAACCAGCTTTTTGACTGGTTGATTCTCTGTATCATTTTCCTTATCTCAATTTCAGATGTTTCTTCCCTGATTTTACTAATTTACTGTCTTCTACTGCTTTTGGGATCAGATTGCTCTAGTATCTCTAAAGCTTTGAGCTGCATTATTATTATTTACTTGTGATGTTTCTATTTTTTTTGATGTAGGCATTAAGAGGTATGAACTTACCTTATAGGACAGCTTTCATTGTGTCCCAATGATTTTGATAAGTTGTATTTTCATTATTGTTCGTTTTCAGGAAATCTTGAATTTCCTTTGTAATTTCTTCCTGAATCCAATTCTCTTTCAGCATCATAGTATTTAGTTTCCAGGAGTTAGTATATTTTCTGTTGTTTGTTGTGTTGTGGATGTCAAGCTTTAGACCATGGTGGTCTGTTAGGGTACATGCTAGAATTTCAACTTTCCTGTATATGTGGTCTTGTTTGGAGAAAGTTCCATGTGCTGCTGAGAAAAATGTGTTCTTTGCTGTGTGTATGTAAAGTTCGATAGAGATCTGTAAGGTCCATTTCACTAAGAGTTTAAGTTCCAATGTGTCTCTGTTAAGTTTTTGACCTGTTGATCTATCCCATGTTAAGAGGGCAGTGTTGAAGTCCCCAAGAATTACTGTTTAGGGGTTGATTTCTCGCTTTAGATGCTGTAGGGTTTGCTTAATGAATGTGGAGGGGCCCGTATTGGTGCACATATGTTCAGTATTGTGAAGTCTTCCTGGTGAATTGCACCTGTGACTAAAATGTTGTAACCATCTGTGTGTCTTATGATTTTTTTTGGTTTGAAGTCCACTTTGTCCAATAGCATAATGGCTACCCCTGCCTATTTTCTGGTTCCATTAGCTTGCAGAATTTTGGACCAGCCTTTTATTCTTAGGATGTGCCTCTTTTGTGGTGAGATGAGTTTCCTGAAGGCAGCAGATTGATGGGTTGTGATTTTTTTAATCCAAGTTTGTAATCTGTGTCTCTTAATCAGTGAGTTAATTCCATTGACATTTAATGTTATAATGGAGAAATTATTTTTAATTCCCAACATTTTTTATGTTTAGTGGCTTTTGTAAGTGTATTATTTGGCTTTTAGGTTTTGGTGGTATTATACTTCTCTTCTGTCCTCCTGGATATGCTTGTTTTTCTTTCTTCAAGCTTGAGTATCATTTCTAACATTTTTTTTGAAGGCATGATTTGGTAGACATGTAAGCCTTCAAGTTGTCTTTGTGTTGGAAAATTTTTCTTTCTCCCTCGATCATGACAGATAGTTTTGTGGAGTATATCAGCCTGGGTTGACATTTTTGCTCATTCAATACTTGACATACATCTCTCCAAGCTCTTCTTGCTTTTACTGTTTCCATTGAGAAATCATTTGTTATTTTAATAGGTTTACCTTTAAAAGTAACTTTTTTTTTTCCTTGAAGCTCTCGGCACCTTTTCTTTGTCTTGGATGTGGAGTGTTTTGACTATTATTTGCCATGGCGAGTTTCTATTTTGGTCATATTTGTTTGGAGTACGGAATGCCTTTTGTATTCGTATGGGCCTCTCATTCTTTAGTTGAGGGAAGTTTTCCTTTATGATAATTTGAAAATTTTCCTTGAGTGTGGTAATATGAGATTCTTGTTCTGGTATTCCATGAATGTGCATATTAGGCTTCTTCAGGGTGTCCCATAACTCTTGAATATTCCTCTCAAGTATCTTTTTGGCTTTAACAACCTCTTCCATTGAGCTGGTTAATTTTCCCACTTTGTCTTCAAGATCTGAAATTCTATTTTCTGTTTCGTTAGTTCTACTGATAAGACTCTGTTGAGTTCTGGGTTGAAAATAACTTGTTTTTTAGTTCAATTTTAAACTCTGCTTGAGACTGTTTTAACTCTTATATACCTATTTTTGTTTCTTGACCTGTTTTTTCTCAACTCCTCCAAGTGTCTGTTGTGTTCCTGTTCAAAATGGTTGATGTGGTTATTTAACTCCTCCCAGATTTCCTCTTTCATAGTATTGATCATGGTAATGATCATGCTTTGAAAGTCGTTGTCTTGGGCCTGGCTTTCTTGGCTATTTTCTGTGAATTTGTTCTGGTTGGAATCTATCATTGTGGGGTTAATTCTTTCAGTGGGAGATTTGTTTTTTTGGGTTTTGTTTCTCATGGATCTGTACTTTGACTTGGGCATTGTTGTTTTGTCTTTTAAGACCTTTCAGTTTCTGTGTGTTTTTGACTGAACTGAATTAGTTGGTATTACTATTCTTGGGCAGTTATACTAATGTTTGCCTTGGAGTTGGGTACGTTTGTCTGTTGTTATTGTTATTTTCTGGATGGGGTATTAGGCTTTTAGTACATCAATTAAGGCAGGTTTAGTAGACAAGAAGTGAATATTAGTATGGTAGTACACTTTTATGATTTAGTACCTTGGTGATATATGAGGGTGAGTGATATAGTCCCTGAAGTTGTATAAGGTTTGGAGGTGGCTATATGGAAAAGTTAATCTACAGTGAATAATAATTGAAAGGAGCAGGATGGTAAAAAGTGGTTTACTTATCTTTGGGCTGGATGTGAAGAATCTCTCCCATGTAATAGGATGATTTTAGAGTACTTCAGATGTATGTCTTTTGTTCCCTAGAACTTTGCTTGGGTTTTCTTTGGACTCTGTTGATTTCTAAGGAGCAGTGTGTCCCAGGCAGGGTGGAAAGGGCAGAGGGGCTGGTGGCGTAGCGGAGCACTTCAACTGGGACCTGGGGTGTTATAGTCTGATGCTGCAACCTCGAATCCAGGGCTACCCTCGACAAGGTGGGCAAGGCGTTATATACTTTAGAAAATCTAGAGTAATGGCCAGGCGTTATGTCATTAGGCCCATAGGGAAAACATCAAAGAAAACTAGGACCAAATTCTTTTTTTTTTAAACATTTTTTATTATTATTTCTGCTCATATAAACTTAGTAGGTGTACTAGTTTCCTCCCTCCCTCCTCCTCCCCCCGACCCCCCTGCACTCCCTCCCCTCACCCCTCCCTTCCCATCCCCCAGTGCCCCCCCCCAATCCCCGGAGAATCCTTTAATGTGACTACCAGTCTCTCCTCTGGGTTCTCCTCTCCAATGATGTACAAGGACCCAATGTCATTCCCCTGAAGGACTAAATTCTTTACCGGATTATGTAAAACATATTCATTCCAGGTAACAAAGGAAGAGCAGAGGTGACATATATTTTCTGTGTTGAGACAGACATGATGTCTCCAGGTAGAGTTAAAGCAGGCATGACACTCAGTTGCTAAAAGCAAAGGGACAATGAATGTTTTAAAGCAGATTTTCTGTGGTTTATGTATAAACATTAAATGTGTGGGGAAGGGACTATAAACTAGCTGGTAATGAGAAAAACAACAACAACAAAAAAGATCTAAGAACATACAGCAGGTAGACTCAAATTCCAGAGGAAGGAATCTTTCTGCCAGAGGTAAAACATAATTTATATAGGGAGAGCTTCTAGCAACTGCCCATTTAGATGTTAATGTGTCACTCCTCAGCCAGCAGGCTTTAGGCCTGAACCAAATAGGAACACTAAGGCAGGCAGTAACACTAAGGCTTGACTATTCCATATTTTCCTTATTTCTCTTGTTTATTTCAAATAATGCCATGTCCTTTTTCCAGAAAATGTTTCCTTGAAACAGTATTCTGTCATGCTGAGACCTTGTCCACCAAGGATGATTGGATAAGGACGGGGCAATGGGGAGTGGCCTGGAGGCTCACCCAAGCCTGGATGTTGCTCAGGCTGGCTGGTGGGAGGAGATGGGCTGGGCTCCTGAGAGGCCAGGTGATCAAGAGTGTCTGAGGCAGGCAGGCGGACCAGCAGAGGGGCTGGTGGCCTGTTGGTGGCGTATTTCACCTGGGACCTGGGACGTGGCCTACAGCCAGCTTTTTGTTTTGGTGAGATAATTCTGGTTTCTCTGTTTCTTTATTTGGGGCCTCTCTTCTGAGTTCAGTATTACTTTTGGTGAAACAGACACACTTATTTTTTAAATTTATTTATTTGTTCATTCATTGTGTGTGTGTGTGTGTGTGTGTGTGTGTGTGTGTGTGTGTGTGTATCAGAGAGCACATGTGTCCCTCTGAAGAACCAAGGGTGACTTCGGGAATCATCCTAGATTGCGTCTACCTCCTTCTTGTTTCTCTCTGGGATTTCCCAGGCTTTGCCCACCAGAGTCAGAAGTGCAGGCTGCCACAACTTCTGCCTGGTGTTTTTATGTGTGACCTGGGATCAACACTCAGGACTTTCTGCTTTTGAGGCAGAGTCTTCAACCACTGAGCCATCACCTCTCCAGCCCCAGACACACTTCTTGAAAGCAATTCAAATAAATTCATGTGCCCTGCATCTTTTATAACTGAGAAAGCATCTACTTCCAGACCTACAACAGCAAGCAGGCAATTCTGTTCATTCACATCTTAAGAGATGGATTTGGAAAAGTCATGGGAAGCCTTTGCTCTCATTGTTCTAAGCATCCTGAAGGATTTGGCTAATTGCATGATAGGAATGTACTCAGACCAGTTTTAGTGCCTTGAGTTATTAATAGCAGATATTCCCTATCCTTTCTCTAGTTTATTTTCTGTCTCTTGCTTTCAGAATGACAGGGCTGATTTGGAGATCTGACCTTGGTTTAAATTAGTTTGAGTGCAATGTTTTTATGAATCATGTGTAACATTGTAATGCTTAGTCACTGCATTATATCAACTTGTCATAGAGAAGCAGGTTGTAAAACTGGTGGGAATTTTCCCCTTTGATTATGACAGAGAAATCTACTTGAAAGAAGATCAGAGAGCATTTGTACCAAAGTGCCTTTCTCTGTGTGAAGATTTGAAACCAGTTCCCTAAATAACAAGGGTTACTTTTTAGTACACATTAAAATGAAATCATATATTTAGAAGACTGTGACGACTCAGAGAAATAAGGAAATCAGACCAAGGGATTAGTAAGGGTAGTTACAGTCTGGAATAGACATGGTTTGTATCTGCTTAATCCACAGTGATTTCTAAGGGAGGCTGTGGGGCCTGCTGGAAAGAGGGGTTAGCGTGTGTCAGTGGTGCCGCCTAGTGGTGGAAAGAGGAAAATTAGCCCAATAATGGAACCAAAGTTTGGTGTTATTACTTCAAAAGAGTAATTCAACAACTCTCTTAAGAAGCCTATGTCAGCTCCTGAGTCTACTCTTCTCTCTCTCTTTCTCTTCCTCTCTTCCTCTTTCTCTTTCCCATTCTTGCTTTGAAAGAACTTTAACTTGGCTTCGTATTAAAAGAACAATGCTGACTGTAGTCATAGCACAGCTGCATCAGCACCTGAAACGTAGATACAGTACAAATGAACATAACTTCTGACCCTCACTGGCTGTTTACCATAATTCACCCACCGTGTGTGAGTGCACCTTTCATTCAAGGCAAAGTGGTATAGTATTTGCATGTAATTTTAATATGCCTTCCATACACATTAGATTTTTTATACATTACTGGAAATATCTCATAGAACATACGCACCCTACATATATATTCCCTGTTTAGGGAATCCTGGTGTTATGAAATATCTCACACGTTCAGCTAGAGATGCATATTTTTGGTATTTTCAATCTAGGATTGGTTCAATTCATGAATATGGAGCTCATAGACACAGAACTGGCCACCTTTATGGCCATTTTTAATGTTTTAATATTTTAAATGTCTGAAGTTTTCTTCAAATAAATGCCATCCTGCTACCAAATGTCTTATGACTTACATTGCCAGGGAATATTGCAAAGAACAGAGGTGAGTGAAGCTCTTCTCGCCTTTTGACTCATTTGTCTGGTTTCGGCTCAGGCTTCGGGGTTTTCAACTTCTCTCTTCAGGCTTAAAAATCACCAGTAGCACCATTTCCCATGCTGCACTGTGTTCTCTTTCTCTTCTGGTCCCAGGAGCTTTGCAAGACACGGGTTACTGTTCATGGCCAAGTCCAGGACCACACCACACATAATCAATTCTGAAAATGGCATAGAAATGGCATCAAAAAACCCCATTCATAAAGATATGAGTCTTTTAAGGGGGTTGAGCCCAAGTTTTGCCAAGAAGCACAAGAAAGGACTGAAGGAGATACAGGCCATGAGTGCACATGCCAAAGCTATTAAGGCCTTTGTGAAGCCCAAGGAGGTGAAGCCCAAGGTGCCAAATGGTCAAAATCACAGTCAACTTGGCCCTCATTGCCCATTCCAAGCTTGGGATGTGGATTTGTAACTACATGGCCAAGGGTCAAAGGCCAAGACCCCAGCAAAGGCCAAGGCTGCAGCTCCTGCTCCAGCTCCAGCCCAGGCTCCTGTGAGGCCCACTGTAAAAGCTCTTGCCCTTGTGAAGGCAGATGGACTGGTGTGGTTCCTCCTTACTCCCCTTTACAGATGACTGGTTTTCTGCCTTTGTATAAATAAACCTGAAGCTGGTTCTGTTTCTTTTAAAGAAGAAATCACCAGTAATAGAGAAAAAGGGTTTGATGACTGACCTTGTAAATATTTGTGAAGATTTACTCTGGGTGTGTAGGAATTCACAGTGATGAGAAGCTATGGAGACCAGAAGATACCCAGGAGGTCAGGTTATAAGTGTCCATGCCAAGGCCTGGACCAACGGAAACTGGTTGAATCATATTCATTTATGGTGTGATAAAGTTTGGGAGCTATACCATTAACATCAGTCTTGGTCCTGATTGGAGCAGGCAATCCATGCAATTAGGATGAGTTGAGGAAGGTCCAATAAGGTTAATCAGTTTTCTAGGTGAAGGCAGGGTGAAGGAAACTGCAGGGAAGAGACCTTTCTGAGGATCTATCATTATAAGCCTGAAAGCAAAAAGAAGGAGAACTTTCCAGAACTTTGCAGAATGTGATTAAAAAGATAGGGGTTTGGAGAAAAGCCCTTGGTTCTAGTATGGTCAAGTTCATAGTGACCTCAAACAAATGTGAATAGAGAAATGCTCAGCTTTCACTTTGCTCCTATCCCAGAATCCCCTGTGCTTTCTATTAGCTGAAATCCCCAGGAATTCAGAGACCAGAAGGAATTCCAAGTATTGTCTATGAAGTTTATTGTGCTATGGCAAGGAAGAGGTGGAGGTCGATAGAGCCTAATTCTGGAAGGGACACATGGAAGATATCTTGCTGAAAGACCTTTAGTTGGGTGGTTCAGCTTTAGCATCAAGAAAGTCTGTTATTTTTCCCATTGTAAGGTGTGAAGGGAGGGTCTCCATCCACAAAGGCCCTGCCTGCCTAGTTCCACCTCATAGTACCTCACAATGTGAAAACTTGAGTTTTGATGGAGATATTCAAACCATAGGAGTGGGAAACACATTTTTTCAAAAATAAGTCCATAGCATTAAACTTCTCATCCTCTTAAAGGATGGAATGGTTAAAATTTTGAAATATAAAAAAGAAGACATATTGGAATAAGTGGGTCCCCATGAGGAAGCGAGTACTTCCTTGGGTAGTGAAAACTGCAAACCCTTTTCAGTATGGGGAACCCAGTGAGCTGTGCGTCTTTCACACATGCTGACTAGCTGGGTTATAGTAGTTTCTAGCATGGCTGCCATAAATGGCACACTCAGAAAGTGGTTGGAGGAATCTTTGTGCTAGGCCAGAGCAGGCCATTTCAAGGGGCAATCAGCCTGCACCTTACTTAGATCATGTCCAAGAGGACTGACTTTAAATGGAAGCCAAGCAGAGAGTTAAAGGTTTCTCAGGAGTTGTCTTTCTCTTGTTCCAACAAAGTCGGTCTCTTTCCTCCTGCTGCTTCTGTCACATTCAGTGAGTCCATAGACAATGTCTGTACTGTCTTCTTGCCTGTAAATTCCTGGGACTTTCAACTAACAATTGAAAGAAGAGCGGCTGGAGAAGCAAGAAAGAAAATCAATGCAGCCGTCCTGGGCATAGGACATGGAAGGGTGGAACAGCAGAACTTGTAGCCACACAGACAAAGCATTGGTCACTGGCAGGAAGCTCTAAAATCTTCACATTCCATAAGGAGAAGGTATGGGGAGAAATGATCCCCTTTCCTGGAGTAGCAAGGAGCCTGGCTGGAAAGGACAGCCGTCTTCCCAAATAACAACATTGGGCATTTGGACTACTAAATTGTGAACTCTATGTTGTGAATTAAAATGCCCTGGGAGCTATGTTAACTAAGGATATAGAGAGAAATCATGGGGATCATGATAAGTATTAGTCTCACAGCATCACCTACATTTGCACCTCCAACTCTTGCTTGGTTTTCTTACATAGTTGTGTTACTTATCTGTGAGTGGATATATTCTCTTTTGAAATTATTCTTTTATTGTTTTATACATGAATCCAGTGAGTGTGATAATTTTTCTCCTTAGTTTCTGGTCCCATTTTTCCTCCCCTTCCCACTACAACCCTTTTTCTTTCCTGCCAGTCTTCCTCCTGATATCTTTTGTTTTAATGAGTGGTCCACTGGGTTTCATTTGGGTCACTTTTGCAGATGTGAATGAGCACTTTGTGAAGTGTGAATCGTATATCAACACATAGACCACTAAGAAAGCATCTTCTCTCATCAGGGTTAACCTTCATTAGTCTCTCAAGGAAGTGTGGGGCCATTTGAGTTCTCTGCCCTTTCATGGTGATATATTGATTGAACAAATCCTGTGCAGGCCTTATGTAAATACATATAGCTGAAATGTGTTCATAGTTGTAGCAACTTTTCATATCTAGAAGATAGTGTCTGGCTGCATTCTTCCCTTCAGGGCAGAATTTCGTGGATGGGTATTTTCAGGACCCTCAAATGGATGCCTGAAACAGCAGTTAGTACTGAACCCCAGATATACTGTATTTCCTGTATACACATTCTCAGAATAGTTTATAAATGAAGCACAGTAAGATACTAACAACAAAATAGAAAAGGCATAGTATATAATATACTGTGATGGTAGTTAAATAAGTGTGGTTTCTTCTCTCAAAATATCATGACACGCTGTACTATTCTTTCAGACCACAGTCGAATACAGGCAATGGAAACTGTGGAAAAAGAAGCCACAGGTATAGGTACAAAAAAGAGGGAGTTTCTCTTTTCTCTAAGATGAAATGGGCTCAGCCCTTCCTCCACAGCATCCATCCCTCCCTGCCAAGGTTTTGCTTTTTTTTGTGAAGTCTTTCTCCATAAGAGTCTTCTTGAGTCTAACTATAAGAAACCATCAGAATCTGAACAGAGAAAACCATGTCAGGGATGGGGTGAGAATGGTGTTTTGTTTGTGTTTCTGTCTCCTGAAGAATACACCATTTTGGTTGTGAGTCCGCAAAGAAGTGGTCTGATTGGAGGTGTGCCTATGTCTGCCTAAATATTATAAATTACCATGTGTGATACCCAGCTTTGTAGTATTTTTTAAGCAGGCTAAACAGAAGGGGAGAAAGGGACTTTCTTTCTTTGACATAAAAAGAACACACCGTTTGAACTTTCTATTTAGTCTTTTCTTTTCCAGATGAATTTAAAATATGTCATTTCTCCTTGGCATTTAGTTGCGGTTTATTTGCAAGTCTGAACTTCTGTTGTTTGATTTTAGTTTTTAAGATTTTCAAAGTCTCTCTCATTTTGTATTCATGTCTTTTTCCAGCGCCAGGATGGTATATAAATTTGTTTTTGTTGCTAAAGAAGCAAGTAAACATGCTAACATTTAATCTTCCAGTAATGGAATTGGAGACAAAAATCTCAGCAACTTACAATGCTGTTCAGAGCTATTTTTCTGCTGCCTGTTGTGAGAAGTTAGGGTATGTAAAATAAATGATGTATGGAGCTGTAGGAATGAGACTTTTCCAGACTACCTTATGTATAAGGAACATTAAACATAGGGTTCTCGTTTAGCAAGTAAATAACCATTCATTTCAATGGCTGCATAGTCTGGACTTTTGTGCATATTTTTGCAAAGATAAGAAGAGACCATTAGGGATTTAATATAAAATAAATCGCCAAGGGGTCTTCTTGTAGCCCTAGTCTTTCTGCCACATGGTGTGTTACTAATGTGCATAAATGGGCTTAAATGAATTTGTTATCTGTATTACATTTGCAGTATGTATATATTTATATATTATTTTTTAATTGTGTTTAAAAATAAAACATTAAATACATCATTTTGGTGAGTTGAGAACACAGAATACGTAAATCAATCAGCTTCAATTAGTATTAAAAATGTCAGTATATTAGATTTGCCTGTGGGTGTATTTACCCCACAGAGCTTAATACATTTCAGTTTTGTCATCTATGAGGTAGCCATATGGCTAATTTGTCATCTTATAAGAATAGGCTGCTACAATCCAAGTTCGATTAATGACATAATGCTTATGCGCCTCTGAAAGCGTCCTGTCTCCGTTGCTTTATTGATGCCCTAGGTCACATTCCAAGCACCGTCTCTGTACAGTACTGAGGGCTTCTAGGAACCAAGGGGCTTTGCTGATTTACTTTCTTCTCTGCTTACTCTTACCACATTCACAGCTCCAGAAAGAAGGTGGAAGGAGATGTTTGCATCATGGTATTAGACAGCATTTCATCCACAGAGTCAGATGCCCTGAGAATCTATCATTATATCTGGTTTACAATAAATAAAAATTAACAAATTATAATCTGATAAGATTTAAGAGATGAATCTTTCCTTTAGATTCAATTTTATAATTATGCGAAATGTTTGACAATGTGTATTAAGTTACAGTCATTCATCTCAAAAGCAAAGCTTTGATGGTTGCCTAGCTGAAATGCCTATTAAAGAAATTATCATCTTAATAAGTTAAAGATGCCACTTAAAGTTATTATTATTTTTATTAATGATCTGCTAAAAGATGTTGAAATATATCCATGCTAAGCTTTCTAGATCTATTTCATATTCCAAAAACAGAAGAACAAATGCACTCTTCGAGTACTCTTCCCTAGTAAGCAACATTTTTTAAAGCTATTCTTTTCAAAGAGCAAAACTTTCAAAATTGCAAGCAGCCAATATTTCTTTTTCAAGTTGTCTTAATGGAATACTGCCGTGAGTGGAATTATCATGCAATTAACATATTTATTAGATACGTATTAGACCTTGGCTAATAGACTTTACTCATATTTGTTTCTGGATGCCAAGTGAAGTCAGTTTGATAATCAGTTACAGGAAGAGCTGCCAGTGCCATGCATGTTAACCTTCACATCTGAATGATATGGAAATACTTGCTATTTTGACTTCCCTCAATCTGGCCTATTTGTCATTCTGGGTTGTTACTCTTGCTTCGGTCCCAGCATTACTGGAGATGTTTATGGGGCATAGGCTTTAGCAGCAGGAGGTGTTTTTTGAAAAATGTTAAGTGTAAAATAGATCTTCTAATTTATTCATGTGTTATTCAGTGTTTGTTTCCACTTCTTGTCAGTGTATGCACACAATCTAACACATAGGAGAGCTCTTAGGAAAGTGAAGAGCTCCTTGTTTCTCTTCTTGGTCCAGGAAGCAAAGAAGCAGGCTTGCTGCTGAGACCAGGGCGCAGCTTCCTTTTCTGACCCACTATGAATAACAGTATACAGCCTTGCAGAGGTTAGCAACCCACTGACAAACAGCAACACTTGGGTGTGAGACTGAAGGTAAAGAAGAGGTTGGGGGAAAAATGAGATATTTAAAATTTTTATTATCCTATTTCCCATAAATGCCATAAAATAATACGCAGGTTATTATTTTACATCCATAAATGACAATTAAAAATCACCTCATTTGCATTTTGTTTTTCTGTTTCCAAATAAATGATCAATTATGTCTTTGCTGAAATGAAAGAGTGCTGGACTGGTTCTAATTCCTGGTGCTGCTGCTACACATTCCAAATGCATATTGGCTATATAAGGGACATTTTAAGAACTGAATCTTTGAGTAAGATATGCTAAACTCTTCTGTGTTCACTTGGCTCTCTGACATAATATGTATGTCATGTTTGACTATCAGTAAATTGCAATCCATGTTAAATAAGGAAGTGTTGCTTTTAACATGACTGCTGCTAAACAAAGCAGAGTTTACGGCCCTTCTAAAGGCGTCCATAGTGATCACACCATTCTTTGCCCTCTAATTAGAGTACAACTTTTACTGTCTGCCCATCCCAGCTTCATAGATTCAAGGGGTCAAAGTTCTTAAGTACTCTGATACACACATGGTCTTTTTCAGGGCCTACTATAATGTAACTTGCTATTTCTTATGTTTAATCTAGAACAAATTATACAAACTCCACCACCACATGTGTTGTTCTCTTTTTATATCCTTTTCTGTTCAATGTTTTGTTAAGGATCTGCAGTAACAATCTGTTTGCTCAATTGTAGCAAATAGGAATCGTGCACAATGATTATACTAGTTACATATATAAGTGTCAGATTGACAATTGAAGGCTCAGTCCTGGGCATGTTTGTGAATTAAGGCAAACCCTTGAGCAAGCCTGAAGGAGATGGTCTGGCTGAAGTAGAACAACTCAGCCCATTGTGGGTGGGACCATTCTCCGGACAGGCGGGAGAAGCTGGTTCAGTAAGAAGGAATTCTTCAGCACACTTGAGCAGACATACAGTCTGGCAAGTGAGGTTTGCTTTTCTCTGAGCAATACCTATAGATATAGCAAGTTCAGTTCCCTGATTCCTGGTATAATGAACACTTCTGCCAAGCTGGACTAAGACATGTAATCAGAAAATCATAATGTCCCCCTAAGTTCTTTGATCATGAATTATTGGCAATATGCAGGCAAACTGCAAGACTAGTCAAAATTGAGAACACACTTATGGGTGGTTCATGAAAATCCCACTGATCTTTAATTTTGATCTCATTATCCTATATCTGATGTCTCCTTGCTGTGAGGACCTGGTTCAGATTTCCAGTAACTGTCTGAAGTTAGGTTCAAGCAGGGAAGTAGCTTAGGTCATGTATCCTCAGAAATTTTCCTGATTTTGGTCCTGGGGACTTTACCATTTCCAGGATGATGAAGAATCATTGAAGTCAATGTCAAGGAAAGGAAGGTTTAGCATCTACCTAGACCATTTATCATGGGAGCTTCTTCTCCTACATCCGTGGCCAGGCTGTGTGCTTAACAGGCTGTGGCATCCCCAGAGCATGAGGAAAGCTGAGCTTTTTGTGGCTTTTGGAGATGCCCTGATGTACGTCTCTAAGAATATTTGGATGCAGATCACAGAATATTTTAGCTTCCTTCTTCATGGGAAGATCTTCACAAAAAAACCCTTTAAATTTCATGATTGTTTACCATGTTTATTACAGTAGCCCCAAAAAAGCAGAAGTGACCCATTTATCATGAATATGACATGGCTTATTTACAAAATAGAGTGGTATTGGTATTCAGCCTTAAAAGGAAGAGAGTTCGGATGCACATTGTAACATGGATAAACTCTATGGACATGTGTATAATGAAATACTCAACCACATAAATACAGATACTATGTGAGTTCATTTACATGAGACAGAAACTGTAATGGATCCCAAGACTTCAAATTAATGGAATCTACTAATTACCAGATGTGAAATGTAGAGAGTGAAAGTACCTAGAAGTATCACATCTAGATTCTGTTCATGAAATTCTGTGTTTCTATCACACACACACACACACACACACACACACACACACACACACACACCTCACATATATAGCCTTTCCTTTATTTGTCTGTTTTCTGTTCTTCTTTTCTTCTCCTTTTCTCTTAGTCTTGTTTCTAAGAAACCAGATGGGAATCAGAGAGCTGGGTCTGGGGTTAAAGCCTTTGCCTGGCACGCAAAAAGACCTGAGTTCAGATCATAAGATCCCATGTGAAAATGCCAGGTGGAAATAGCTATAGCTTACAATTCCAGCCCTAGCAGGCAGAGCCTGGGAAATCCCAAAGCAAAGCAATAAAGAGGTAGAGCAATAATTTCTGATGTCACCCTTGAACCTCCATAGGTACACACTCAAATGCCCTCTTGTATACACACACACACACACACACACACACACACACACACACACACACACACAGTAGCCCCCACACACACAACTTTTCCACTATTTGCTTTTTCCTGTCCCTATTTTTCTCTCCTTTTTCTCTTTCTCAGTTTTGTTTATAAGAAACCATAAAATACAGAAAACATGGTCATATCACCTCTAGAAATTCTCCTGGCTTCACAGAGGGGCCAGTCAGTATGACCAAATTGAAGAGCTCCAGGTTCAATGAGAAACCATGTCTCAATAAATAAGGTGAAAAGTGATAGAGGAAGATATCTGAAGTTGACCTTTGGCCTCCACATTACATGAGCACACACATATGCAAACTCACACACATAAATGTTCAAGAACAAGTACATGCACCACTTACACACACAAAAAAATTTAAAATCTACTTCATGGAGTCAATATGAGGATATGGTATTTGCAAAGTTTTTAGCAGTTTCTTATTTGCATAGTAATTAATGCTCAATAAGTCATAGCTAGTCTTCAGAAAGCAGGTCTTATTAAAGTATGCATAATAACTAGTCTGGCTCAAAGCAAAGCATCATTAAGAAGCCAATAGAGTCTGGAGATATAGCTGTGTGGTACAGTGCTTGCGTAGAATGTGTAAGGCATGGATTCAATTCCCTGCGATGCAAACATGTCAAAAAAAGCTGCAGTGTATCTGTGACCGCCTGAGTCCTTGAAGGGCAAGTGCAAGTGTATAGCATCTTTACGGGTCTATTTCATTTGAAAACCAGACTGGAAGGATTGTTGGATTTGCTGGAATTCCATAGACCATATTGCATGGAACACAGAACCATGAGTAGGAATGAGGTTTATAATTTTAGACCTACATAAACTCAAGCTCATTCTGCAAGTCCCTGGGAGGCTTGAGTTTTGCAACCAGGAGCTGGGTATAGGAATGGAAGCTAGTGAATTAGATGTGTTCTATAGATCTTTCAATTTTTTTTACGATTATTTATCGTGTGTGTGTGTGTGTGTGTGTGTGTGTGTGCGTGCGTGTGTGTGTGTGTCTGTGTCTGTGCCTGTGTGTGTTTCTGTGCATTGCAAGTGCCACAGCGCCTGTGTGGAGATTAGAGAACAGCTCTAGGATTTGGTTCTGTCCTCCCACCATGTGGGTTCTAGGAATTAGACTCAGGTTGTCATACTAGGTGACAGAACCTTTACCACTGAAGAAATCTTGTCAGTACCTCTGCGATATTTTGCATAGCCTAGGATTCTAAGTCTGAGCTGATTCATACTGGAAATATGGTCACTGAGGAAGAGACCCAAAATTCTTGCTTTCTTTCCAATTTTCCTTTTGTTCAAATAGAACCTGACCGAAGGAAAAGGACCCACCATCCTGAGTCAGTTCTAGGATCCTCCAGAGCTCTGCAATTTTCCACTGGGAACTCAACTGATACATGCTTAAGCCGATGTGATGGCATCAGCTTGGCTCACATACATCTTCTTAGTCTCTCATGACCTCTTTGAAGTAGTGTTGACCAATTCTTATATTCCTGATAAATAGCTTTCATGCTTTTCCGCTTGCTGTGTCCAATATTATTTACATTTTACTTGCTCTTAGTATACTTTATTTTTTGCTGTTTCAAAGAGTGCATTTTCTATTTTCATTTTACTAATCCTACCCACATCCCATAGCAGACGTTAGGATTTCAACAACTCTTTGCACTAGCATTTTAACTCAGCAAAATACTCAGCCCTAAGTGCCTGTTTTGTGATCTCCAAAATGGAGTTATTAGCCATAATTCCGACCTTTCAGGAGGATCAGAGAAAACATTACTAAAATGAAATCCAAAACCAGTAGTTAATAAATCTATAAAAGTCAAGCCTTCCAAGCAATAGATAAAGTGTATGTTTGAACTTTTTACGTTAGTTTTGTTGAGAGTTGCTAATGTTTTGAGTGATACTGCTGCTACATCTCGTGTCAGGCCTGCTTTTCTACCCAAATCCTGTTCCGTGGGCGTGTGGAGAGTCAACCTGTGGACCCTCACTCCATCGTCCTGCTCCTGTGCTCCCTTAGCACTTCCCCCACTCAGCATGCCATGAAGTGAATTTCTCAGCCCTCCCCTCTGGCAGAGAGGGAAACACAGGTGTGGACTCATCTTAGTCTTTGGAAAGAGGGTTCAGGTCAGTACTGCTCATTGGATCCACCCTACCCAGGGTCTCTCCTATCTCCCTCTCCCTCCCACTCCACAGTCCTGCCCTTTCTCAGTGTTCTGACCTCCCACTTGAGAATAAATGCCGCAGTTTCTCTTTCTGCTTTTGGAGGCAAGATTCAAAAACAACTGAAGGGGTGAAAGGCAGGTTTATTTGGCTTAGGGTTGCAGAGGGAAGTACAGTCCATTATGGCAGAAAAGGCATGGCTGGCAGCAGAAGCTGGAGGTGGTTTCGGTCACGTCCGTCATGGAGGAAATCTAGCTGCAAACCGCCAGAGCAGACCACTAGGAAGCAGGGTGGGACTAGCCAACTTCAAGGTCAAGTCCCTGTGACATGTCTTCCTCCAGCAGGACTCCACCTCCTAAAGTTGCTGTCACCTTCCCAAGCATCAACTAAGGATTCGAACACAGGAGCCTATGGGGGACAACTCACATTCAAATCATGACAATAAACAAGACTCCACTCAGAATGTCCACAGAGAAAAACTTTAATGTGGATGTACCCCTGGGCTGACTAGTGTCACAAGCTCTAGGAACCCAAATTACCTTTTGTCCAGCTTTAAATAGGGTAAAAACAAGGAAAACCAGATGCAGGAAAGAATATTTAAAATGTGTCTGACAGAAGCAGATTTCCACGGTATAGAATTCCAGGGTGAGTCACAAAGTTTGGGGTGAGAGGTTGTCTTCCACAAAACGGAATAAAAATTCTGATTGGCCTGTGCATGGTGACTACCTTATCTTTTATAACCAGATGCTCTGAGGCAGGTGAATTTTTTGCCAGACAGAAAATAATAAGAAACAGGATGAGTCAAACTTAATGAACATTGTAAATTTATAACAAACTCAAATTTTTGTGGAAGAAACAAACCTTTCCATTACTATTTTTGTTGCAAGTTTAAAAATACATAACTATCATCATCAAATTTACACATAGCAATCACATTTCTAGAACTATTTTTCTATGTAACCATCACATTAGGTCCTATCTTTTTCCAGTTTTCACCAGTATCATAGCCCTTTCATTCCCTTTCTGAAACATTCTCCCTACTAACATCTGCTCTGTAGACAAGGCAGTCCAGCTGTTCATCTCCCCTTCCACATCCATGATGCATTTGGTGCGAGTTTTCTGTGTTCAGCTGTTTCACTGCAGACCATGATGTAGCTTTAGGGAGACCAAACCCAGAAGAAGGAATGGCATGCTGGGGATTACAGCACTCTGCACACTGTATTTACATCACATCAAACAATGTTCTCCTATCTGCCCATGCACTGGAGGCTGAAGTCCATAACATGCAGGCCTGCCTCTCATTCAGTTCTATCAAAATGTAATAGATTAGCATATTTGTAGAACCACCAAAGACAGCTGGGCTTTCTCAGTCACACCGAGTAAACCTGCCTGCCTTGGGAAGCACGTTTCAGAGCTCCTACAGTGCTGGGAAAAACCAGTAGCTAAAATGACCAATTGGCTCCAAGGATCAGTTACGGTCATCCATTAGCTAAAGGAAATAGTGAAAGGGGGGACAGGAAGGAAAATAGAAAACTCTTGTTGAGTGGCTGCCTCAGGGGTGGCTCTCCCCGCAACCCTGTCCAGTCCTCGAGAATGCTGGGCAGCAGAGCCTTGTCTTATTGAAGTACAATTAATGAATAAAACTTTATATATTCAAGTCATATGATATTGATAACGTTATGTACATTATGATAATATTATATACATTGTGAAATTTTAGCCATAAAATTTTAGCCACAAAGTGAGATCAAACAAAAAGCTATACCCAGAAAAACAGACAACACTAGATAACTATCATGTCCTGCTTCTTAGTTTTGAGAACACAGATGTCAGATGTGATGCTGAGCGAATTTCTGATGCATGCTTGGTGTGCAGATTTCCTTACCAATGAGGGGGGGTCGCTGTAGATAAGAACTCCACTGTGTTCTAGCATTCTCATCTCACTGGTTAATCTATGGATTAACTCGTTATATCAATAAACAAGTTCCTGAGCTTAGTATGGGAATTAGATACTTACCATTTCTTTGCTCTCAGCTCTCTCAGGTTGGAGGGCTCAGGGGAGGCTTCCTAGAGGAAAAGCAGGCTGGAGCTATTGGAACAATGACTCCTTAGCAATAGTATCTGTCTTTTGCATTTTATTGGCCTATTTGGGAATCTAGGCTCCCATTTCCCAAAGATTAGTTAGCTAGAGGTGGCCTCATCTCTACTGACTATACTTTTTGGTCCCTGTTCATCGTGAAAGAGCGGTTGCTCATTTATTTGAGGGATCTTTTTTCCCTCATGCTGAGAACTGAGGCCTTATGTTGTATTAGTAACTACAGTCATGCTTGTGCACATTCAGAGCTAATGATCCATGGCTGTCAATCATCCAGGACTTCCAGGATGTAAGAGAAGAAAGAGAAAAGAGGAAAAGTTCAGGCGAAAGGATGCTGTTGGCTGGTGAGGCAGAAAGTTCTCCCTGGCCAAGACTTGGTTTCACTGCCTTAAGCATGTGGGAGATCCTCTTGGAAATACTTAGTGGCACCCATATGAATTTTCTCCCTTACTCCCAGGTGTCTTGCATGTGGTATACATGCAAGACAACTAGGGAAGCTGTGCATTTCAATAGTCTTTCGAGATTTGAACGTTGCTCTGGGTAAGTTTATTTGCATGATCCTGGATCCAGTGGGAAGGAAGGCCACTGGGTAAAGAAGGGCAAAGTCTAGCTCTACCACTTCCAGGCTCTATGAGTTTCAGCCCAAGGTAAAATCTCTTTGACCCCCCCCCCTTGTTCTATGAAATGAGAATGAAATAGTGAGGGCTCTGCCACATCAAAGAGTTGTGAAGTTTGCTGGGCAAGTGGGTGTGAAAACCCACTTGTAAAAAATGAAACACCCCAAAGGGAACAGAGTCATTTGAAAAGTAAAGTTTCCAACTTTCACATGGGCTTGAGAAGTTGAGGCACTCAAAAATGGCTTGCACTGAAGCTGAAATGTGAAACATGTTCAGAAAAAACTCACAAAGGCTACCTGAGAACAGGAGGCTGGAGGCAGAAGAATTTCAAGGAAGCTTTAGATTTTGCAGGCCCTCTGTGTCTTCCTCTGGGGGACACTCATCTTTATGAGCTTATTATTCTCACTGTTCCAAGCAAGGCATAGTACAGCAAACACCTCAGCTCAGTCATGTAGCTTATAGGTTTACTGTCCTCTGAGATACAAAATGATTAATCAGAGGCTCAGCCTTGGGAACCGCCAACCCATCTGAGTTTGAACTGTGTGCCAGGAATGTACCAGGTTTTCTCTGCTCCCAAATCTGAGTTTTGCCCTTTTCTTGATGTAAGATTTGTCACCCTTGGGGCCTTTAGCTTTACATGTAAGCCCATCTTGATTGTCTTTCTCATTAGATTGCAACAGAAATCCCTTAAACATTGCAAGTTCTTGACTTGGCCAAGTGTTTTCTCTGCACTTCACCTTGTCACTGCTGTTCTCATCAATATCCCCACTGTACAAAAGAAAAGGACCAAGCTTTTCCCCCACAGGCATGTGGTTAGCTTATGAAGGAGACTTTCAACCCAGGAAGTGCTATACTGTGTCTCTGGAAATTTTATAGAGGAAGTAAATTTAAAGCACATAGTGTCTAATCATTATCCATTGGCTTCACAAGCTGTTTTCAATTTTTTTGTGTGTGAACATCTGTGTGTGTGTGTGTATGTGTGTCTGTGTGCATGAGTGTATGTGCATGCCTATGGAGTCCCAAGGGTAATGTTGGGAATTGTCCTGGATTGCTTTGCCTCCTTACTGCTTTGCTGTGGGGTTTCCCAGGCTCTGCCTTCCAAGGCTGAAATTACAGGCCACCGTCATTTCCACCTGGCATTTTTATGTGGTATCTGGAGATCCAAACTCAGATCCCTTTGCTTGTGAGGCAAGGGCTTTAACCCTGAAGTTATCTTTCCAGTCCCATAGTAAATATTTTTTAATGAAAGCAATCTCTCTTGCTAGCTCTATCCACAGTAAGAAATGTGTTTCTTTTTATTTGAATATGGCTGTTTGTTGAATGAATAGTTGGTGTTCAGTCAATACCATTTTGAACTCTGCTGTATTTTACATTTAGCAATGTTTGGGAAATAATGTCTTAGGAAATTACATTTTTCATGCTCATAGCCAAGTATGCACAATTATAACATCAAGTGAGAGAATAAAGTAATTTGTTTGCTGATGTTGCTTCAGAAGCCAGTAACCCTGGATTAGAACTTTAAAGAATGAAGAAAACCCAGGTAGAAGGACATCCTAGACAATATTCTAGAGTAGTCACAAAGGCATGAGTGAAAAGAAAAATCCTTAGCTAGTAGAAAAGTTGCAAAGCAGAGCCAAGTGTTGCTGCATCATAGGAGAGTAAAAGTTTAGCTAGAGGTGGATGGGAGAGCAAAACTGTGAAGGATCTTGGGCACCATGTTACTAGATGTGGCTCTTGATAAGGCAAGGAATTTTGCTGGAGAGAAGCTAGTAGTTCAAGAGTACCACAGTCTACTGCTATGGCCAGACAGATGGGGTCAGAAGCATCTGGACCACAGCAATGTCTTTGGCCATCAAAGAGGATGAAGATGCTAGACGTGTGGGTTTTTCAAAACAAGAAAGAATGTGAACATAAACAAACCAACAAGCACGGCAAGTGAATAAAATCTGTGAAGTTATTAATAAGTTAATTCTTAAGATAATAAAATGATAATAAAGCAGTAAAAATGCAATGTGATCACAAAATAGTAAGGAGAACGAAAGTGTCTCTGATGATAAAAAGAACCAGAAACTGTCCCAAATTCTCAAAGCTGACGGAGCACACCAAAACACTGCTTGAGAAGAACTTAAGCTTTTTTGAAAGATAAATTTTTAGCAAGTTAAAAAAATTATAGGACAGATTAAAAGTGTATCCTTTTGGTGCTGAGGAGACAACTCAGGGGTTAAAGCCTTTGCTTCATAAACAAAAGAACCTGAGTTGGGTCCAGGGTAGAAATGGCAGTGGCCTATAATCACAGCCCTAAAAAACAGAATCTAGGAACCCCTAGAGTAAAACAATAAGGAGGAAGACCAATCCAGGATAATTTCCAAGTCACCCTCACACTGACGTGCCCTCCTGTACACACACATACACACACACTGCATTCTTGAAAGAAATTCTCAGATGTAGTAAATTCTTTGACTCCCTGGCAAGAAGAAGGGCACAGAGACCAGCAAGCAAGCAGCTCAGGCCCAGCTCCCCAATAACCTAAAGGCCTAGAAGAGACCCCACACATATCTCCACACAGCACAAGTCACCCTTAGGGCTTCAGAAGACTATGTGCACGCACCATAAAAAGTTACTGAACAGCTAACCTATATCGCTGTACTGGGGTTATGCTGCTGGTAATGGGACACTGATACTAAATTGAATAATAAATAATATAACTAATGATATATAGAGAGGAACAAGTCTAGGATGTGGAAAAATAGATGACAATGAGCTTAATTTAAAATATTTGAGGGCTGGAGAGATGGTTCAGTGGTTAAGCCTTTACCTCACAAGCAGAAGGTCCTAAGTTCAGATCCCACATAAAAACACTGGGAAGAATGGTGGCAGCCTGCATTTCTAGCCCTGGAAAGCAGCCTGGGAAACTCAAAAACAAAGTATAAAAGAAGTAGAATAATACAGGATCACCCTTGGGCCTTCACAGACATGCAGTGCCCTCTCATACACATGGATGGGAACACACCGCACACACACACACACACACACACACACACACACACACACACACACACACACAAGAAATATTTTGAGCTTTAAAATATCTAAAGTCCAGCTAAGGCAATATAACTAATAGGCACTAAATAAGGATGTAGGTACTCATGTTAGTGGTAGGGTGGATAAAAAAACTTGAAAGTTTTCAGTGTTCTTCAGGGGATGGACAAAACCACAGATTGAAGAAAGGTGTAATAATATTTTGGGAGAGAGAATAAAGACATATATGGAATCGAAGACTAGAAGAAAGGGAGTTGAAGGTGACCAGAACTAGTACCATAAGTAGAAGAGTTAAGCTCAAGTCACTGGTCTCAGTAGCTTAAAAAGATGTGTATTGAGAAGCTCTTTCACTCTCCAATGTTGATGTCATTCAGAGTTCTTTTTTTTTTCCCTCCACAACCATCAGTTCAAAGATGACCCGATTCACTGAACCATCAGTAAACAAAGAGAAACAAGTTCATAGGTAGCTATAAATGTACTTGCCCTGCTTGAATCCTCTCAGGACCTGGGAAATGCTTCCTAAAAGATGGACAAATTCAAATTCTGGCTTCTGCTGAGAATTGAATATTTCTCCAACTCCCTGATGCTCAGCCCCAGCTGAGACCTAATGCAAGTATTTTGCTTCTGAGAGCCCACCAATGCGAGGTGCTTCAACAATATGTGTCAAGCAGTGTGGAGCCGGCGGTGGGAGTTAGATTTATGCATATTGTGGTTGTCCATTTCCAGCTGCTTTTTTGAAGTCTAACTTTTTTATGTGAACAGATCACATTATTATCACATTTAGTGCAGAATAATGAGATATGTTGGTGATATATCACTGGCAGCTCATCATGCCACTTAAAACATGCTTGTTTTTTAAGTCTACAATAGTGGGTTAAAGATAGCAGCATTTTCTGCCATGAATTCTACCCCCGACACACACATAGCTAAAATTTTTAACGACTGGTCCAGAATAATTATTAATAAGTGCTTTCTTGAAAGGAGGAACACAAGAGCGCCCCCTTTCTTCCAAGAATCTGAGGGACAAAAAGATCTCGAGGTTGAGAAAAGTAACTAGTAGGATGTTTACATTCTGAAGGCTGCTTACCATAAAATGGACAGAGGTTAGCTTGAGAGATTTGAACTACAGTGATTCTATAAAAGTCTTGTATGATGGAGGGAAGGATATGCACACAGAGACCTAAAGTACAGTATTAGAATAATATAAGGTTCTTGTCTTTACTGAGCTCATACCTCACATTTAGAAACAAGCCTCTGTGACAGATATACAGGTGTCAGATCAACAGTTAAGGGCTTAACTCTGGCTTATTTGTGAAGAACTGAGAGCTAAGTCAGGCCCTCAGCAAGCCTGCACAAGAGGCACATCTCTCTAAACGGTGTAGGAAGACTTGGCCCACAGCGATTGTTGCCATTCTCTGGGCAAGCGGATAAGATGGGAGTGGTTTAGTGAGTCGCCGTTCCTCAGCATGCTTTGGCATAGTTGCAGTCTGGCAAGCGAGGCTCGCCCCTCCTTGCACCTCCCTGTGGGCATGCTGTGCCCAGTTCCCTCAGTTCGTGGTATCGGTGTGAACTCTCCTGACAAGCTGAGTTAAGAACTATAATTGATGTAAATATATATTCACTGATATATATAAAAATATATATTCATATAAAAGAATAAAAGTCCCCTCTTCGCTTAAGTCCTTTGGTCATGAATTTACCTGGGCAACATTCAGGCAAACTTCAATACCTCTAGCAGTCCATACAGAAACATCTCAACATTCACAACCACCACACTTTCAGTATATGATAGTAACTCCCATACAGTTTCTGTTCTATACGAAGTGTAATGTTCTATTCCAACTTTTATATCGTTCTAGAGTTAGGAGATAAGTAAGCATATCAGGCAAAGAAAAGAATTGACACACCACAGTGGCTTATATGGGTGTGTGGGGAAGGGGTGATGGGAGAGAAAGGTGAAGTCCTGCAGAGATTCAACAAGACAGAGCACTCGAACTTTTCTCTGGAATGAGTCAAAGGAGAGATATGGAGAACTCCATTGTCTTTGGAGTGAGAGGATTTGTAATTAAATTCCCACAGCTGCAGGTAACATTAAATTCTTCCAGGTTAACATGACAAAAACAAAAGAACAACAAAAATGTTTTCTGATGCTATTAATAGAATGCTAACTCCAGCTCTTGAAAATAGAGACATAAATGAAAGTGCATTTCCATATGGACAGTTATCTGATAATTCACCCTGTAATCATGCTTCATGCTGCCCAGCATAACCCTAGCAAGATCTGGAGATTCATTTCCTCTTTTTTTTGTCCAAGCACATGCTCATCAGGAAAAAATCAACAAGATGCTGTGATCAACACAATCACTGAGTCAAACAGAAAATGTTAAACTACAAGCACAGAAAGGTCATAGTACAGATCTGGAATCTAAGCATGAAAACCATATAAGACCATATGTAGAATGTTTGATCATCAGAAAAAGAATCTTTTCTCTTTCTTTCTTTCTTTCTTTCTTTCTTTCTTTCTTTCTTTCTTTCTTTCTTTCTTTCTTTCTTTCTTTCTTTCTTTCTTTCCCTTCTTCCTTCCTTCATATCTCTCTCTCAATATTTTTTTGAAATAGGGTCTCAATATATAGTCAAAACCCTAAAATTACTATATAATCCAGTTTGGTCTTGTGATCTTCTTGCTTCTTTGTCATAGTTAGATAAAGACATCACCTTGACAGTTGAGGATTCAATTTCTAGGCACATTTGTGGAGAATTAATAGTTGAGTTAAGTGCAGAATGAACCTGAAGGAGATTGTCTAGTTGATGGGAAAGAACCAGCCCATGGTGGATGGGACTAGTGAATAAGATAGAGCAAAGTGGCTGAGAAACTTGGTATCCTTTTGCATACTTGGTCAGACATACTGATCTGGTAAGTAAAGGTCAAGTTCTTTCTCAGCCATTATGCAGATTTGGTGTGGCCAGTTCCCTGGGCTCTTGGTGTTGATGTGAATTCTCCTTCCAAGCTGGATGAGGAATTATAACCGGATTGTCATAAGAGAAAATAAAGCTTCTTGTTCCCATAAGCTGTTTAGTCCTGCATTTATCAGCAACAATCCAGACTAACTGCAACACTCCTCCTGAGTGCTGGAATTATAGTCATGTACCAGTAACTTTATTTCTGCAGAGTAGAAAATGGATAAGAAGCATGAATTTCATGAGCACTGGGCTCTTAATAAGTATGAATGCACCACATACCTAGGGTAGGAATAGAATGCCTGGAAGTATGGAACTCTCTGTGTGTGTGTGTGTGTGTGTGTGTGTGTGTGTGTGTGTGTGTGTGTGCATGTGCGATCCCAATTATCAAAATGTCCAGTACACTTTGGTGTGTTGGCTACTTAGAGAAATACTGCAGCTGATACTGATGTAGAGCCTGTACTACTGATGACTTGGAGCGAACGTTTTCCACTAGTTCAATGTTGATTAAGACGCTAAATCTGTATTCTGTATGCCATTGGGATATAAAGTAGTAGTATCTGAGGGAAATCTCCAAATAAAATCATCAGGTTTTCTTAAAAAGAAAAAGGATTTTTCTAAGAATGAATTTACTTAAATCTTCATGACAACGCTATAAAAGAGATACTGCTGTCATTTCCATTTACAGGTAGAGAAATGGAAGCACAATGACTAAGAACTCTCTTGAGTAAGAAAATCTTGTCCCAAAGCTTATTCATGTTATTTCAACCTTTTCCCGGTCAGTTTCCATCAAAAGTGTTGAGTGTGCCAAGAAGGGGCATTCTATTTCTCATTCATTCTCTCTTTCTGGAAAATGTGTCCCTTCTTTTCCAAGGCCCCCAGGTTCCCTTATACTTCCTCAATATTTTCTATATCTCTGGCATCTCGTCCATCTATGTCTTGACCCCAATCTCCTTTCCCTTTACTGTTCATTCAGAGTTCAGAAAGGTAAAAGTCCACTGAGATGCCAAGACATTAACTATTAGTGAATTCTCCAGTACTATATACATTGTGTGCTGGGTAAGGAAATCAGATAGAGATTTCTCAACTTAGTGGGAGAACTAGACGTTAAACAAACAACTATATATGACCATGAATGTAAGTGTTATGAAGAAAAATACTGGATATTGCCTATAACCTATTTGATTTTGGGTGGGGAGATTTTGTGAAGACCAAGGGTAGGGGCCTTCAAGCCAAAAGGAGCAGCAGGACAAAAGCTCTGTGGTAGGAGATAGGTTCGTACATTTTGGGAAAGAAAAGGCAGCATTAGAAGCTGAGGAAGTGGTTCATGGTTAAAGCCTTTATCTCAGAAGAAAAAGCACCTGAGTTCAGATTCTCACTTCCTACCTCAAAACGCTAGGCAGTAATGGCAGTGGCGTGCAATTCCAGTCCTGGAAGGTGGAGCTTGGAAAACCCCAGAGTAAAGTAATAAGAAGGTAGAACAATCCAGGATAAATCCTGACGTCACCTTGGTCCTCTTGTACGCACACACACACACACACACAAATTTAAAAAGCAGAATTAGGCACTGAATGGACCACAATGAATGTGGGGGAAGAGAGATGACAGGTCAGATTATGAGCAAATACTTTTGATTATATGTTAAGCACACTTAGTAATTTTAAGTTGAGAGGAGATGTGTCAAACTATTGGTAGGAAATAGAAAAGAACAAAAAACAAAGTGGAAACCACCATCATAGGCCATGAGAGAGCAAAGGCTCAGGGCAGCAGAGATGTGAGAGGCACATTGAAGGTATATTTTTGAATCACAACTAATGGGATGTATATGGGATGACTGTGGCATTAGGGAGAAGCAAATGCCACCGAGAACCTTCAGATATGAACTCTGAAAACTGGCTGCATGCACTGAACTGCTTACTGAGGTGGGACCCAATCGAAGGCCTGGGAACACACCCTGGATATGTGGACAGTGGCCTGGACGAATCCTCAGAATGTGGTCTCCTGACACTGCTGCTCGGCTTCAGTTCTTACTGGCTGTCTCAGTGGGAACCTGAGCAAGCCTTTAAAATTCACCTCTGTGTTAGCTTCATTTGGTTTCTTGATTCTTAAATGAATCTTGGATACAGGCAGCTAGACAAAATATTCTCTTGTTTTTTTCTCAGTTTAGGATTTTTAAGTTTTCAGTGTTTTCTACTCCTCTCTGTAAATATGCTCAGTTCCGAATTATAGAGGAAGGAAGGGGCTAGTTCATTACAGGTTCATTAGCTGAAGATTGATTAAGCAGGATCATATGAATATCAGCAAATGTCCTTTTAAAAATATTTTTATGTTTATTACATAAGCCCAAATGTTGAATGGTACCACTTTGAAGATCTTTCTTTATGTTCTTGAATTTAAAACTAATAGGAATTAATTCTTAAGAAAATATCATGATTTTTCCTACACATGAAATCAAGAGTAGTCCTTGCCCAAGGGTGGGTTTTATCAGTTGAAACATATGCCTGTGATTCTGTTATGTCTCTGTTATTTTCTGTAACAAACTCGTGTTTCATCAGCAGCCTTCACATAATTTCTTTGTGAAAAATATGTCTCTGTGCAGAGGAAAGTTTATTACTTAGAATGTTAAACGCAATTATATTGACATATGGTGATAATGGGATGAAGCATACGGGTTAAAGGTTGCAGGAACCATGGCTTGGCAATTAGCGATGTAAATGAAACATTCATTATCCATCATGCTGAGAAGTTGATGAACTGTACAGTGAATCTGAGCCCACAGTCAGGACTGAGATAAGCTGCTTCAGACAATACAGTGGGGGTACTTAGGAGCGCCAGGGACAATGCCTCCCCTTCCCATTGTGGAGATTTCTTTACCTACTGCTTTATGTTGAATAAAGACCTCCAAAGGTCCGAGCCATGCAGTTTTCCTCATGGAAATAAATAAGAGAATCGAAAACTTTTTCCTAAAATGAAAGTGGAAATAACTCGACGTTGCTCAGTAATGTCTTTTATTAAACTCCAAAGTCCATTCCACGTGAGATAGGTGCTCTACTACATTATTTATTTGGTGTATTTCAGGTTAGAACCTTGGTTTCAGAGAAAACTGTGTGTTTGGCTATTTTAATCATTCCCCCAAAGAAACTTAGTTCTTCAGGCTGGATTATGGAAGTACTGACCTTATTTAATATTCCCCAAGTAACTAAGAAAATACTGAGATACTTTTAAAATGCAACACCTAAACCTTTTGCTTTCTCTGTTGTCCATTTCATTATCTCATGCATATTTTAAATAATTTATTAATGTCAGCAATTCAGAAAGTTTGACTTTACATTGGTTTTGTAGTCTATCAAAACTGTTTTTCAAATTATTTAGTTAAAATCTTTATTTAAATCACATAAAGTATCTTTTTAAAGTATAATTAAAAATCATGGAGATATAATAAAAAGTCCTTTATTTACATAATCAACATCTGTGGTGTAGCTGGAAAAGTCAAGAAGCCAAAAGATCTTTTATGAACAGTAGATTAATTGAGGCTCCAAAGAGGATAAATTTGTCCCTGTCAGAGCTAGGAAATCTAATTATAATAGAAACAACAGCAGGTATTAAGCAGTGCTGTATTCCACGCCTCACTCTGCATTCAGTGCACTCTGCCAAGCACTGCCCTAAGCATATCCACTCGGCCTTCTGATCATCCAGTGAAGGTAATGGTGTTACTTGCTTTCTACGTGAGAAACCTGAAGCTGGGTGAGGATTAGTCATCCCTAGCTGGTGCCTGGCGGAGCTCTATGACTTTCCTAGGTGCTCCGGCTCTGGGTCCAGCTCCTCTCCTCTGCTTTTGGCCATCCTTGTGCTCCTGTTGTGCTCCAGTCTGGACACTGTCCTCCACTTCCTATGGGCATCAAATGCCCTCTAGCTTTTAAATGTCTCCTACTAAAAAAGGAATGATTCGTTTTGAAGACTTCAGGAGAAAACCACTCATACCAGTGAGTTAACTCCCTGAATTATTTTAGTCTGTTTTTAATTTTTTGTTAACAGGCTAAGAACCTCCCCCGAACTGATTAATTTTTTGTCCCATATTTATGAATTGGTGAAAATTTTAAGAAATTTTATGCTAGTATACAATGTAATAAGATTCATTATGATTTTTCATGCATATATGCATGAAATTATTCATTATATGCATATTATATGCATATACTTTGATCTCATGTTTTTTTCCTCCCTTTTTCCCTACTCCCATTTGGCCCTGCCCAGGAGAGTTATTGGCAGTTGGGGCTGCTGGGGAAGAAGAGTCATTGTCCTCTGTGATATGGTGGCTGGGGAGTGACCCATGCTTCAGTGGGGAGCTTCCCACCCATGCCCACGTGAGCAGCCCTGGCTTAACCACTGGACCACAAAGCAAAAACAAAAACAAAACAAAAAGACAGAACAGTGGGATAGGGAGATTCTTGGGAGTGGAGCTAGAAGAGATGAAAAGATGAGTGCGTCTAGAATTATATACATGAATGAAATTTATCAAAGAATAAATCAATAAATAAACCAAAAGGAAGCAAACAGACACAAATGACACCTGAGTGACAGTACTTGTCCTCTGGCTCAGCACACACATGCATACACACCTGCACACACATGAATACCACATATGCATAAGCATGTACACACACATGGATGTACAAACATGTACACATACATACACATATGCACACACACATGCACGCGCACACACACATCATTAATGTAGCTGTAACTGAGTGGGCTCATAGCTGACTTCTGGTTTTTTGCTAGTAGCATGTACTTTTTGTTGTTTGGCTGTGTAATATGGGATCAAGTTTTGTGATACCTCTAGCATTGTTCTTGTTACTAAGGATTGTCTGGTTATTTGGAGTATTTTGTACTTCCTTACGTAAGTTAGAATTGTTTGTGTAGTTCTGTAAAGAATGTCTTTGGAATGTTTATGGAATTGTTTAAATTTGTAGATCATGTTCAGAATCTTAACTATTTTCACAACATTAATTGACAACTTTAACCCATGAGTACGGGGAGGGGAGAGCAGGAAAATCTTCCCATCTTTTGATGTCATTTTCACTTTTCTATGTTTTAAAAGTTTTTTATAGAGGTCTTTTACCATTTTGGTTATATTTCTCCCTATTTTTAAAAGATATTTAAATGAGATTTAAAGAAAAAAATCATAATAAATGAGATTTTTTAAAACTTTATTTATTTTGTGTGTGTATGTGTGTGTGTGTGCGCATATGTGTGTATCAGAGAGCACTGTGTCCACCTGTGGAAGCCCAAGGGTGACTTCAGAAATCATCCTGGATTATTCCACCTCCTTTTTGATTTGCTCTAGCGTTTTCCAGGCTCTGCCTTCCAGAGCTGGAAGTGCAGACCACCACCATTTCTGCTGAACAGGGAAGTTTTTTTTTTGAGGATTTGAACTGTTTTTCATAATCACCCAAGTGTTTATGGGAGGCCATAAGCTTACTGTAAAATCTTCTGTTTCTTACACTCTTTCTGTGGAGCAGGCATGAGTGATTCTGTTTACAGATGAAGATGATGAGGCTCAGGGATGACATAAAGTCATCACTGGCAGGAAAACTTGAAATCCTGTTTTCTGTCCCTAAAATATGCAGCTATTTCACTCTCCAGAAGTGCTGAATCTCTTCTCTTTCTCCATGTCTGACTTTTCCTTTTAATTTCACTTTCGTTCTGGTTTAACAAGTTGAAATTATTTGCCCTGTCCTCTACCCAATGTTCCAATTAAACTGAAAAATACCTGTCTCTTCCTAGCCCCACAGACTTAAAATAGATCTACTGCCTTCCAACAGTCATTTATTTGTTTCCTTCCTCTTCCATTTTAAGCCCTGCTTAAGCCTTTTTGTATTAATTCCATCACTTCCCACCTCCTTTCCCCCTGTGGGGTTATTTTTACCAAAATTAATTAACACATAGAGTCTCCTACTATGTTTCCTTGTTAAATTCTTTTCGCCAGTGGAACACAGGCACAGTCTGACATGTTACTGCACATATTTGTTTAAGATTCATTACTCTATTTGTTGTGTGACTTCAGGGTGAACATATTGAAGCTAGACAGGCAGACAGCAAGAATGAATCTATTCTCTTCTTGAGCTTAAATGTGGTATACTCCCAGGTTTGCAACAAAGATCATTTTTTTTCCAATGAAAAAGATTTGAGGTGAATATGGGCTGTTTATTTCATTCCTTCTTAATCAGCAGACATAGTAATTCAAAGACATTTTCTTTCTTAAATTAGGTGCATTCCAACGCAATAATAAAAGCACATTCAGTGACACTGAGTGAAAAGAGCACAAGTTAGTGAGACTATCTTCACTAATAAGTATGTGTGTGAAGTAATAGAAGCAGATAGGAAATTCTATTATTTATAATTTGATTTTTTATTCTTACTATAAATTATCCCATTTCTCAGATGGAAACTATGCTAAGCAGCCTTTCCCAGTGAAAGGAGAGGTAAATAGGATGGGTGAGGTCTTCCACCTTATCTAAAGCCCTTCAGCTCTTTAAATCATCGTGTGGCACCTACCAAAAATTTACTGAGTCAGAAGTTGCAATGAACCTTCCCCAAGAGAGAAACTGTTTGCAAATCCATAAAAAGTCCTCTTTGGGTTTCCAGAGTTTTGAGGCACTTTGCAGCTCATAGCAACTAACTGATAATTCCTCAACCTGTAATTATTGTGATTACAGATCTCAAAATGACTACTGGCCCTTAAAAAATAAAAATTATGCTCTATTTGTTATTAAAAGCATTGCATTTATAGAACTCAAGTCTGTCTCTGCCAGATAGCATAGTGGGCAGCTGTGGTCACTCTTCTTTTTTCTGTAGTGGTCCCTGGTAGTTGATCAAGAAGCAAAATTTTGGTGGGTTAAAAGGCAGTTTGTGAAGTTAGATGTGGTGGCCCATGCATACAGTACTTCCTCCAGTACCTGAGAGGAAGATCACCAGATTGAAACCAGACTGGGCTACCTAGTGAGAGCTTGTCTCAAAATGAATAAATAAATAGATATGAAAAGTAAAATGTGTTGATCTGATCCTCCACTGTCACCCTCTTGTGTGGCATGTCTGCTGCACATGGCTTTCAGAGAGACACCAGGGAAGGATCTCATGAGCCCCCTGAGCTGCTGGCTCTTAGGGTTCTAAGCACGCAGTGAGCTTTTCACAACCTTTAAGTGATTGACAAAGTGTCTTTTCCCTTCTCACTCAGCATAGGGTCTGTAAGTCACACCCAAGCATCTGTGCCCATAATGTGCTTTCTTCCAGTAAGTGACTGGAAATAAGCACAGGATGGATTAATAGATTCATGGTCTGTTTTTCAGGCAGAATAACATTTAAGATTTTTTTCATGCATATGTGTTTATGATTCATGCATATATATGCATTTTTTCATGGGTATGGTCTCATATGTGTGACAGGGTGTGCATATATGCGTGAGCTTGCATGTGGAGATGTGAAGTTGATATCAGGAATCATACTCTATTTTTCTTATACCTTATTGTTTTAAGGGTGGGTCTCTAAATCCAGAGCTTGCCTAACTAGCCAGCTTACCCTGGGGATTTCCAGACTCCACCTTCTGGAGATGGATTTACATGTTGGCCACTGGACCCACCCAATGCTTTATTTAAGATCTGAGGACCCAAACTTGGGTCTTTTTGCTTATGCAGCAAGTGCTTGAATTGCTGAGCCATCTCCCCAAACTCCCATTATCAGTTTCTTGCTGAATTTTTTAAAACTCGGTTTCCTATTGCAGAAGACACCAGAAGGTGGAAAGACCTCCCATGTTCCTAGATTGGCAGAATCAACATCATAAAAATGACCATCCTACCAAACGCAATATACAGATTCAATGCTATACCAATTAAATCCTAAAGCAATTCTTTAAAGAAGTTGACCAAACAATCTCAAAATTCCTATGGAGGCACAAAAGACCCAGGATAGCAAAGACAATCCTGAGTAACAGAAACACTGCTGGAGGTATAACCATACCAAACCTTAGTCTATACTACAAATCCATCGTTGTAAAAACAACCTGGTATTGGCTCTAAAATAGACACACAGATCAATGGATAAGGATTGAAGACCCAGATATAAGCCCACACAACTACAACCTTTAGTCCATGCTAGACTTTGAGGGATCAATAATGTGTTGGACATTGTGCAGGGCATGCAAAGTCGTATTATGATTGCTTCGGCCCTAACTTGTGTAGAGTATCTTGCATATCATTACTCCTCCTATCCTTGTGCTCTTACAATCTTACCGCCCCCTCTTCCACAAATTTCCCTGAGTTCCAGGATGGGGAGAGATTAGGCTGGCCTAGTTTCAGGTGGTTGATATACAGTCTCTTATGTTCTGAATTATGGTTTGTTGATTATTTTTTTTAGTTTTGCTGCTCCTGCAATGCCCTTGGCTCCATCCTGATGGGCATTAGATGTCACCCCCTGGCCAGAGATAAAAACCTATTAAATTAGAGTCTTGTTATAAAAGTATATTCAAAGGCAGATGGACTAAAAGTAGGAGACCATAGTGAGGGAGGGGTCAATCACCCATTTGCAAAATGGGTACTTTCTATCTGCCAGACTATATGTCCACCCCTTCCTTCGGTCAGATCATATCCCATTAGTTACAAATGATCAGGAAGGAAAGTCTGTGAACTTAACCAGATATCTCATTACTTACTTGCAGTCCTTGATGGAGGCCTATTTTCTCTGCTGTAACATGGTCCCCTCTCTCCTTGTTTCTGGTGAGGCCCTCCTTCCCCATCCCTCCTGTTTATAATCTTTTCAATTACTGTAGGTATTACAGAGATTTGTCTTTGAGTGTCTCTAAGTGGGTTTGGTACTAGGATCCACCTACTAGGGAGTACTTATGGCACTTACTTTTCTGTGTCTGGGATACTTTGCTCAATATAATTGTTTCTAATTCTATCCATTTCCCAGTAAATTTCATTAATTCATCATTTTTGATGGCTGAGTAGTACTCCATTGTATAAATGTACCACATTTTCCTTATCCACTCATCAACTGTTGGACATTTGGGTTGATTCCATGACTTTGCTACTGTAAACAGTGCTACTATGAACATGGTCGTGCTTGTGCTATCGAGGATTATTGTGTATGGTGATTATTCCCAAAAGTGGAATAGAAGGGTCATATGGCATTTCAATCTTTAACTTCTTTAAGAATCACCAGACAGCTCGCCAGAGTGGTTGTGTGAGCTTGCATTCCCACCAGGAATGTAGGAGAGTTCCCCTCTCTTCAATCCTCTCCAGCATTTGGTATTATTTGTATTGTGTATTTTGCCATCCTGACTGGGGTGAGATAATATCTGAGGGAAGTTTTGATTTGCATTTCCCTGATGGCTAAGGATGTGGAGCATTTTTTAAGATAGTTGTTAGACATTTTAATTTCATCCCTGGTAAAGTTTCTTTTAAGTTCTAATGCCCATTTTTTAATTGGGCCATTTGTTTCCTTGGTGTTTAGTTTTCTAAGTTCTTTGTGCACTCTGGATAATAGAGCTCTATCAGATATGTGGTTAGTGAAGATTTTTTCCCATTCTGTGGGTTGCCTTTGTGTTTGAATTATAGTCTCTTTATCTAAACAGGAGCTCTTTAATTTCATAAGATCCCATCTGTTGAGTGTTGGTTGTAGTGACTGTGCTATTGGATGTCCGTTTAGGAACTGTTGGCCTAGTCCAATCAGCTTGAGGGAGTTCCCTACCCTTTCGACTATGGTTTTTATAATCTCTGGCCTTATATGGAGGTCTTTGATCCATTTGGAATTAATTCTTGTACATGGTGAAAAATACAGGTTGAGTTTTAATCTTCTGCATGTGGAGATCCAGTTTTGCCAGCACCATTTGTTGAACATGCTGTTCTTTTTCCATTGGATTTTTTGGGTACCTTTGTCAAAGATCAAATGGCTGTAGTTGTGTGGGCTTATATCTGGGTCTTCAATCCTTATCCATTGATCTGTGTGTCTATTTTGGAGCCAATACCAGGTTGTTTTTACAACGATGGATTTGTAGTATAGACTAAGGTTTGTTATGGTTATACCTCCAGCAGTGTTTCTGTTACTCAGGATTGTTTTTGCTATCCTGGGTCTTTTGTGCCTCCATATGAATTTTGAGATTGTTTGGTCAACTTCTTTAAAGAATTGCTTTAGGATTTAATTGGTATAGCATTGAATCTGTATATTGCGTTTGGTAGGATGGTCATTTTTACGATGTTGATTCTGCCAATCCAGGAACATGGGAGGTCTTTCCACCTTCTGGTGTCTTCTGCTATTTCTTTCTTTAGGGTTTTAAAGTTTTCATTGTAAAGGTCTCTTACTTCCTTGGTTAGGTTTATACCAAGGTATTTCGGTTTTTTAGGGGCTATAGTAAATGGGATTATTTCTCTCAGGGCTTTTTCACTTCTTTCATTCTGGGCATATAGGAAGGCCACTGATTTTTGTACATTTATTTTGTATACTGCCAGGCTGCTGAACTTCTGTATCAGTTCCAGGAGCTTTCTGGTGGAGTTTTTGGGATCACTCAGGTATAAGATCATGTCATCTGCAAATAGAGATAACTTGACTTCTTCCTTGCCGATTTGAATCCCTCTCATGTCCCTTTCTTGTCTTATGGCTTCAGCTAAGACTTCAAGTACAATATTGAATAGAAGTGGTGAGAGTGGACAGCCTTGTCTAGTTCCTGATCGAAGCAGCAATGCTTCAAGTTTTTCCCCACTGAGTATAATCCTTGAGGTTAGCTTGTTGTATACAGCTTTCATTATATTGATAAAGGTTCCTTCCATTCCAACTGTCTCTAAAAAGGCTGTTGGATCTTGTCAAAAAATTTTTCTGCATCTATCGAGAGTATCATGTGGTCTAGAACTTTGGACTGGTTTATGTGGTTAATTACATTTATTGATTTGTATATGTTGAACCAACCTTGTGTGCCTGGGATAAAGCCTACTTGATCCCCGTGAATGATCTTTTTGATATGTTTTTGAATCTGATTTGCTAAGACTTTGTTGAGAATCTTTGCTTCTGTGTTCATCAGAGAGATTGGCCTATAGTTTTCCTTTTTAAGTGAATCTTTATTAGGTTTTGGGATTAAGATGATATTAGTTTCATAGAAGGAATTAGGTAGTGTTCTTTCCTTTGCTGTTTGATGGAACAGTTTAAGGAATATTGGTGTTATTAACTCCTTAAATGTTTGGTAGAACTCTGTGGTGAATCCATATAGTCCAGGACATTTTTTGGCGGGACAATTTGAGATTACTTCATTGATTTCCTCATATGTTATAGGACTATTTAAATAATTCACGACTTCTTGATTCAATTTAGGTAAGTTGTGTTTACTTAGGAATTCATCCATCTGTTTTGTGTTGTCAAATTTTACAGAGTATATGTTTTTGAAATATGACGTTATAATTCTTTAGATTTCTTGGGTATCTGTAGTGATAACTCCATTTTCATTTCTAATTTTTTTAAGCTGGGTTTCCTCTCTCTTGCTTTTGGTTTAGCTAGGAGTGTATCAATCTTATTGATTTTTTCAGAGTCAGCTTTTTGACTGGTTGATTTTCTGTATCATTTTCCTAATCTCGATTTTGGGTATTTCTCCCCTTATTTTGCTAATCTCTCTTCTACTGCTTTTGGGATCAGACTGCTCTAGTTTCTCTAAAGCTTTAAGCTGCATTGTTAAGTTATTTATTTATGATGTTTCAATTTTTTGGATGTAGGCATTAAGAGCTATGAACTTAACTCTTAGGACAACTTTCATTTGTTCCAGAGATTTTGGTAAGTTGTATTTTCATTATCATTCACTTTCAGGAAATCTTGAATTTCCTTTTTAATTTCTTCCTGAATCCAATTCTCCTTCATCACCACAGTGTTAAGCTTCCAGGATTTAGTGTATTTTCTGTTGTTTGTTGTGTTGTGGATGTCAAGCTTTCGACCATGGTGGTCTGATAGGGCACAGGTTAGAATTTCAACTTTTTTGTATATGTGTAGATTCGTTTTGTGGCCCAATATGTGATCTATTTTGGAGAAAGTTCCATGTGCTACTGAAAAAAATGTGTATTCTTTGGTGCGTGGATGAAAAGTTTGATAGAGATCTGTAAGGTCCATTTCAGTAAGGGTTTGATTAAGCTCTAAAGGGTCTCTGTTAAGTTTTTTATCTGTTGATCTATCCCATGTTGAGAGGGCGGTGTTGAAATCCCCAAGAATTATCGTTTTGGGGTTGATTTCTTGCTTTAGACGTTGTAGGGTTTGCTTAATGAATGTGAGGGGCCCGTATTGAGTGCATATATGTTCAGTATTGTGAAGTCTTCCTGTTGAATTGTACCTGTGATTAAAATGTGGTATCCATCTGTGTCTCTTATGATTTTTTTTTGGTTTGAAGTCCACTTTGTCTGATAGCATATGGCTACCCCTGCCTGTTTTCTGGTTCCATTAGCTTGTAGCATTTTTGACCAGCCTTTTATTTTTAGGATGTGCCTATCTTTTGTGGTGAGATGGGTTTCCTGCAGGCAGCAGATTGATGGGTTGTGATTTTTAATCGAAGTTTGTAATCTGTGTCTCTTAATCAGTGAGTTAATTCCATTAACATTTAATGTTATAATGGAGAAACTATTTTTTATGTTTAGTGGCTTTTGTAAGTGTATTGTTTCGCTTTTAGGTTTTGGTGATATTATAGTTCCCTTCTGTCTTCCTGGATATGCTTTTTTTTTTTCTTCAAGCTTGAGTATCATTTCTAGCATTTTTAAAAAAATTTTTTAATACATTTTTATTATTATTTCAGCTCATACAAACTTAATAGGTACACCAGTTCCCTCCCCCCTTCCTCCCCCCGAACCCCCTGCCTCCCCTCCCCTCCCCCTTCCCTCACCATCCCCCAGTGCCTCCCACCCCAATTCCCAGAGAGTCCTTTCTTGTGCATGCCTGATTCTCCTCTGGGCCCTCCTCTCCGATGACATACAAGGACCCAGTGGCATTTCCCTGAACCCTTTTTCCGTGTTCCCCTTAAGTATAGGAACACTACTGTGGCTGCCAATCCCTTGCCCCTAAGGATCTTGGTGCCTTTAGCAGATGCTAGACTTTGTGAGGCCAATAGTGTGTTGGACATTGTGCAGGGCATGCAAAGCCCAATTATGATTGCTTCGGCCCTAACTTGTGTGGAGTATCTTGCAAATCATTGCTCCTCCCATCCTTTTGCTCTTACACTCTTACCGCCCCCTCTTCCGCAAATGTCCCTGAGCTTCAGGATGGGGAGAGATTAGTCTGGCCTAGTTCTAGGTGGTTGATATAGTCTCTGAAGTTCTGGATAGTGGTTTGTTGATTTTCTTTTGCAGTTTTCTGCTCCTGCAATGCCCTTCACTCCATCCTGCTGGGCACTGTATGTCACCCCCTGGCCAGAGACAAAAAGCTGTTAAACTGGAGTCTTGTTATAAGAGCACATTCAAAGGTAGATGTAATAAAAGTAAGAAACCTCAGTGAGGGAGGGTTCTATCACCCATTTGCAAAATGGTTACTTTTTATCTTCCAGACTATATGCCCTCCTCCTCTGGTGAGATCATATACCCCCTCAGTAGTAAATGATCAGGAACGAAAGTCTGTGAACTTAATCATATGTCTCATTACTTATTTGAATCCTTGATGTAGGCCTATTTTCTCTGCTGTAACATGGTCCCCTCTCTCCTTGTTTCTGGTGTGGCCCTTCTACCCCATCCCTCCTCTTCATAATCCTTGCAATCACTGTAGGTATTTCAGAGATTTTTCTTTGAGTGTCTCTAGGTGGGCTGGGTGGGTTTGGTCCTAGGAGCCACCTATTAGGGAGTACATACGACGCTTAATTTTCTGGGTCTTCACTTAATATAATTGTTTCTAATGACATCCATTTCCCGGCAAATTCCAGTAATTCATCATTTTTGATGGCTGAGTAGTACTCCATTGTATAGATGTACCACAGTTTCCTTATCCACTCGTCAACTGTTGGACATTTGGGTTGATTCCATGACTTTGCTATTGTAAACAGTGCTGCTATGAACATGGTTGTGCTTGTGCTATCGAGGTGAACCTCTGCTGTATAGGGGGTTATTCCCAAAAGTGGAATAGCAGGGTCATATGGCATTTCAATAGTTAATTTCTTTAAGAATCTCCAGATTGCTCGCCAGATTGGCTGTATGAGCCTGCAATCCCACCAGCAATGTAGGAGAGTTCCCGTCTCTCCACATCTTCTCCAGCATTTGTTGTTGTTTGTATTGTGGATTTTTGCCATCCTGACCAGGGTGAGATGATATCTCAGGGAGGTTTTGATTTGCATTTCTCTGATGGCTAAAGAAGTGGAGCATTTTTAAGATATTTGTTAGACATTTCAATTTCATCCCTGGTAAAATTTCTTTTAAGTTCCAGGGCCCATTTTTTAATTGGGTCAATGGTTTCCTTGGTGTTTAGTTTTCTAAGTTCTCTGTGCACTCTGGACAGTAGAGCTCTATCAGATATGTGGTTAGTGAAGAGAAAGAAAAATTTCTTGATATGTAATGTCCCCAAATTCTCATTCCCAAAAGTATTTGGTTCAAAGTCTAGAAAAGCTGGTAATATTAAGATGAATTAAACTGAGTGAAAACTAAAATAACTTTGACTTACATTAAATATTTCTGTACTAGTGAGCTCTTCTTTTGTTACTGTAATGAAATACCCAACACAAGCTACTTATGGAGATATAAAGAGGATTATGAAGCTTAGAGTTGGGGGGGTATACAAGTTTTGGGCACAGGCTGAACCCAATGGGCTGAACCTTGGCTGACTCATCTCAAGGTGGATAGCTGATAACAGAGGTGCGTGTCAAAGCAAGCCACTGATGACATTTCATCCCAGCAGAAGAGAGAGAGGGAAGGAGAGAAAGAAGAGAAAAAAGATCCAGCTAAACTCCATTGTGGACTGTCCTAAGCTTCCAGTGATCTGAAGATTCCTACCAGGCCTCACATCCCAAAGGTCTCACCACCTCCCAACATTGCCACCTGGAAACCAGACATTTAATTCCAGGACACCTGGCTACTCTCAACGATGAGGCTTCAAAACCCTTCAAAGACTGTCCCTCAAGACCAAAGCCATAGTATCAATGTGGTAAAATTAATGAGAATAAGGTTCTTTTTTGTTGTTGTTGCTTCTTTGTTTTACTTTTTTTTTTTTCTTCTGTTTCTGAGATAGAGTCTCACTGTGAGACTCAAGCTGTCCCTTAACTTGTGTTCCTCCTGCTTTCCCTTCCTAAGTTCTGGAATTCCAGGTTTGTATCACCACATCTGGTATGGCAAAAATAAAAATTTGTAGTTACTTAAGAATTGTGGTGAGAACTGATAATACTACTCAGTGGGTAAAGGCATCCATACACAAACCTGAAAACACGAAAGTTTGTGTTGCCCACTTTTTGAGGAATGACCCAGAAATACCAATGAAGATTTGCATTCACATTCGTTTTGATCCTGCAGGGCTACTAGCATAAGTTCCCTGCAAAAATAAAAGCACCAAAATAAAAAGACATATATTAATTGTTTCTCACATTTTTAGTTTGGAAACAGATAAAAGTAATTTTTGAAGGACGACTTTAATAGCCATTAGAAGAGGAAGGATTATGGTTTGGCCATACAAAGAAATGCTGTAGAGCTACTAAAGAGGAAATCAACTCTAATATACTGACTCAAACAGATGTTCCTAACATATTAAATTTAAAAAGTAAGTCATAGAACCATGTATATAGCTTAACCTTCTATTTTAAAGATGGTACAATGGAATTCAGCCTAAGATTTGGAAGGTTCTTGGCGCTCTCACTCCTGTTGAGGGGGACCATTGCTGAGAAAGGTGGAAGAGGTTGGGTCTTCAAGTTGGGTTTGTTTCAAGTCTGTATTTTTCCTATAATTTAAACGTGGTGTGCCACCATGTCCAATTTCATTACATTTTTTTGACAGCACAATGCATTTGGTAAGGAGAAATTATGCAAAGCAAAGACTTAAGAGTGTTTTAAATATAACACAGAATCTTTGTAAAGTCTCACATCAAAATTAAGGAAATCCAAATTGCTAGGTAATAAGAATTTTTTTGTCCTTTTCTGAAGTCATATCCTTTTGTATACATGCATGTGTGCTTGGGTGCACACATATGTAGACATGTGTACAAGAGGACACTTGAGCATGTATCCCTGTGGAAGCCCAAGGGTGACAACAGAAATTATATTAGGGAAGAGAAAGAGTCAGTGAAGGAAGCTGGGAAACAGTAAATGAGAGCTCTTTGCTGTATTCAAAGAAAAGCTGGAATTTATTTTATTATTTAATTGTTTGAGAGGGGGGGAGAGAGAGACAGAGAGAGAAAGAGAGTGAGCAACATTATGCTAGCCATAGTGTGTATGTGAAGGTTAGAGCATAACATCTAGAAGTCAATTCTCTCCTCCCACGATGTGTCCTGCTGGGGTAACTTCAGTACAAATGAGAATAAATTGTTCAACAGACACTTGGCTGTCACTCAGCATGTTCAGGAAACCATCCCAGATTAACGGGGACACAGCAATGAATATGGAAGGTAAAGTTTGTGATTTTTGAAGCTTTCTTTCTCCTTGGGGACATGTGGGGCAGTGCGGTGGTAAAAGTAGACAATAAAGGATATATAATAAGAACAGAATCATTTTGAATAGTGATTGTGCATGTGCGAATCAAGAGTAGCAGTTAGCAGGGTGGGGCTGGAGGAAGCGCTTCAGGTTGGATCCAATAGTGGGTTAGAGAAGACACTCTTACCTTTGACTTCCCAGTAGAAGTGATGCATGGCAAGAAGCCAGACGTGAGAATCTGGGGGCAGAACCTTGAAGGCTGGAGAAACGGCCTTGCAGTGAGAGCAAGAGCACCACACTCAGTGTCGGGCAGGGACATGCCTCAGTCCCAGCACTGGAGAAGTAAAGGCAGGAGGGTGAGGAGTTCAAGTTTATCCTTGGCTACAAGATGAGTTTCAGGTTAGCCTGGACTATGTGAGACTATGTCTCAAAAAATTAAAATAAAAAGATTGACATACTCAAGGAGGGAAAAAAAGAAGGCTAGCATGAGTAGGAGGTACAGGATGTGAAGGGATGTGTAGGGAACCAAACCATGTGACTACAAACGATGTTCCCAAAAAGAAGTGAGTCAGAAGAGTCATTGTCTATGAACATTATCCAGTTGTCCAAGATGCTTAATTGGCAAAAAGGAAAAGAATAATTGGCTAAATATTAAATCTAATAATATATGATTTATTTTAAATACAAGACATTCTTGAACATAGAAAGGAAGAATTGATAGGAAAGAGAAGTTGATTTCTTGTGTGATGGTCATTAGTAATATATTCTCACAAAGCACACAGCCAGCCACTCTGCACCAGCATTTATCTTACACAGAAAGACTTTCCCCAGGGAGAGCACATATGGTATCCCCTGGAACTTTCAGCTCGTCTGCTTGAAGCTAATTTGTAAAAGACCAAGAACAACATTGCACATACATTGATGTTGTTTATTCTGACATTTAAATTTTCTAAAGAATATGTCTTAGGTCAAAAATCAAGAAGCTAGATTTTAAAGGCCATCTAGCCCACATTATTTTATAGGTGAGAAAGCTGAAGCCCAGAAAAATATGGGTTCAGCAAATTAAACAATTACTGGAGAGATACAATTGGGATTTCTAACTCTTGATCCAAATGTCTTGTATTAGGCAAGGTTGTGCGTCTTATATTTCAAAAACAAATTCCATAGGTAGATGGGTGGGTGGATGGGTAAATAGATGGATGAATGTGTGGGTGGATAGATGGATGGGTAGGTGGGTAGATCGATGGGCATGGGCGAGCAGATGGATGAGTGGGTGGATGTATGGCTCATTCATTCAGTTCTCTATGTAAGAAACACTGAATATTGAGCAACTACTCACTTAAAGGTGAGTTATTAAGAGAAATGCAAATATTAGAGCTTCTTATAGCTCTCGACTCTGCTTTCTCCTGTCCCATCTTTCCTCAGTTTACTCCAGGCAGGTTTGCAAGCCCACAATTTTACTGATACTTTTCCTATTAAAGTCACTCATGACTTTCATTATCAAATGTCAGAATAATTTTTGTCTTTCTTTGCAGTATTCAAAGCAATTGGCTATTTCTTCCTGTTTTTTGTTGTTGTTGTTTATCTGTTTGTTTCAGACACAATCTTGTTAGTTGCCCAGATTGGTCTTTATAATCCTTCTGCATCATCTTCCTGAGGGCTTAGGCTATAGGCTAGTACCACCCCACCCAGCTTACTTCCTTCTTCACATAAATTGTAGCTTGGCTTCTATGATATCATTTTTCCTGGATCCTCTCCACCTCTTAGAAACTTTTTTTTATGTCTTCTCCTATTGCTAGATCCTTCTCTTCAGTTTAGCTTCTACATATTGCAACAACTGCAGCTACTCTTCCTTTGTTCAAGACAACACATTCTGACACAATCAGTTTATGAGAGAAAGGCGTATTTATTTGGCTTATGATTCCAGAGAGCAGGAATCACATGACAAAGTGAATAGGTGTACATAATAGGAGGAAGTCAATTAGGTCACTACAGATATCAGGAGGCAGAGAGCTCAAGAGAGTGAAGAGAAGCAGGACTGGGCTACCAAACCTCAAGATGCTTTCCTGTGATATGTCTTCCTTTAGTAAATCTTCACCTTCTAAAGGTACCACAACTTTCCCAAGCATTAGCACCAGCTAAGAATCCAAACATATGAGCCTATGTATATGAAAAAGAGGAAGCAACTTACATTCAAACTATGACAGCAGCCCACTGCCTAATCTATGCTACTGAGTCTAAAACTTAACCCTCTAGCTGGTCTCCTTAACATCTCCTTCAAATGCCTAAAGACTGTAATTTTATGCATCTTAATGATAATGTGTGATTAATTCCTAAGTTTCTTTATGCCATTATTTTCTCTGCTATTGAATTCCTTCAGCAACATTAAAAAGTGTCTTCTGTGTTCCAAGTCTTCTTGTGGACACTGGGGTGTCACTTTTGTTCATAGAAGGAGGAAGGACCTGCTAAGAGGCCAAGCAAATGCATGCTCAGTACAGAAGGTGTAGTTCCAACTACCACCGCTCACTGTGACCAAGGCAACAGCCCCACTGATTTCCCCTGCTTTTCCTTTTGCTTTCAATCTACTTCCAGTCTGAGTAATGTATAAAACACAGTAAAACTGGGCATCCCCATTTTCACTCATTTCCCATTGCCTTTGTCAAATCTAAGTTCCTTCCCATGATTCACAAAGCTCTATATCATCTGGTTCCTGTGGACTGTTCAGATTGTCTCCTGATCTTGCTGTAGCCACATCAATCTTTCCTCTGTTTCATGGATCTGAGGCTCTTTGGGCCTGTTTTGTCTTCTATCTAAACTCAGACTACAATGAAACTAGATTGCGTATTGCTCACAAATATAAGCTGAAATATGATCTTTTCAATTCCCAAGCTTCTTAACTTAAACTTTCCTTCCACTTCATGCTCATTAGTGTTGACACTTGGAACTATTAAAAATTATCTGTTTATTGAATTATTTACTTATCTATCTCTGTGCACTCAAGTACAATTCCATGAGAGACACACCATGTCTGTCTTATAGGATGCTATATCACCAGGACCAAGAATAGGGTCAGATGTACAAAAATTGAAAGAATTTGCTCTGTGAATCACTGAAGCACTGGATTCATAAAAATTTGAGGAATTGTCATTTCCTTGCTATCATATAATTGGTTTACTAAAACAAAAACAGTTGAGATCCACAGATCAGTTCTAGAACTCTCATCGTATGAATAGAACCTTGTCCAACTAGAATTCTCATCATTGCCAGTAACTTTCCAACAGCGTGACATGGTCCAGTGCACAGCCCGTGGTACCTTATTAACTTTCCACTGCTATTGCGTACTGCGTAGGGCCCTTTCACACAGAAGACGCTTCCTGCTCTCCAGAGTGTGGTGGAAGCAAGAAAGCTGAACAGATGACACCTGCGTGCTCTGCTGAGGACAGGAGCTATGACACCTCACATGCTATTTTTGTCCCATCATGTTTAATTGGAAGAACTGGACATGTAGGCAGTCAAGCTGTGCTCAATGTGCTAAACATGATGATATGTTTAATAAAGGAGCGAATAGAGAAATGTCATTCAGATCTCACTGAGCAGCCAAGTCTTACATCACAGGGCTCATTTGGACTCCACTTACACCATGCCTTACCCACTCATAGAAAACCTGTAAGTTTCAGGTACTAGACTAAGTCCTCTTCAAGTAACTTGTTTATACTTCACATGGCTCTGAGACTTTCATAAATTGCATAGTTTTATGGGTGAAGAAATGGAAACCAACTTGTTAGTGTCTCATAACCCCAGTTAACAGTGTAACTGGGCTTCAAACCAAGGGCCTTTAGCTCTAGCTCCCTAATTCTAATTCCTTGTCCTTAATGTATTAAGACTGTACATGCCACATGGTTAGACATAAGGCTTGAATGAAAGGGGCTGGCAAGAAAGTTCAGTGAATGAGGGGCCTGTTTTCGAACCTGGAGATCTAAGGTCAATCCTTGGAAACCCACACGGTGCCACCCTGACTCCTTCTCTCTCTCTCTTTCAAATATAATATTTAAAAATATTATATTAAAATAAACCCTAAAGGAAAAGTAGAAGTTTGTCAGGTGGAGATAGAGGCAGAGGGAACACAGGGCAGAACAGCAGGAGTGATGAAGCTAATACATCAGTTTAAAAATGCAAATGAGAAATTGAATGCCCAATGTTTGATGCTTTAAAAACAATTCGTTGTCTGAAATCTATCTTGAATCATACTAAAACTACCTTAAATAGTCTGCGTAGAATAAGACTGCCAAGTTTCAGAAGCTCTGAAGGTTCTCATCCGCATATAAACAATGGTGCTCTTGATAGAGGTCTTGCTACTCAGTAAGTCTGCTTGGTTTCCAGCTTGTAAGAACCTCTGTCTTCAACAAAAGTCAGGGCCAGAGGATCTACAACCAGTTCCTTAGATGGTGTACATTCTGAATATGTAAAAAGAAATGGGAAGAGTGGGGAGAGCTGGGAAGAGGGTAGTCAAGGGAACCAAGGGTAAAGTTACCTCAAGTTATCACACCACTTCTTTGAGTTTGTGAATGGGAGAAATGGACATTTGTGGGACCTGTGAAATGATGCAGAGCAAACTGGGCAAAGCAATAGTAGAAGGTAAATTTCAAGAATGTCAGAGAGTGCACCCTCTATGATATGGCTGTTGCACCCATGAAATCATCACAGCAGTTGCAATCTACACAAGCTGGACTCATGGACATCTTATTATGGGCAGAGAAGGGGCTGATAAGGCTCCACTTTTCCCTGAGGAGCTATAGGTAGCTAAAGGTAGTGGGGAGCCATATTCTTCAGTGATGTAGCCACTGGTACATTGCCCTCTCTCAAATAAATAGGCCCCCACCCATGCAATCCTAATTAAATGCAGTGAACCATTAAAAATAAAAGACATGAAAGTGAGAGGAGGACTTGGTGAGAAGGGATTTAGTGGGATGTGGGAGGGGAATAAATAAGAGAGAACTTTGATCAAAAGGCTATGTGTGTGTTTGTATGAAATTATGAAAGAATAAACAAATTTAGAAAAGAAAGAATGGATTTAAAAATTAGACCTCTTCCAGAAAGCTGAGCCCTCCTGATTTTTCTGGGTTGTCACTGGTCTCTCCTTAGTCTTTCTGCCACTCTTACTCCCACCTCCACCAAATTTTGTCAGCATGCTTTCAAGGAAATAAAAGGGTTATCATTAAAGATTTACACACATGCTACATTGTTAATAGATTCAAATTAGCATTTTTAATTGGGAAAATAAAATTTAAGGTAATAAGTCATGTTTTCCAACAGTAATTGGTCAAAATATTCTTATAAGAATAATTTTTTTTGTTTAAAGTCATCAAACTTCCAATGATTTCTGAGATTGTTCCAGACTTCCTGGAGTGACTAATGGGAACACAGAAAATTTTTAAAGAAGTAATATAGCAATAATTTGAAGTATCCCTTTAAGTGTGAAAGATGGTTGTTTATGTTACAGCTCTACAGTGGCATTATGTAGCATATGACTCTTTTTTTAACATTTGTTATTATTATTTCCGCTCATACAAACTTAATAGGTAGACCAGTTCCCTCCCCCCTCCTCCTCCCCCCGAACCCCCTGCTCCCCCTCCCTCCCTCCCCATCTCCCAGTGCCTCCCCCCCAATTCCCAGAGAGTCCTTTATTGTGTATGCCTAACTCTCCTCTTGGTCCTCCTCTCCGATGACGTACAAGGACCCAGTGGCATTTCCCTGAACCCTTTCTCGTGTTCCCCTTAAGCATAGGAACACTACTATGGCTGTCAATCCCTTGCCTCCAAGGATCTTGGTGCCTTTAGCCGATGTTAGACTTTGTGAGGTCAATAGTGTGATGGACATGATGCAGGGCATGCAAAGTCCTATTATGATTGCTTCAGCCCTATCTAGTGTGGAGACTCTTCAAATCATTGCTCCCCCCATCCTTTTGCTCTTACAATCTTACCGCCCCCTCTTCCCCAAATGTCCCTGAGCTTCAGGATGGGGGGAGATTAGGCTGGTTTAGTTCTATGTGGATGATATAGAGTCTCTGAAGTTCTGGATTGTGGTTTGTTGATTTTCTTTTGCAGTTTTGTTGCTCCTGCAGTGCCCTTCACTCCATCCTGACGGGCACTGTATGTCACCCCCTGGTCAGAGACAAAACTGTTAAACTGGAGTCTTGTTATAATAGCACATTCAAGGGTAGATGTAATAAAAGCAGAAAACCTCGGTGAGGGAGGGATCAGTCACCCATTTGCAAAATGATCCCTTTTCATCTGCCAGACTATATGCCCTCCCCTTCTGGTGAGATCATACCCCCTCAGTTGTACATGATCAGGAACAAACGTCTGTGAACTTAACCAGGTTTGAAAACTGCATTGTAACCACTGCAGCTTCATATGATGCTGCAAGAAATGTATCTTGAATGCCAGATGGACAAAACATACTGCTATTTAGAAGTCATGGGGGTTTGAGGTAAATTTTTATCAATGGTCTTAGGTCAAAAAATTAGAGAAGTATTTTTAATTATTTCATAAAAAATAATGTATGTCTGTGAATCATTTTTTTTTCTAAGAAGTTATTTTCTAATGGAAATTCAGAGCCACCTAGTGACCAAAATAGAAAAAAACTTAAAATGTAAAACAGTAGAAACAGATTCTTAGTAAGAAAAGAAGGCACTTTTTTATCACTCTCTGGTCTTTGATGCCCAGAGATGAAGTTATATCCACTTAAGGTCTACAAGGTGGAGTCTCTAAACAAGAAATAGATATGGCCTGTCTCTGGTCAATGGAGAGCATGGAATTAAGAAGGATGAGTTTAGGCTTGGAATTATCTATTTGTTAGTCTATTCCTTCCCACCCCACTCCTGCCTAATCACAGGAATTCCCTTGAATCGCAACCTTCTCATCCGTATGTCCATCCAGTTTGTGGGAAGCTTTACCTGAAGTGATGTAATGCAGACGAAATGCTTTTCCAGGCTATCAAGTGCTTGGGTAAAAAATGCCATATCATTTGCAATGCGCTGAATGCTGCAGAAGATGTGGTTGCCCACTCTCACTCCACTCTGTCCTGAAATTCTGCAGCTCTCAGCTCCTAGCACATCCCAAGCTATGGACACGCAGCTTTCACACAGATTCCTGTAAAATACAAACCATCCTAGGCAAGAGGGAGATGCCACTCTTGCTTCTTAGTGTCATGGAGTCTAAATTTGTTTTGGCTCTATATATGTGGTCCCAAAATGTTCATTGACGTTTGATACACTAATAGTTGCAGAAGTATAAATGCCATAACCTTACAGAAAACTGAATCTAGAAGAATAATTATTTTTAGTTCTTGTATACTTAGACTTTTAAAAATAATTTTTAACTTCTTTACCCCCCTTTTTTTGAAGTTTTAAATTGAAAAATTGAACTTTGTATTTTGAATAGAAATTTTGAACTTTGTAGTGAGCAAACAATGACTGGAAAAAAATAATTAAGACATTTTTCTCTAAATTCACATACCTAAGTAATTATAAGAGATATGAAAATAAATATTCAAGTGTATTTTATGTAGAACTTTAATGCATACTTTTGAAGCCTGATATTGCATTTGGAGAAATGTTGCACATATGAACTAATGCTGTTTTCCTAGTTGGTACTAGGATCCAAGAATGTGAATTTTTGGGTTCTGCTTCAAGTCTCTGGCATAAGAGCCCAGGGACCTGCATTTTCCAGAGACTTCTTTGTGAGTTCACACAGATACTTACTTCCAGAGCCGCAGTCTTGGTGACTCTACAAGAAGCAGACCTCACGCTGATCATCCTAACTTTGCTAGGAGACCCCTCCACGTTGGCTCTGATTGTGCTGTCTCTCTCCAACAGCAGACCTCTTCACTTGTAGACATTTCTACCTGCACTCCTGTGAGGCCAAAGCTCAATTGCATGTAGTAAAAAAAAATCAGTTTCATAGCCAGGAAAGCTCAGGATGTAGCCAAGCAATCAATGAAATCTCTTCCACTTTTCCATTTGCCAGTCTATCATTCTGGTAGTAGTTAGCACCTGTAAATATTAACTAATTAATGTAGCCTGTAATATTCGCTGCTGGTTTTGATGAATGAAGTAGGAGTGGGTCAAATCTGCAGACTGTTCAGTCTCCAAATGGAAATAAAGTAGTATTTGTTTGTAGGTGGAACCAAATGATTATAAGTGAATGGCAGCCATCTCTTGGGATTGGCATAAAGGTCCTTTAAACGGAGAACTGTATCAACAAACAGTTGTCGGGAAGATACTATTATGCAGTGATAGCTGATATTAAAATCCATTAGCAATCTTGATGGCCTGTTTGAATTTGATGCACCATTTGCTGTGAATTGTGTCTCTTCCTAAAGTTTTGTAGTAGAATTTATGCAGATTAATAGGCGACTATGGTTATGTTCTAAGAAATTCATACTGACTACTCATTTTGCTTGAACTCCCTAATCCTATCTTGAGAACACTACAACTTAAATATTACTGAGGAGAAAAAAAAGTTGCACAGTTAGAAACCCTCTTTCAGGTCCCTTGCCTTGAAACATTTGGGTTTTCATCGAGTGCCCATAGGTGTGCCAACAGTAGCCCCACACAGGGGACAACCCATAAGCTGCACATGTGGCCTGCGTGCCAGCAACCCCTGCAAAGGGAGCTCACAGGTGGTTTTGCATACAAGAGATGATGGGGCACATCACCAATGTGTGCAGAGTAAGTTATAGCAAGAGAGTAGGCTTAACACCAAGTGTTAAGTGCAAACACATCCTTGAAATTCAGCATCTTTAAGTTATCCAGGAGTTATAAATCCTTTGTGGAAGGGAGCTTGACATTCTTTTTTATATCCCAGAATCTGACACATGGTATTAGTGTAAGCATCCATCCATCCATTTGTCTCTCCCTTCACTCCTCCACCCATTTATTTGTTTACCCACTATTTATAGACCAGCCAGTGTGTTTATATCAAGGAACTTCTCACCATCATAGGCCCACTTTCAAAGACTGTGTTTAATGAAGTAATGAAGGGTGACTTCAAAAGATAAGTAAGCATGGAGGTGAAAAGAGCAGGCAAGATAGAAAGCTTTAACAGAATGTTAAAAACAGAGGCAGTGAAAAGGTAAAAAAATCCCACTTATTTACAGTTGATCAATGAAAATTGAGTGTGTAAATTACCAAGATAGCCCAGCAAGTGTGAAAAACATGAGAAATCAGGAGGTGCTGGGCCTCTAAGATCCATTGAATAGATGAGTTAATGTCTGAAAAATCCCAGAGTACATGCCAAAACATAATGCCAGTACTTACTGAGAAAGAAAAGTCCAGGGCTGGGAATTGACTAAGCACGAGGACTGGAGTGGGATCCCCAGTGCACACACAAAAAGCCAGGAGTGCTAATGTGCACCTGGCACCTTGGTCCTGGGGCTGCAGAGACAGGAGAAAGCCTAGGGCTCACTGGCCAATCAGCCTACCCAAACGATCTCAAAATAGGTGTAACATGACACAGGAAGACAGCCCTCAGTCAGTCTCTGGCATTTGCACAGGCATCTGAGAACATGAGCACACACATGCACAAAACATACACACACACACACACACACCACCACACACATACATACACCTACATGCCACAGCATACACACACACACACACACACACACACACACACACATACACACACCATACCACAGTACAGACACACAGAGATGCACAAGCATACACATACCACAGCACACACACACTTACACACCACAGCACACACACCACAGTGTACACACACATACACACCAAACACACACACCACAGTACACACATAGACACACACGCTCCATAGCACAGACACACACAGGCACAGACACAGACATACACATCACAGATACAAACATACACCGCAGCACAGGCACACAAACACCATAGCATAGACACACACACACCCCAAAAATGAAAAAAAAAAGCCAAGTCCCTGGGCAGATGATTGATTAGAATATGATAAAACATTTTGTAGAATGTGTGAGGTTGAGGCACTAAGAAATCCTGTTTGTGTTTATTTGACTCATAGTGATATTTATTCTCAAGTATATCATGGACTTGACGGTATTCGTTCCCATTGCTGTCCTTCTCCCTTCACCCCTCCCACAGTTCTCTTTGTCTTTTCAAACAACCCCCTCCTATTTTCTTTCCTGTGTGTGCTCATACATCAAATGGATCTAACTATAGATAAAAGTACTGCACATGAGAGAAATCATGTCACTTTTATCTTTCTGTGTATGGTTTATTTATTAATCATGATGATATCAAATTCCACTTATTTTCATGGAAAGGTGTTGTTTTTGTGGCTGAATAAAGCTTCTTATGTGTATATATCATATTTTCTTTACCCATTCATTTGTTGATGCTCATCTAAGTTGGTTCTATATCTGACTATTGTGAATAATTATTTAATTTTTTAAAAAGATACAATCCATCGTTTGTGAATATTTTGGAATTTTTTTGGTTTCTTTTGCATATTAAAAAGATGAAAACAATCCATTATTTGTATATATTTTGGGATTTTCATTTTGTTTTGCTTTTAGAAAGATACAAGCAAAATGAAGCAAAACAAAATAATACAAGATCTCCAAATTAAAAATGCTGAAGTCCTGCTGTGGTCATTCAGAATGACTGCCAGAGGAGAAGTAAGCATAGATAGGTAGGTGCACTTATAGTCTTTCAGTAGCTTTATGTCAGCCATCCAACATTGAGACTCATGAGGAGCAACACCTACATAAGACTCCTGTTACTCAGTGACAGAAAATAGGAGTGTGCTTGTTTTCTTGCAGTCAGAGATGAAGATTTATATACACAGGTGCCTGTCAGCTTTAATATGATTTTATGGTCTAGATAGATATGATCTGGAGATCTTTAGATCTCTGTTGTCTTTTGATCATTGATAACTGTCTGAACAAATCTGTTTAACTACTTATTCAGAATAGTATCTGAAAAGGTCAGTCATTTCTAGCAATACTTTCAATGCAAACTTTGTCCAGATGTGGTGACTCAAACTAAGCACAAACTGTCCCCCTATGTATGGACTCATGGTATGGTTCCTGACAAGATACTCTTGGAGGTCCTTTTGCTTCCCATGACCAGGGTAGAGGGGAGAGGAACCTGAATGAATTCTAAGAATCATTTATTTAATAATGTGGCTATCATGAATTTTATCTTAACTGAAATATGATGTGAATTCAAAGGTCTCAGTGACAAGTGTATGTTTCAATTCCAGATATTTCCCTTTCTCTAGAGCCTATATTTCAGTAGCCTCACCATTAGGCATGGTGCTACTGACCTTACTAAAGTTTGTATTTTGTGTGTGTGTGTGTGTGTGTGTGTGTGTGTGTGTGTGCATATGTCCTAGGGAGTTGCCACCATCTTGCAGTGTAAAACATCTAACATTCTTGCAAAGAATAGCTGTTTGTTTCCATCCAACCTGTTTAGCAGAGTGTATGACACAAGGCTATTTGTGAGGCCAAGGGAAATTGCACTACTTTTACAGCAAGCATGCGTTCTGCTCTATTTAAGTAGAAAAATATGTGCAGACAAAAAGTTTAGCAAGTTGGCACAGCTGGGGCCACCTGTAGAACTATTCATCATCTATGTCCTTCATTTATATAGTTCCTCAGTAAGGAGCAGGGACTGTCCATGCTTTCTGATACACATTTTCACAAGCCATTCGTGCAAGCTGTGATCCAGCTGTTGAGATACATGGAGCCATCTGTATGTGACTGTGTAGGACTAAACTGTTTTTCTTCCTTATTCTGTACTTTTTGACCATCGAATGTGTTGGGGTTTCCCCCCCCCATCCAAAAATTCTGCAATTCTTTGTAACAACTTGCTGACCCAAGTTTCATTTAACTCTGAAGCTGTTTACCTGGAATAGGTACATTCTTCATAAGTTCTGTCCTGCAAGACTGTCCCCAACCTCAGATGGTATCTGTGAGTACAGATTACTATCTGTGCATCTGATAGACCAAAGAAAAACTAAAAGTTCCATGACCCACCTAATTACCATAATTTGCAAAAATGGCTCACCGAATCAGGAAAATGCTTTAGATAATAAAGAACATGATAAATAACAGCTTGATGAAGACGTGCTTAGGGCATGCCTCTGGTATGACACTTCTGTTCCTGTGGAGATGAAGTGTGTCATCCTCCAGGCACATGGCTGTGGTCACTAACATGCAAGCTCTCCAAATTCCACCTGGGTGCCCAAGAGTCACCCATCAGAACAGAGACCAAATATTAGAATAAAAGATGCTCTAGGAGCTCTATTACTTAAGAATTTTAGGAGTTCTATGTGTGAAACTGGAACAGACACCAGGAAATGTACTATTTCACAAGCTGATTATCCTTTCCCCCACCACCATTGCTGCAGATTGAACTCCAGACCTTTTATTGACTCAGCAAGTTTTCCACCACTGGCTAAATCCCCTCTGCTCTTTTTTTTTTTTTTTTTTTAGACCCTAAGTTAGTGATATAAACCCCGCTTGCCTGGCACTCAGGTTCCTTCTGCTTTGGCCTCTAGGTACTGGAGATCCAGAGCTTGGTCTCTGATCTTGAATCAAAACCATTTCCAGTGTGTTGTCTATTTTCATGCTGTTTTCCAATCCTTTCCTGTGTCCTCTTAAAAATTTGTTTTAAAAGCCTTGGGTAGCTTTAGGCAATACTACTGAGTCCTTACACCTCATCAGAGAGGAGGACCCAGAGGGAAGTTTGACATGCACACTAAAGGATGCTCCAGGAATGGGGGGGGGGAGAGGGGGCCCTGGGAAAAAGGGAGGGAGGGAAAGGAAGGGGAAAAGGGGAAAAGGGAGAAAGGGGTCCAGGGAGGGGTGGAGGGAGGGAGGGGAATGGGGTACCTATCAAGTTTGTATGAGTGGAAAAAGTAAATTAAAAAAAAAAGCCTTGGGTCAGGCTTAGCATACCTTTCCTGCCAAGGTGGAGCTTTCCCATATGGCTGTGTCTACGTCTAACATTGGATCCTAATACCAAATGTTGCTTCCCTTTATTCTGCTCAGCTCTCACTTGTTATACCCACTGTACTGAGCTCTGGCTGGATCTTACAACGTATGGTGTTACAGTTAGCCTGAATCGTTGCTGATAAATTACCACCAAACAACTTAAGGGAACAGGGGTTTATTTTTTCTTTTGACAGTCCATTACAGTTCTTATTCCAGCTTGGCAGGAGAGCATGCATCATCACCAAAGGGCTGAGAGATCTGGCCACACCATCTCCACATAATGGCTGAGAGAAGGATGATCCTTAATTGCTAGACCAGCATGTCTGGCCAAGTATATACAAGGATGCCCTTTTCTCAAACAATTCCCTCCCTCCATTTTATTCACCTGCCCAGGGATTAGTCCCACCCACCATGGATGGGCTTCCCCCATGTACTAGATAATCTCCTGCAGGTTTTGTTTTGGACTCAACTCAACTACTGATTATCTACCAATTTAAGCTCTGTCCAAAGTTGAAACTCTCAGTGTCAAGTTGACACTTTACTCCTTATCAACTTGACACAAAAACATATCACTTTTAAATTTTTTTTATTATTCAACTGTGCGCATGTGCGTGTGTATGTGCGCACGCATGTGTGTGTCTGTGTGTGTGCGTGTGTCTGTGTATGTGTAGAACAAAAACATATCACTTTTAAACTGTAACTTTCAATCTTCATTCCCACAAATGTTAAATTTATCCTTATATAAAAACATTTAATTTTAAAAGTCTGAAATCTCTTAATCATAAGATGATGTCAAATCAGGTTTAAAGCATTCAAACAGAAGTATCATGACACAATAAGAAATACCAAGTTAAGACCAAAGACCAGTTAGTCAAATACCAAATCCTGTAGTTAAATGTCCCTCTGCTGTTGCTCATCACGTAATCACAGTGGTGCAAAGATTCTGGGCAATCCCAGTCCCTCTTCAGAGCTCGAAGTTGCACAAACAGCATGTCTTTGGACCAGACTGAATCTCCCCATAGCTATCCTCAGCATACATCCCAAGAGTGCAGCTCTCCTTGGCAGATGTTTCATGTTGGTTCTGGCATCTCCAACATCTTCACTTCTCAATGGCTAGCCAGTCTCCAACTCCACAGCACAAAATGCCCTTCTTGGGTCTCTCTGCAGGTTTCCTGCCACATACTGTCTGGGTTCTTGCCATTCTCTGAACCTTGGGGGAGAGATCCATGATTTCCTCCCTCTTGCATCTTTGATGCCTCTAAAACCAGTACCACATGGATGATGTTGCCAAGTTCTGCCATAGCCTCCACGTAGAGATGGACTCCCTGGAATCACAGCTCATTCAGCTTCTCTGTGCTGACTGGAAAGAATCTCTATGCTGGTCAAAATCTCAGCACTATGGTATTCATTTCTTCCTCTGTTCCAGTACAAAAACACTTGATTTTTCTTCAATGATACTAATATCTCCAGTAGTAACAGCTGCTCTTGCTGTCTGACCTTTCCTCATACAAAGTTTCAAGACTGTCGATACAACTCTCCTCTACCAAGCAAACCAGTCCATACATCTTCAAATTCAACTTTATCAAAGTCATTGTTTCCTTCATCACAAACTGGGCCCAAACAATCTAAAACTCTCTCAGTACCTTTATTCTCCAAATGGGTCATTAAACTCTGCAGAAGAGTATTTCAATCCATAGTCCCAAAATCTCCAAACATTTCAAACTTCATCCAACGAAATCCTTCATATTTCACAAAATCTACGTAGTCAGATTTATTAGCAGTACCCCACTTCTCTGGTACCAAATTCTGTTGTATTAACTTACATTGTTGCCGATAAAATCACCATCAAATGACTTAAGAGAATACGGGGTTTTTTCTCTCTTATGATTTCTGGTTATAGTTCCTTATCCAGCATGGCAAGAAAACTTCACACCAACATCAGGGCTGAGAGAACTGTCCATACCATATCCACATAGCAGCTCAGATAGGAACAATCCTTACTTGCCAGGCCAGCATGTCTGGCCAAATATACGCAGGATGCCCCTTTCTCAAACAATTCCCTCCATTTTGTTCACGTGCTCAGAGATTAGTCCCACTCACCATGGACTGAACCTTCCCCATCCACTAGACAATCTCCTACAGCTTTGCTCTAGGCTTAACTCAACTACTAATTCTCTACAAATGTGTCCAGAACTTAAATCCTCAACCGTCAAGTTGACCTGTATCTAACTCTAACAATGGGTTTTGTTTGTTTGTTAATATTGAGGTGTAGCTGGCATAAACTTAGTGCATACATTTTATATGAATTTTTACTCTTTGACAGTTTCATGCATGAATATAATAAGCATAAGTCATTTCCCCCATATTACTCAATTTTATCCTTCCTCCTTCTCCCTTTCAAAATGTTTTCCTTCTCAACCAGACTCCCTCCACTTTCACTTTTTTCTTTTTATATGTGTGATTCACAGAATTTAATAAAGGGTTCCTGCATCAACATGTGCCTGGGTACCTGGTGAAACTTGGATAATATATCAGTGGGTATACACAGCATCTCATAGCCACAATTAATTGGCAATAGTACCTCAGAGGGTTAGTGCCTCGTGAGTATTTCTTCTTCCATGATGAAATGCAGATCAACCCACTCTTGCATGGTTTTTTAGAGGTAACGTACAGCAAATTTTATGGATTCCATAGCCCTTTCATATCCAGAAGACACTGTTTGGTGGCATTTCTTTATTTTTTAGCCAATCTCTGACTCTTACATTCTTTGTTTCCCCTCTCTTCTGCTATGTTCCATGAGCCCTGGGAGGATGGGTGCAGGTGTTCTGTTTAGGGGCATGGACTCTATAATCGATTATTTTCTGTACTTTGGCCAGTTGTGATTCTGTGTAATAAACATCTGTTATAAAAAGAAGCTTCTTGGTAGGTCAAAGGCTGGGAGCTGCACTAGTTTATAGTATCAAGATAAGTCAGATTACTATAAGATTCACATAGAACAACAGTAGTCTGTCCATCCTCCCAGTACCAGGTGTGAGTTCTCTCCTGAAGAGCAGTCCCTAATCCCAATCAAAAAGCAGTTGGTTGCCCACAAATATTCATGCCACTCCAATGGAACAAGTTGTCAGGGTGGTTATTACTGTAGCTCACGGAATGAGTAAGACAACTGTTTGTGACTTTTCTCATGAGTACCCAGTGTAGCACCCATAATGCATGCTTCATCCTCTTGCTCTCTCGCACCCTCATGCCCTATTGTAAATCCTTGCATCTACTTGAAATACCTGTGCCCCACTTCCTCCACCACCAAGCTAGAATACTTCCTTCTTTAATGCAGTTCAGTCTTACAATCTTCCAGATGCTTTTAGTGAGGCTTCAGTATTATAGTAATACAGTTTACCTATCATAAAGTGCATCTTATTATTTTATTTTTCTAGTTTTACAAGCATATTGAGTACTTATTCCTGCTTCCCTCCATTCCCCTCCCACCTATTCCCCGTTTTCTTCCCTTCCTCAATTCATCTCTCTTCCTCCCACCCTCCTACCTGTCTGTTTCTATGGTCCCAGGGTTACTGATATTTTGTCTACTCTTGTGGGGGTTTGGGTCTGTGTGACTTGTCAAGTTGCCTCTCCTTGGGCCACCCCACTGACAGGGGCATTTCCCTTCATTCTTCCAGCTTTAATCCCCAAGGTTTCCTCTACTTATTTTTTAATGTTTCTTAAGTTCCTCATATTCTATGGGGGCATGTTGGTATACTTATTATTATGCAGATCTGGTAAGGACAAGTCTCACTGTAGTGAGTTCCTAGATGCAGCAGTCCTGCCTTGAGTGGGATATCTTGTCCAAAGGTGAACCTTATCATCCTTAGGTTCTTCCATTCTATCTTTGGGAACCTCTTCTGTGAGGTTCCCAAAGCCTTAGGATGGGGAGATTGGGTTGGTCTGATTCTGGATGTGTCTTGCTGAGTCACTGGTACTGTACATTGCAGCTGGCCATTGCTGTCTAGCTCTTCTAGTACTTTAAACTGCATTTCTGTCAGGGTGTTGAGATTCTCTACCTGTCTTATAAGGGAGCATTTCTAGGCTGATTGCTAAATGCTCTTCCAATCTATGAGTATAATAGCTATTTACAGAGCAGTTTGGTGTACTCTCTTCCTACTTAGAGGTTCAGTGGCTGTTTTTCCTTATATAAAGTGCATCTTTTAAAACTATACAACAACTTACACATTTAAGTTGCTGTTACCATAATGTAATTTTACAACATTCCCATTAACCTCAAAGGACGCTGGTACTTGGTTAGTAGTTGCTCCAGTTCTCTCTCCTCCACATCTAGCCACTAATGTATTTTCTGCCTGATAAAGATTTCCATTCCAAATTTGCTGGCCCTCTTAGACATAACAGCTACAATTTGGCTGGTCATCCATCTCAGTTTTCCCTTCTGCATTCTTAGTACCTGGCAGCATAATGTGGTCACAGGGCTGAGTTACAAGGTTGGATTTTTTAAAAAGGAAAAGGGATTCTTTTCCCTCCAAATCTTTAGATATTCATTTCCTGGCTATCTAAGCTTATTCTCACATCTTAGGGAGATAAGACTTTCTTAGTCACACAGTGCCTGGTAGAAAGAACTGGCGAGCATGGAGGAAGGGTCATAAAGGTTGAGGAAGGAGAGCTGTACTCAAAGAGCACAGTTATCCTGGAGGGAATCAACACCATCTTTAATCAATGTCGCTCAAGGAATCCCTTCACAGATTAGTTTCTTAAGCTGTTGATTAAGTTAATTAAGCATTGTGTCTTCTTGAAATACCTGTACCTCACTTCCTCACCAAGCTAGAATACTACCTTCTCTAATGCAGTTCAGTCTTACAGTCTCCAGATGCCCAGACTGAAACTTCAGTTTTTCTTTCTGTGAAGAAATCATCTCCACACATGTAAGAATCCACTCCAGTAGGGAAGTTGATGGCAGATGATTCAGGGCCCATCAGTTGGGTTTAAAGGGGAAACTGTGGTAGTTTCATCTTTCCATTACCGAGTGAATGCAGGACCAAATAAAATTAAGGGAACTAAGGATTTACTCTTGCCTACAGTTGCTGATTATAGTCTCATCATGGAAGGAGATTTCATGCAAAAATCAGGAGTTGAAGGAACTAGCCATACCATATCCATGAAAATTTCTGAGAGAAGAAATTTGCCAGCCTACCAAAATACTGAACCATTTGTCTTCATCTTATCCACATGGGTAGGAAATGATCCCATCCACTATGGACTGGGTCTTCCCACATCAGTTAGATAATCTCCATTATCCAAATAAACTTGCCTTAACCAAATGATTTGTCATTGATATGCCAAATATGTTCAGCTTTCAGTGGTCAAAGTGGTATTTGCAAATTAACTTGCCATAGAAATATATGCTCTGACCACCTGTGTGACAGTAGGTAAATTAAGCCTTATTTTCCTCATCTATTGGGGTGGGGTGTGAATAATGGAATCATTACAAGACATAAATTAAAATGAAACAAACTTTTGAGATAATGTAGTATATTCCTGACACATGGAAAGCTCAATAGATTTTAACTTTTGTATTAGTTAGCACTCTGTTTTTAAAGACAGAAAACAATGGAGGGAGATTCCGTTGACTCAGATTAAACAATGAACTTTCCCCCACTCATAGCTTCAGCTAAGTTTTTCTAACATCACATATCACAACACTTCTGACACCACATATGAGGGAATATTTCACCACACACTAATTATGCTCTTCTCCAGCAGACACTAGCTGGGTGTCCTATAATCCAATGCAGTTCTGCCACCACCTGCCCAGACCTAGGTGTCACAACCTCAGTGCTTAGCTCCCTGCTGAGATGTCAAGTCGCAAGTCTTGGCCGCTAGAACTTCTATTTTCAAATAAACATTTTTATTAAGAATATACAAACAAAACGAGTTTATGTCCTTGCCTCTTCCCTCTCTTTCCACCCTTCCCTCCCCCTCACTAATCCAACCATGTTCCTTCTCCCGCCCTCGTCGCTCTGCATGTGTGGACCACAGGGTTCCTTTTGGGCTGCCTGAACTAGAAAGGCACCAGGCCTCTCTGGTTGTATAAGTGACCTTTCAGCCAGCAAACCTACAGGTGGGGAAGCTCCCTTTCTCTCATCCAGCATCTGCTCCAAAGATTCTCTCTGAGTGTAGTTGCTTTTCCTGAGATCCTCATTGGTCCGTGGGGGAATGTTGAGATGTCAGCCATTGTGTAGATCTGAGGGAAGTAGATCTCATGGCAGTGAGCTCCTGGGTGCAGCTTGCAGGCATAACTGGAGGTTCCTGACTGGCAGTGGACCTCCCTACCTTCAATCTCACCTCACCCTCTTCTGCAAGGTTTCCTGAGCCTTGGGATGGGAAGATATTTTGATGTTGACCTCTAAAATGTCTTGCCCATAAATTGGAGTTCTCACAACTCACTTCCCAGTGTCAGTTAATTTGCTACAGAATATTTCAGCATTCTTGGGGATCCTGTTGTATTACCTGTTTCAATAAAGAGGAATAGAAATGATCTAAATGAAAGGCCTATCAAGAGATGCAAAGGACATGACAAGGGGTAGGGGAAGCATGGAGACACTATGGGCCTGCCTGTTCATCTATGCAGAAATATCCATACCCAAGCTTCAGATTAATGGAGGCCTGGTCATTTAGATATGACTGATGAAGTCATTAGCTACTGATGATTTACTCAATCTCCAGCTCCTCTTCCCTGTCCCTTCCCTAGAAGCTGCAGAGTGTCCCAACTCTACAGCCATGCCTTTATTTTATCAATGACCTTACTTCTGTCCTGAGACTAGATAGGATCCTGGTTACTAGCCATCTCAACATAAGAACATGCTTATTGCCGTATGTATTCCCTAATATGTGGCTCCTAGTACCAAACCCACCCAGCCCATCTTGAGACACTCATAGGTAAATCTATGTATTACCTACAGTAATTGCAAGGATTATGAACAGGAGGGATGGGGTTGGAGGGCCACACCAGAAACAAGGAGAGAAGTGACCATGTTACAGTAGAGAAAATAGGCCTCCATCAAGGACTGCAAGAAAGTAATGTGACACCTGGTTAAGTTCACAGACGTTCGTTCCTGATCATTTATAACTAAGGGGGTATGATCTCACCAGAAGGGGAGGGCATATAGTCTGGAAGATAAAAAGTAACCATTTTGCAAATGGGTGATAGACCCCTCCCTCACTGAGGTTTCCTACTTTTATTACATCTACCCTTGAATGTGCTCTTATAATAAGACTCCAGTTTAATAGCTTTCTGTCTCTGGCCAGGGGGTGACATACAGTGTCCATCAGGATGGAGTGAAGGGCATTGCAGGAGCAGCAAAACTGAAAAAAAATCAACAAACCACAATCCAGAACTTCAGAGACTCTATATCAATCACCTAGAACTAGACCAGACTAATCTCTCCCCATCCTGAAGCTCAGGGACATTTGCGGAAGAGGAAGCGGTAAGAGTGTAAGAGCAAAAGGATGGGAGGAGCAATGATTTGCAAGATATTCCACACAAATTAGGGCCGAAGCAATCATAATTGGACTTTGCATGCCCGGCGCAATGTCCAACACACTATTGACCTCACAAAGTCTAGCATCTGCTAAAGGCACCAAGATCCTTGGAGGTAAGGGATTGGCAGCCACAGCAGTGTTCCTATACTTAAGGGGAACAGGGGAAAGGGTTCAGGGAAATGCCACTGGGTCCTTGTACATCATTGGAGAGGAGGGCCCAGAGGAGAGTCAGGCACGCACAAGAAAGGACTCTCTGGGAATTGGGGCGGGAGGCACTGGGGGATGGAGAGGGAGGGGTGAGGGGAGGGGGAGTAGGGGATTTGGGGGGAGGAGGAGGGAGGGAGGGAACTGGTATACCTATTAAGTTTGTATGAGCTGAAATAATAATAAAAATGTATTAAATAAAAAAAGAAAATGCTTATGACTCCAAGAATTCCAAGAGTTCTAAGAGTCTTTGCCTAAAATGAGACCAAGGACCACACACACACACACACACACACACACACACACACACACACACACGCACCACTGTGTCATTCCACCTGCTTACCTCTCTCTGACTTCACCTCATTTTCCGTTCTGTCTGTCTTCTCATGGACTGTCAGTTGCATATGTAGAGGAAAGGATCATCGTTGGCAAAAGGGCTTCTCTCTTCAAACTTTTAGGATGCTGAGTGATGCTTGTAGTGGCACATGTTGTGTCTTTTACTTATTAGCAAGGGAGATAAGAGTGAGTGGTTATCTTAGCTTAACAGAGATCACAGGCTCATCTTGTGGCCCTTGTGAGAGGAGTCTGTTAAAAGCTGAAGATCTGTCCATTTTGCTAAAAGATATTCCTGTTCATCAAATAGTGTCCATGAAGCAGTGTAAAGGCAACTTGGTGGGAGGAAAAAAATCTACCAAGGGCTTGACCTTTGACCTTCAAGAAAACAACCACTTCTAGACTAGTTGAGTGAGGATGCACTAAAGTGGCATATCAAGGAGTAAGGCAGAATGCACCATCATTTGATTTGGACTCTGCAAAAGAAGTCCAAAGATAGATGGATGGCTTCTAGATATCTAGAGAGACACAATTGTGGTGAATGTGTGGTGGGAGCTGCCAATCACTATGGGATGAAGTCCAGCAATATAAACTTTCTACAGAGTGTTCATAGCAGAGATAGGAGCAGGAGAGGGAGGGAGAGAGAAACTACTGTCACATCTCAGGAAACATTATGGAACTCAAGAGCAATACCAAGGTACTGAAATTATTAGCACGGGACTGGGGAGATGGCTCAGAGCTTAAAACCTTTGCCCTGAAAACAAAAGGACTCGAGTTCAGATCTCCAGATTCCATGTAAAAACACTGGGCAGAAATGGTGTTAGCTTCTTCAGGCCCTGGTAGGTGGCCTGGGAAACCCCAGAACAAAGAACTAGGAAGGTAGAGCAATCCAGGATGATTCCCATTGGCATGCTTGGGCCTTCACAGGTCCTTTCTATACACATACAAATATACACATAACCACACATAAGTACACACACACACACACACACACACAGAGAGAGAGAGAGAGAGAAGAGAGAGAGAGAGAGAGAAGAGAATTTTCAGATTGAATAAGTGATTATGATAATACAGCCTCTGAACTTGGCATAGGAGATGCATACCAGTGTTTTCCTGTTTGGGTAGATAATGACTTGCATTGTGTTCAGAAGGAACAGACTGTTTAACAAATGAGTTGCTGAAGGCACCTCAGTTACTCTCATAACCACTAGTGCTTATTAGTGCACTTTAAAAAATTCCAGTATATTATGCGGACTCTTTACAGTAAGAAACAAAGACAAACTCGGCTCATTTCATGTTTCAACCACTCCGCTATCATCCATTTAAAATCATAAAACAATACATGCTAGTTTTATGAAGAGAAATGATATAAAATATATACACATATTTATTAAACTATCATGTGTCTACCCTCAACTACCTTTCCCCAAGACAACTAAAGTTGTTAATTCTGTGTACAAAACTGCATTCGCACAGATACACATATCTATGGAAACACATCTGTGAAATTACAGAATATAGAATCATACTGACATAGATGATAGGATCATAATATGTATCTTATTCTGTAATTTTCCTTTTCTTCTTAAGTGAGATGGGCAAAGATCTATTAATAGCTCAGCATGTAAGGCCAAAATGCTCTTCCTGGCTATGGTTGGGCAGCTGTGACTATCCCTCTGGGGATCACACAGTAGAAAATGATTGGTTTCAATTTTTTTTGTCACATGAACAATCTGTCATCACCATCCTCACATATGTATCTCTAAATACTATGTCTTTGTTTGATAAAATAGTAAATTTTAAAATAGTTTACCTGGAACATCAAGTACTTGATTTGTAAACTACATTTAATTTTGAAATTAAGGCTGTATGTTTATTTTTTAAAAGATTTCTTATTCCTTATTTTTAAAAGCTATATTGAAAGAACTTTTTCCTGTATTCTTAGTAGTTCTAGTAGTAGTAGATTTACCTTTCTTTTTGAAGTCCTGGTCATCTAAGAGTAAAATTTCCATTTTATTAATGTTTTATTTACTTTATATTGATCATTTATAAAATTGATTTTTTCCTGATACTGACCATTTTTCCTTTTTCAATTGCATATTTTTGCTTTTTTTTAGTTTATTATTTTCTTATTGAGTTTTAAGGTTATGTGTATTAGAGATTAACTTTTACTTATCATAAGTATTGCAAATGGTTTTCCCAATACATCATTTAAATTTTGACTTTTTTAAAAATAATATATTTATTTTTGTATTTTACAGAATTAGTCATATTTCTTTTCTTTGATGTTCTCTGAGAGTTTTGGCAAGTGTAGGATTATTGAATCTCCCTAAGTCTCATCAAATAATTCATTATTTAACAATTTTTTTTACATTTACATCTTTAACTTGTATGGAACTGAATTCTGTATTCTTCCTTGAGTGCATCCCAGTTCTGTTTAAACCATTTGTTCGTCAAAATGTCTGTTACTCTGAGTCCGAAACAACATGTTGTCATATATTCCATTCCTATACTAGCTTTCTAAATAGCATTGTGGTCTGTAAATGTATTTGCTAGTGCTGTTCCCTTCCATCTGTTTCCCAACACTCTTTATGTTTATGCTAAATGTACCTTGGTAGCTTCAAAGGAGATCTCACAGTGTTGTAAAGAACTACAGAAAAGGGAGCAGGCATTTGGGCACTAACACTGGCACTGTATTTGACTTGAAACCTCTCCCCTAGGGTTTGAGCACTCCCAGTGTCAGCATCCACAGTGAATCTCTGGAGTCTACCTCATGCTAGTAGATGGCTGACAAATATAACTTATGGGAGTTTCTGGTTCATATACATAGGTTATTTTTCCAACTTTTGTAAGTATAACCTCAACCTTTATTCTGACTAGAAACCAGTTTTAAATGTTTTATTTTTCTCTTTCTGTGGGGATTTAACCCATGAAGCAGTAGTACTAAACTCCTTTATTACTCCCTTAGCCCAAGCTTAAGATTGTAATCTAACAAAGAATTCATGTGCCATACAGTTCAGGTCTTGCAAATCTTCATAAATACCAGAGAAACCAATATAATTGAGTGAGATGTAAATTAGAGAGTGTTTTCATTTAAAATATATTTTCTAACTTTCAGCAATATAAAATCTTGAGCCAGTGAGATGGCTTACTGGGTAAAAGAATTGCAATAGGTGATTTGAATCAATACCTGAACCTGCCAAATCTGTTATTCAGTATTCCTATGGAGAAAGAGGAGGCAGAAATAGGAGAATCAGCGAGAAGTTCACTATCTAGCCAGCCTGGTGTACACAGAGCAGCAAACATGAGAGAGATTCTTTCTCAACAAAGTGGAAATAAAGAACCAACTACAGAAAGTTGTCCTCTGATTTCTACATGTGCATTGTAGTATGTATGTGCACACACACACAAACAATATACATAAACACACACACATAATAACAATAAATAAAATTCAAAAACATAAAAACTTGAATTGGGCTGAAAATGTATTTGCCTAGGATGGGTTCAATCTAGCACCAAATTAATTAATTAACTAATTTAGAAAGTGAATTCTCTTGAAGTAGCCTACAGATGCCAAATAACTAGAGGAGTTTAGATTATCTACCATGATTACGAAGAGGGATTCCCAATGAAACTGACATTTCTTTTTTCAATTAATTATTAAAATGTTTTTTAATGTTTTCAACCTTTATTTTCTTTTTTTATATACATTTTTTATTATTATTTCAGCTCATACAAACTTAATAGGTACACCAGTTCCCTCCCTCCCTCCTCCTCCCCCCCGAACTAAATATAAAGTTTAAATATAAATTTTAAAATTCTCTTGCAGTGTTTGGATAACAGTAAATGTTTTCACTGACAGAAAAATGCAAATTTTGGACAAGCTACCATTTGAGTTAATTAGTAATGGTCATGTTAATAATATTCCATCCTAATGCGTTTTGGCTGTCCCCCTAAACTGACTCATGTTAAGGATCATCCAAGTACTTTATCAACACCTGATTCTGAACTTATCTCCACACATAATTTTCATACAAACTTAACAGGTACTCCAGTCCCCTCCCTCCCTCCAACCTCCCACTGCCCTGTGCCCCCCTCCCCTCCCTTCTTCCTCTCCATCCCCCAGTGCCTCCCCCTCCCATCCCCGGAGCATCCTTTAATGTGTATGTCAAACTCTCCTCTGGGTCCTCCTTTCCAATGAGGTGTAAGGACCCAGGCATTTCCCAGAACCCTTTCCTGTGTTCCCCTTAAGCATAGGAACACTGCTGTGGCTGTCAATTCCTTGCCTCCAAGGATCCTAGTGTCTTTAGCAAATGTTAGACTTTGTGGGGTCAATAATGTGCTGGACATTTCGCAGGGCATGCAAAGTCCTATTATGATTGCTTCGGCCCTAACTAGTGTGGAGAATCTTGCATATCATTGCTCCTCCCATCCTTATGCTCTTACAATCTTACCGCCCCCTCTTCTGCAAATTTCCCTGAGGTTGGGGAGAGATTAGGCTGGCCTAGTTTTAGGTGGTTGATATAGAGTCTCTGAAGTTCTGGATTATGGTTTGTTGATTTTTTTTTCAGTTTTGCTGCTCCTGCAATGCCCTTCACTCCATCCTGATGGATATTGGATGTCATCCCCCAGCCAGAGATAAAAAGCTGTTAAACTGGAGTCTTGTTATAAGAGCATATTCAAAAGTAGATGTAATAAAAGTAGGAAACCACGGTGAGGGAGGGGTCAATCACCCATTTGCAAAATGGTTACTTTTTAATCTGCCAGACCATATGCCCTCCCCTTCTGGTGAGATCATACCCCCTTAGTTGTAAATGATCAGGAACGAAAGTCTGTGAACTTAACCAGATGTCTCACTACTTACTTGCAGTCCTTGATGGTGGCCTATTTTCTCTGCGGTAACATGGTCCCCTCTCTCCTTGTTTCTGGTGATCTCCACACATAATTAAAAGTGACCCTGTTCCTTTTTAGTGAGTGATGAACATTTGACATTTCATATTTTATAGAACATTAGTTCAAATCTACAATTGTCCAGATGTATTTCTGAAACTCCCAAACCTCAATAAAAATCATAAAACTTTGTGGCAGATAATTCTGAGCCTCTATTTAAGGTCTTTATTCTCTAGAGACAATTTGTTGCAATTTATTTCAGAAGGGCTGCCCCAGGCCCCACAACATTTGACACCTAGTTTACATTATAAACACCAACTTACCTTTCTCAGAATATTCTAAACAATAAAATCTCCCACTGGCCCTGGAAATTTCTAATAAGAATTATAGACCTACATTTGGCAAAGACCAAGTGGAGCTTGCTACGCCCACCCTTTTATCACCTGTATTAATGATGGCATTAAAGAACATTAACCATGGAATTGTTTGAATACTCACTGCGTCCATAGGTGCTACTTTAAACTGAGTTCACAAGCCTGCAGTTCTTCACTGGTGAGAGCCACACAACTATGGAGACAGAGCTGTGCTGATACAGCTGGGGTCCAGAGCAACTTTTCTCTGTCCTCTGCCGTTGCTAACACATCTACCTGTCCATGGTCGTCTTCCTGTTCCTCCTTAGCTCTCTGCTTTAATCCTAGAACATGGTATTCCATGTGCAAAACAGAAGGAGACTAACAGACTACAGAAGAATCTCTGCATGATGTCACTTGGTCGAGGTCTTGAAATCCTCGGCTTTTCCCCAAGTCAGTTTTCTTACTTATAAAATGAGATGTGGTTCAATGGAGAAGAGTTTGCTTAGCATGCCCAACAAGCTTAGGTTCCATCCCTAGTACATAAACAGAAGATGAGAAAAAAAGAAGAAAAGGAGGAGGAGGAGGAGGAAGAAAAGAAAAGAAAGATTCAAACACAAGTTTTGTACACTTCACAAGACGATCATAAGGCTCCAGTGTGAAATAACATTTTTCAGAGACATTATAAGGAATTTAAGGTAACATGTGCTCTGTGAAACACAGGACCTTTGACACCATTCTTCTAACAATGTTTCCAAAGCAAAGTGTCTAGACTTATAAAATGTGAAAGTGTCTCACAATCTAAAATTCTCTTTTAAACATTTTATTTACTTATTTGAGAAAGAGAGAGAGCATGCATGCGGGTACACTCTACGTGTACCATTGGTGCACAAGTGGAGTCAGACTACAGCTTCCAGAGATAGACTCTTCCTTCCATCATGTGGGCTCCTAGGATCAACCAGGTGGCCAGGTTTGTACAGTAGCACCTTTACCTGATAAGTCATCTTGACAGATCCAACAATAGGTGCTTTTCTTTTAAGTAGCAACTTTACTGCAGGATAATTCACATGCCTCAGGACTTCTTCATGGGAAGTGTACAACTCAATAATTTCAGCGCATTCAAAGAGTTGTACATTACTTTCAAGTTTTATCACAGTGTTTGGTCAAGTCCCAAAAGAACTCCAATCACCCACCGGTAGCAGCTGTCATTCTCTCCTTCCCTCATGCCCAGAACCACTAGCCTACTCTGTATGTCACTTTGTGCCTGACATTTCAATTTACCATTCCAAAAGTTCAGAATTCTAGACAAACTTGGATTTGTAACCGAGATGACTGAGGGAGAGCTGATATGCACCCCTCAACTCATGACATCATGAGCAGAAGATGCACTTCTCAGAGCCCACATCTGTGTGTCAAGGAGCTTGCAGTCCCACAGTGGTTAAATCAATAGTTAATGATGTTCATCATGTAATTTGAGCCTCTAGTTTGTTTATGCTAGACCAACTTTATCCATACTCCAAACAAATTATCTCTTATAATTACCAGCCTGAAGATAAATCTCTAAATGCTTTTCTGATGATAGTGCTGTGGTTGGCAGGTGTTAAAAGTGCCTCCAGGGACAAAGATTGAAGATGAGCTCGTTCCCACAAATCCTTCAGGCGAAGATGTTGAGTGCTGGATCCTGCCGTGTGCAAAGGAGCCTTGCATGGTGCCCGATTAATGAAATTTAATAGGCAAAGGTCGTCCATCTTTACAAAGAAAGATGCTAAGCTGATATGTGATGGATGGGCTCCGAGGGGCTTGGTGGACGAGCTCTGTGCTAAAACCCATGTTTAAATAGTAGGCTTGGTTTCTCTCTAAAGTTCACATGCTGCATACCCTCCTCTAATGGTGATTCTCCTTACCTTGTGGAATGAAAATAAAGAGAAGAAAAGCAGTCTGTGTGGCCTGGGTGCATTTAACCTAAAGTGATTGGCTCTACATTGTTAATGCTAAACTTTGATCACCAGAACCAACAGTTTACAGTGGAAAAGACTGCACCTCTTTAATTAATCCCCCTTTTTAAAAAAACTAATTAAAATGTGCCTTAAGCCTCTTGAAGAAAATGTCCTAAACTCTCTATAAGGCTTTTAGCACTACTATCAGAGCACTAACTAATGCATGCAAAGAGGCAAGCTCTTAACTAAAATCATGTGCTATTGTTTTAGAAATGATAAGACAAGTTAAATTTGGAATTGTAAAGAGTTAAATAAACCAAATATCTTCAAATGAAATCACTGCTGGTTTAAGAGAAGTTATCAGTTCATTTGCTTGTAGTTGTACTGCTGAGCTGAGCGACAGTTCAATAAATCAACTCAGGCTTGATGGATTCTTCAATTCATTGAGACGAGTGTGCAGAAGAGAAAAGAACTCTCTTAGTATTCCCTCTTTGACAAAAGGGTATGCAAAGAGCCTGAATGGATGAATGGTTGATTAATTTTGCCGGAAATTTTCTTGACAGCAGGAAATATGTTTTTGCATTACTGTTAGTCTGGGATTTATCTGGTAGAATATGAATTATGGCACGTACATTTGCACTGGAAGCTATGTTGCTGGGGGTAAGTAACTACTGGTGCAATTTCTGAGCATGGAACTTGTAATGTTTTTGTATAGTTGTATATACCACTCCCACAGCAGTGTATATGAATGTCCAATCTCATTGATATTAGCAGGATGTTAAACGCCATCAGTGGTCAAAATGGGTTTGACTTGAATGTTCATGGACTCTGCTCTTTGCAGGGATAGGGGTGGAGGCAGCCAAGTGCCAGAACTTGATATTCCTGAGTCACCCACATGGCAGATTGCTAATAGACTATTACTTTTAAACAAGAGATAGAAGGCACAAGGTATCCCCTTGTGCTTTCCATAGACAGAAAACCTGGACCTGAGCCCGTCACCTGAGAAGGGGTAGAGCTATGTATGAAAAGGCCTTGGCAGCTGTTTATGACAGCTCAACTCTGCAAATGGAAGCGGAAGTAGTTTCTTTAGTCTCCACCTTGTCTTTTCCCTTCAAGGAGTGATGCTCTGTCCCCTGAGTGCCCTTTCCTGGTTCAGCATGGAAGGTAGGAAGGCTTATGGTTCTCTTTTGAACCAGTAGAAGAGCTGTGATTGCTTTCACTGAGATTTCCTCTGCTGCTATGTTCAGAGGCTGGAATACCTGCAATCAAATCATTACTAAAGAAGTTCTTTACTGCCTCCCCAACACACACACACACACACACACACACACACACACACAATCTTACTTGATATGATATGAATGTTTGTGTACCTTAAAATTCCTAGGCTGAAATCTTAATTCCCAAAATAATAGTATTACAATATGGGATCTTTGGGGGAAGTTAGGCCATGGGGAGAGTCTTTATGAATATGATTAATGTTCTGATGAAAACAGCCTTAAAAATGTGTATAGTGTATTCCCAGCACTCGAGAAGCTGAGGTAGGATGGTGGAGAGTTTGGGAGCAGCCTGGGCCATTCAGCTTAACCATATATATATAAAATGTTGTGGGCTAGGGAAACATCTCAGTGGTTAAAGCTTTTGCCACTCATACAAAAGACCTGACTTCAGAATCTCATATCTAAAATAAAAATGCTGGGATCAGATGAGGCAGCAGACTCCAACTCTGGCCCTAGATGGTGGTGGAGCCTGGGAATCTCCAGAGCAAAGAAATAAGGAGATAAGGAGGTAGAGCAATCAGGATCATTCCAGATGTCACACTTGGGCCTCCACAGCCACATACACTAAAATGGGCTTTTGTGCGCGCACACACACACACACACACACACACACACAAAGTTGTTGTGAGTTTCATTTTCACAAATGTCCTCTACTGTGGAAATTACTCTGTGGGTTTTCTCCAGTTCTTTGGTTGTGACACAAATTCAACTCATTTTGCTCAAAGTAAACACATTGATTGCTTTGGTGATAATTCAGGCTGAATCAAGTTTTTGATAGATTGGACTCAATCTAGTGATCAGGACTTGTCTCCACTATTTGGCTCTATTCCTGGGTGACTTCATTCCCATGAACAGCCTCTCTGTAATGCCATAAGGTGACCATGGACAGCTCTACAACCATTCGAGCTTCAGATTTCTGTAGAACAGAGGGAGGAGAACTTCACAGAGCCCTTGTGAAGCCTCTTGTGGCCAAGTAGCTGGAGTAGAATGTGGTTATAATACCTAGAACTCAGTAAGAACAGTAAGGGGCTGGGAATAAGGAAAGTCTCATGTATACAGTCGTGAAAAAAACTCAGTTCTGTCTTGGGAAGAAGAGTCATTAGGTAATAGGAGTGCAGTCTAAGAACTGCATCACTGGGTGGTGTCATATTGTCCTCAGGCCTAGGAGGCATGTCAGTCATTCCACTGGCCTGTGGATGTAATCAGTCTAGCTAATGCTGCAGCAGGTGCCTGCAATCCCAGCACTCAGGAGATGGGGCAAGAGGACTGAAATGTCAAGGCCAGTCTGCACTACACAGAGAGACTTAGTCTCCATATCAAAGCAAAGCACAACAAACAAAGAAACAACAGGGTGGACCAGTGGATAAAACTGATTACAACCTGAGTTTAATCCCCAGAACTCAAACGATGAAAGGAGAAAACTGATTTCTGAAAGTTGTCCTCTGACTTCCATGTATATACACTGCGATGCATACATGTGCTCTTATTCTCTGTCTCTCTGTCTGTCTGTCTCTCTCTTTTCTCTCAAACATAAAAATAAATATTTTTCAAAAGACAGAACAAAAGGGTTGGGGAGATGGCTCAGGGATTAAAGCCTTTGCCTTGCAAACTAGAGGACCTGAGTTCAGATCCCCTATTCTGCATAAAATGCTACTGCTTCTAATTCCAGTCCTGGAAGGCAGAGGCTGGGAAACCCCAGAGCAAAACAATAAGGAAGATGAGCAACCCACAATGATTTCTGATATCGCCCTTGGGTCTCCATAGGCACAAACATTCAGGGGCTCTTTTGTACATACACACATACCAAAAAAAGCAAAGAAAGATGTAGTTAACATAAGATGCTACCACCATCACACAGCATGCTGTTTCAGTGCAAACTTTTTTTACATTAGTATGAGTATACGGTAGAATAACACTAAGAACATGGCAAATGCACAAATCGGTGGCAGTCATCTATTATCAGTACAAACATTATGTGCTGCAAATAATTTTCTGTGCTAAATTTTTTTCATACAACCAATAGTGCCATACGTTTGTTTTGTATCAGCACCAGGAACATGAGAGAACTTCCTTCTACTACCACATCCTGATTATTGTCATGTGGTGAGGTGGAAGGAATTTGTTGGTTGCCTTATTCTCTCATGGTATCAACCATGCATGGGTGTTCTGTCACTGACTACAGTGATGCTGTGCAGAGCGTGGATCTCTTGAGTCCCTGTGGTCTCTGTCCTCTTCCTCTTCTCCTCGTAGGTGGATGGCCAGGCTTACTGCACAAAGCTATTCTCCAGTCTGGGTGCATGTTGCTCAATCAAGAGGGCCAATGTTCTGCTGTGAAAATGTTTGTGGCTGGTAATTTATATACTGAGCTTTCTCACCAGCTCCTGAGTTTCTCATTTTTAAAAGAAAGATGTTAACAATGTCTGTTGCTTACTTTCAGGTTCACTGCTAGTATCATTTCCTTTGTAGCCTATTTGGGCCCTTTCCTTTTTTAATGGCATCTAATAGGGATGATTAATGTCTCGTTACTCAGTTTGCACTGCAGACTGGCACACAGCCATCATCCAGGAGTTGCAGAAATACAGGTTCTCAGGTCCCACTCTGACCCGCTGAGTTGGAATCTCCATTTTAACCAGCTTCTCAAGCGTTCATTGTAAAGTCAAAGGAGTTTAGGCTAATATGTGTTTTATTCTTGAGGGTGGTGCTGTACATTTTGCCTGTGTTAGTGTGGATCTCTTAATTGATCTCTTTCTTAACTAATGCTCTGAGCTAAACAACACCTTCCATTCTGCTCTGACTGATTAACCACAGCTGAATGCTCCAAGCCAACTTAAAACTCACTAAGAAAGCACAGGTGTGTGCGCATCCCGTGTCTAAAGTCAATGTTTACCAAGTATCAGCTGTGTGTGCTCCAAAACCTATTCATACTAGTTAATATAATTACATGATTTTGAATAAACCAGTGAAATAGATTATTGCTTTGGAAAGACTTGAAGTGAAACCTGTTCTCAATGAAAACATATCCTTAAATGATAGTGATACAACTGTTTAAGAGAAAAGTATTGTAAAATGAAGAAGAAATCTGCATTCAGAATATTTTCCACTGTGTCTGCTTTTGTTGTATGTTGGAATTGAAAGTTTCATTCTCTATGTATGGTTTCTGCAACCATAGCATGGGAAGCATATATAAAGCCATACACAGTCACTCCACGTATAAGTCTTGGTTTAATGTGAAAAATATTATAGATGTTTATGTAGTTTTATGTTTGAGTATGAGTTAAGTTGTTCTTTTACTATAAAAGGTTTCTTGGGCTGAGGATAGCTCAGTGTATAAGGCACTTGTCCTGCAAGTGTGACGACCAGAGTTCGCATCTCAGAACTATGTGAAAGCTGGGCAGGTGTAGCAACTGCCTGTAATCCCAGCACTTGGGAGACAAAGGCAAAGAATTCCCAGGGAGAGCTGGCCTTGCTGATTTGGGAGCTCTGGGTTCAAATGAGACATCCTATCTTAAGTGCAACACTGGAGAGCTAGCACATATATGCCAAAAGAAGCTCTTCAACCACTTGTTTTAAACTTTTTTTGACTGTTCAACCACTTGTTTTAAACTTTTTTTTGACTGTTCCTTGCATGAACATAATGAATTCAAATCCTTTATCACCTGTTATTACCTGATCCCACCCCATCCTCCCAATGAAAACCTTCTTCCCAACCAGTCTGTTCCTGCTTTTATGTCTCTCTCTGTACTCCACTGAGTTTCATTAGAATTGCCTGGGCACTTGCTGGAGCAATGATGCCACTGAGGAAAATAACGCCCCTCCCACAGCCAGCAGTAATCCTCAATAGTCTCTCAGGAAGGGACGATGCCTCGTGAGGTCTGCCTCCTTCCACTCTAACCAAATTTTTAATTAGCCAGTTGCTTATCATAACCATACCAGTTAATATCAAACCAAAATAGATAGTAGAAGCCACCCATCACAAAATTTTATTTGCACAGAGTCGAAGGAACAGAAGTCAAGCTTTTATTGGCATTATGGGCTCTTGCTTTTGCACACTGGGCAGTTGAGGCTCAGAAAGGTGAAATGACTGCTTAGGTCAAAGCGTGGATACGAAGTGTCCTCAGACCAGCTTGCTAGGAATGACAGCACCAGATGTACTGATCCAAAATCCCTGGAAGTGAGGCCTGGAAGTCTGTGTTGTCAGGAGCCTTCAGGTGCAGCTAAAGTTAAAAAAAATCGCTGACAGGTCATATGGTAAAGGCAGACCCTCAGAAAACAAAACAAAACGAAATAAAACAAAACACTTTTCCATGAGTCTAGACTTCTATGTCATCTGGTTCATTGTCAGGTTCCTTTTCTCAGCCTCTTTCTCTCAATTTCTCTCTCTCCATCTCTTTCTCTCTTTCTCTTTCTCTCTCCCCCAACCTGACAGTCCATTTTATTTAAATTCTATGGTTTGTGTAATTTAAGCAATGTCTGCAATAAAAAAATCTCAGATAGAAAAAGACTTTTCCTGGGGCTGGAGAGGTGGCTCAGGGGTTAAGCCTCTGCCTTGCAGGTGGAAGGTCCCGAGTTCGGATCCCAGATCCCACGTATAGACGCCAGGCGGAAGCGGGGGCGGCCTGCACTTCTGGTCCTGGTAGGGCGGAGTCTGTGAATCCCGGGGCAGAAGGAGGTGGAGGCGTCCATGGTGGTTCGCGAATTCGTCCGTGGTTCTACACACACACACACACACACACACATGCGCGCGTGCGCACGTGTGCACATACATACGCACACACCCACAATTGAATAAATAAAAAAAATATTTTAAAAAGAAAGAAAAAGACTTTTCCTGACATACATAAAACCCACACTGGTATTGCAGTTATTTTTCTGCTTCTATGGAGGCATGGGAGCACACACCCATGTGTGTACTTTCAGGCTCCAAAGTTCAGGCCACCATTATTTCCAACCCATATTTTTCTTTTTTTTTTTATTTCCGCTCATACAAACTTAATAGGTAGACCAGTTCCCTCCCTCCCTCCTCCTCCCCCCGAACCCCCTGCTCTCCCACCCTCCCTCCCCATCCCCCAGTGCCTCGCCCCCAATTCCCAGAGAGTCCTTTCTTGTGCATGCCTGACTCTCCTCTGGGTCCTCCTCTCCGATGACGTACAAGGACCCAGTGGCATTTCCCTGAACCCTTTCCCGTGTTCCCCTTAAGCATAGGAACACTACTGTGGCCATCATTCCCTTGCCTCCAAGGATCTTGGTGCCTTTAGCTGATGCTAGACTTTGTGAGGTCAATAGTGTCCAACCCATACTTTTCATGGCTGGGGATCTGAACACTTAGTTTCTTTTGCTACAGCTTTATTTGTAGTGGTTGATCTTGCTGTTGTAATCATGAGAAATTACTGAAAACCTTAAGTGAACCTGTGCCAAGCCGATAAAACACTACCTGATTTGATAAGTAAACCATTATCCTCCTTTCTCCACAGAAAACAGTGTAGTTTAATGCACTCAAGTAACAGCATGCTCAAAGGTAAAGCGATATCCTAGGCTGCTGGTTCCAAAGATCTTTTTAACCACATTTTATTATCAGCCAATTCAGGAAAGGTAGACCTATCAAAACATAAATCAAAATTTTGGAATATTTGACTTGAATAGAGACGAGAACCAAAAATCACAGATGCAGAAACTAGAACTGGACAGCATAAATTGAAAAGGTGTCTTTGTATCAATAAGACCATAGCTCTCCAGTCAACCTGCTTTGAGCAATGGAGAGAACTCTGAAAATAGGCCTCAGATTTAAACCACTTCCAATTTAATCTTGGCACAGGGGTTGAGGGGAAGCCAAGGGGGTGCTCTGTTCTTCTTTGGGGTTTTGGTTTATGTAGGTTTGGTTTGGTTTTACAGCTTCTGGGTTATTCTGAGACACGACCATGCATGGTTGGTTGAAATCCAGGGCAATGGACAGACACATAGATTGAGATAATCCAGGACCAGAAATGAGTTTTAACAGAACTTCTTTTTCTGTACTGCTGCAGCTACCAGGCAAGGATGTCAACCACTCTCTGAACACTTGCAGTATGCCGGGCACACCACATGACTTATTCAAAGATTTGCTGCCTTTTAGGTTACCTGGACTCAAAGATAGGTTTACATAGTCAAGGGAATCTTAAATATAAAATTTAGGTTTTTCAAACAACACCCTTCTTTAGCTGAAGAGATGGCTCAATTAGCAAGGAGTTTGTGTGGGGAACTGAGTTCCACTTTCAGATCTTACAGAGCAAAGCACACACTGTGATCCCTGCACAGGGACGCAGAGTCAGGAGGCTTGGTGGCTGGAAGTGGGTGGCCAGACAGCCTAACCTACTTGGTTAGCTCTGGCCAATGAGAGATCTTGTCTTAAAATATATGATGTCTTACTAACTGTTCATGCACATGCATGCACACCCACATACACATATGTGTCTCCACACACAAAAATACACAGACATGGACACAGGGACACACATACACACATTGCCCTGCTTACTTGAAACAGATTTGGAATAGTGCGATTATTCACCAGGGAGGCACCAACTCTGGAAAACACATATAAACTTCATTTTCTGAAATAGGAAGTTGATGTTTTATAAAATTCTGCTTCTTTCTCTCAAATGATCATGCTACTGTCTTTGCTTAAGAAAATCAAATTATTGTTTAACTTAGTAACCTACCAATGTAAACTAAAAGACAATTGATGGAAATTTGTGTTTTTTCCAGTGTAGAGAAAGGAAATGCTTGCCAATTAGTGTGAAGGATTCATGTGTAGTCCAGCATTTATTTTTATAGCTATCCTATCCTCTGCAGAAGGCAGAAATGAACCCCATGTTTTATCTTACACAGTATATGTGATGTGCATCTTTTTTTGTTTAGTTCACACATCTCTCCTACTGTCAGTCTCCAAGGCAATGATTTTTTTACCCGAGCTGATTCTGTCTGGAGACCCTGATTGTCACTGGTGCAAAGAAATATTTGTTCTTGGCATCCAATTAGAGGTCTAGAAAGCTGTAAAACACCCTCTGATTTGAACAGTGTCCCCCGCAACAAAGAATTACCCATCCAAAAATGTTAGTTGTTAAGAAATGCTATGGTAGATACTGTTTTTCATTTGTTTGGGATTTACATACCTGCTCCCCAGATTTAGCTTGCTTAGAGTCCTTCCGTAGATAACTCTCATATAAAATAACTATTAAATAGTATTCTTGTTCCACCAGAGTGAACTCAAGGTCTTCCTGCCTTAGACACAGGAGCCATAAATAATTTCTGCTGTTTCATAGATGATACTAGTGTGGTCAGGCACACAGAGTTTCCTTGCAGGTTCCTGTTCCTGTTGATAAAATATACACACAAACTCAGAAGGGAACTTGGGGGACGATGTATTAGAAGAAGAAAATAACAGGACAGGCAAGCTGGAGATTTCAACTGATACTGGGAAAGGGGGAAATAGAAGGAGGACGCAGAGGGAAAGGTGATCACACCAGAAAGGAGTAGCTGGGTATCCAGGGCCTTTGTTCCCTCGAGTTTTTAATTCAAGGGGAGCAACACTACCTGCCTCTCAAGGTGACATGGATTTGGGTGCAAAAGCAGCACTCCAACCTTTTGGAACGGCCAAAGGGGAATATAATTTATTTGAGTCTTGCGGTCAGCAGAGTTGCTCCTGAGCACTAGAATTCATTACATGCTGAAGGCAGGAAGGAATAACAAGTAGCTGAATTATTTACCACCGGTTCTGTTAGCTTAGGAGCAGTTTAAAACCTCATCATTCTTTCACATTAAATCTCAGCAACAGTTACAAGCAGCCTATGGATGTTTATAGTCACTTACTGAAAGGCCTGGGATGATCGATTTTTGATCTAGCAATGTAAAACTAGTGCTTGAAAATGAGTTTCAAGCAAGCAGCCTGCTGTTTTGCCTTTGTATTGTTGGAACTAGTCTTCTTTTAAATTTGTTTTGCTCCCTATCTGTTTGGGCATTTCTGGTCACCAATCATGCTCTTGGTCTTAAAGAATGTCTCAAAATGATGCCCAGGAAGTAGATGGGAACAGAATGCCCTTTCTTCCTGACTAGCACCCCTTATCCCTAATAACTATGAAAATTTGATAGTCATAGAAGAGCTTTGAAGTTCCTGAAAAGTTTGGACTCTCTGTTCATCACTGTTTGGATCATAGTGTACATTTTTATATAACTTTTATTTTCTAAGCTTAGCATTCTCATTCAACTCCTGTTTTATTTGTGGTATCAAATCTGATGAAAATGAAAGAATGAAGTCACCCACTTTGTAAGTTTTCTTGTGCATCCCCTGTGATTAGGCTTGGCTGGCTAGAGACTAAATGATTTTTTGAAAATTGTGTGTATGAAAATGAAAATATGTATGTATGCTCATATACATGGGGATGCATGTGTGTGAGAGAGTATGTATATTTATGAGTGAATGTATGTGGGTATTTGTGTATTCATGTGTGTTCATATGTATATGAGAGTGTGTGTGTTCATGTATTTCTGTGTGTGTGTGTGTCTGTCTGTCTGTTTCTCAGGACCCCTCTTACAGGAAATGACTCACTCACGAACCTTGTTCCAATTAATGTCATATCTGTCTTGCCATCTTTTCCATAACCCTTCACTGTTTGCTACCTCTACCCACAATTAAGGCACCGAATCCAAAGAAGAACAATCAGAGTTCTGTCTCCGTATTTCCAACTCAAGGCCAAAAGGAAATAGGCTGTGAGCAGATCTGTGAAGTCTACGCTGGGTTGCTGCAGCTGCCCATTTCCCAGCCCATAGAGGATGTTGGTTGGCAACAGGAGAACAGTCAGTGCCAAGAGAGCGGTCAGTGCCAGGAGAAGGTAGTGATGTGGGGTGGCCCATCTGCCCTTGCAGTCCTGCCCTTGTGGGGATACATGTGTTCTTTCAAGTAAGCCAGTTACAGTTGCAACCGTCCTTACCTGCAGAGTTCCTCATGATCCCCACACACAAACACCTACAAGGGAAAAGAATACCACAAACTCCAGTGTATATCTGTCTTCTGAGAGGGCTTCTAGTAATTAGCTTAGATTGCAGCAAATGGCACACACAGACTGCTGTCTCTGCGTGTGTGCTGTGAGATTGGTGTTTACCCTATTATATTCCAATTTAGGAATAACATAATGTTATCAGTGAACAAATGGAACCAAGCAAGAAGACATATATGGGTCATAAGAGGTGTGTGCCTTGATGGGTAGACTTTTTATTCAAGACTTCAAAAGTAATTAATTACTTTCATTGGATTGATAGCAAAGGGGACACAACTATATTCCCACTTAAACTTGGTGATAGTTGGGTATTTTTAGCAAATGAGTTGTCAGCAGAAAGGCTTCATTAGACCCACCAGGATATCTTCCCATGAAGAACGGATCCCAAACTGTATGACAGTTTCCTTGAGCCCACATGATGAAGCACCTCTGACAAGAGCCATATTGTGCTCCCCATGTGAAGAGCGCAAGCAAGGAAAGAGACTGCGCGATCTTCAGTGGGTCAGGTTAATATTGACACAGCTTAGATACTCCAGAAGTGTGCGCCCGCACATGTGCTTCAGCATGCCTGGTGATTTCCATAGGTCAGAAAGGGCAACCCAGGCAGGAGAGGCAGCCTCCTGCTTTCCTGACATTGTCTTCAAACTTGATAATTTATTTTTACAAAGGAAACTAAATAAAGATGGGAGCGCTCAGGCTTTTGGCTCAAACCACTAATCATTTTTTATATCGTAACCCAGAATGGAAATAATTTATTGCTGTTATTTTTATTTGGGTAGCTCCACTATTGCCCAGGTTTGATCATTCAAAAATACAGTATGCTTCCTAAATTATTCATTCCCTTAGAAACGTATATGAACAAGAAGGGGGTTTATATGGCAGCAACCACTTAATCATTCTTCATGATGCTTTGGCATGAACATTGGTCAGTCCTTAAAAGAATATGTAAATTAAAGAGAGAAAGCGAGAACAAATGTAAGTTGGGATGGGCTCATTAATGAGTTGATGGGTTATCTGTCTTTAATTGGCTGTGAACTTCTTCCATGAAAGTATTCTATCTACTACACCCAGTGTGGATGTGGCAGAACCTCAACTCATTCATTCCCAGGTTGGCCTAAAACCAGTCCAATTCTCTTTAAAATGATCTTCACCTCAGTTTGTGCTTTGAGGTGAATTATGTTGCAGTTCATCTACTCGTCTTACAGCTCCCTGCTCTCCCCTTTTCCTCCCTCTTCCTTACACACCCCTGCCTCTCTCTCAACCCTTCCTTAATGATGTGATTATGTCATATGACATAAAAACAGGAATTTTTCCAGTTTCAAGATACACTTGACCTCCCTCTAGATTGTTGAATTTTTCACTTAAATTAAGGACCTTACAAGAGTTATTTCTTTCAAGACTGTAGTTTTTCGTTACTGTTGTAACATGCTTGACCCCAAAGCACGTGCCTATTGATAGTGTAAGTGGTTTGATAGTTATGCTTAATGATAAGATTTTGCTGTCATAGGTTCCAACTGTCAGGATTTGAATGTGGGTTTCCTTTGTTATTGATAATATTTGTAAAGGCTGTGGCCCCTTTAGGAGGTGGAGCCTTGTTGAAGGAAGGCAAGTCACAGGAGTCAGTAGCCCTGCCCTACTTTGTCTTGCAGTTTACTGCTTGCTTTCCCTGCCTCCATGATAACAGTTGTGGCCAAGCCTCCTCCATCTTCTGCTGCCTACCATGCTTTTTCCACCATAATGAACTATATCTCCCCTTCCAACCATAGGACAAATAAATCTCCCCTTTCTCCCATTAAGTTGTGTGTGTCTCACAGTAGCACGAAGAAAGCTAACTGCAGTACCAGCTTAAGGAAGAAAAGAAGTACTAAGACAGTTCTCTTTAGTTTTCTCCCAACACACACACACACACACACACACACACACACACACACACATCCCAATTTCTTGCTTCCTGTTTATCTTTGAGCCAAAGAGATGTAATGCTATTGGAACCTTTAGATATGAAGCTTTACACAGTAAATAATAAGATAAAGTTTTTCTATTGCTTGTGTGAGTGACTCTTCATGAGGCTAGTTGTAAACAGGCAGAGATTGAGCCAGGTCTACTGCTTTCCTTCTGCATACACATTGGTGACTTACTTTCCAAAAGCACACATTACTTTGGGAATATTACAGTATTCTTCTTGCTAGAAATTTCTTTGGGTTTACCAGTTTTAGACTCTTACATACAATTAACAGCCCATGATTAATTTAGTCCCACATTCATATTTAGTAGAATGGGTGAGAAACTAGAAATTGATTATAAACCGTAGAGTAGAAAAGTTAAATTTTATTTTTGTAGTGGCAAAAAATTGAGGTCATTGAGTCTTGTCAGAGGGACAATAAATAGTCACTGCTGAGAAGAAGGGAAGGAGCTGAAAATGAGCTTCTAGTAAACCCAAAGCTGAACTAACCAGTCACGTTCACTGATGAAGAGCTTCAAGATAGCGCAGGAGTTAAAACATGGCCTCTGAAATCAGACTCGCATGAGCTGGAATCCTGTTTTTCACTTGTGCTGTTTGACATTAACCTCCCCCAGCCTGTGTATCCTAACACAACAACACTGAGACGACACTGTGGACCTCACAGCAAAAAGTTGTCAAAAAGTTCAGGGAAGGCAATGCAAAGCTTAATACAAAAGTCATACTTAGTTAAATTATGTTAGGGATTTAAGTCAATGTAAACTAATTGAGTAGTGAAGGAATAAATTAAAGCCTATTGATGCATTATACATTCATTCGCATATTATAGCATTTTTAATTTTCACAGATCTCTTTAGTTATAAAATATGAAAATATATGCTGTCTGACTTTGTTTTCAAAATATGATATATGGTCTAGTTTGAATAGGCCCAGTGAAGTTCTTAACTACTAAGAAGGCTTAGTGACCTTTTAAAAGTAAGACTAAAGAACAATAGAATATACAGAAAAATGATGTTCAGGGAAAGTGTGAGAAACATATCCTTGCTTACCAATTAGTGAATGTATGAAAACATAATAAACAAAATTTCTTCATTTATGCATTTCGTGTTCTCATAAATCATTTTCCTGTCAGTACGATCAGACTTTATTATTGCTGAATATTTTAAACATCATAGTGGAATTTCAGTGGTATAAATCACAAGGCTTTTAGTTAGGACATTTGACTACATACTTCAGCATTTTCCTTCTATCAGGATTCAAAGAACATGGCCCTTAGTCTAGAAATAAATCCATGCAGAATGCAAATGTCAAGGTGGGCTCTAAAATTCAGTAGCTCAGCAGCCTGTGCTGCCCCCTGTGCTGCCCCCTGTGCTAAAGGTAGTCATGAATCATCAAACTCTGCTCCTAAGGCTTGACAGTCTCCAAAACATAGCTATACAAGCTGATTTTTATCCAGAATGTGGGACTTCAGTGGAGCAAATTAGCATCAGGAGCAAAATTCAGGAAGATTGTTGGCACTTGTAGATGGACTGGTGGAAATGATGAAGAAAGCTTCATGCTGGTTTAGCTGAAGAAAAAGTCACTAAACATGCCTTTATGTGTTTTGAAGGCTGTCTGAGTGGTAGCAATAGAAGCTCATTCATCGGTCTAAACAGGAACTGAGGGTGACAAGTCTATTACTGAGATAAGCATCAGCTTACCCAGAGATTTTGTATCTTACATCATGTACATCATTTTAAAAGGAACTGCATTCAGCTTTGACTTTGTGTTCTATCCTCCATCATCTCACTTTGTGGGATTTTTATATGTGAATTATGTTAGTTGATTATATTAAATTAAATGAAAGATTAGTGTGATTATCTATGAAAGATTAGTATGATTATCATATGTGCTAAAAAAGGTAAGACCAAATATCATCCTACAAAAAGTAGTTCCCACATACAGACAGTTACATTCCTGCTACTATTGCACTAATGGTCACCTCCTGCCTGGGTTGTTATTGCAGCTTGCAGCTTCCACAGACCCATGAGTACTTTCTGGTACTAGGTAGAGTACTTTCTGGTACTATGTAGAGTACTTTCTGGTGCTATGAAAGCTGACCAGCAAATAGGAACCTTCCAGATTAGTTCTAACTTGTTTTTTCCCCATGTCCTGTGATCAACAAGTGAGTTTCTTCAGCAATAAATTCTTATTATCAGCTTATAGAGAGCAACCAAGAGCAATGGTAAAAGCCTATTATTTGGGATCTTTAAGACATCTCAAATCAACAACTTATTAGGAGGCATCACATACCTAGTATTTGGAAGTTTATTTAATTTGTTAATTTTAATAATAATAATAGGGCCTTTTCTGTCATAGTCTATCTTTCTCCCTTTGTGTTCTCCTATCTGTTCACATTCTTTTTTTGAAAAAAAATGCTTTTGATACACTTTTAATATATAAAGTTTCTGTCTGGTTTTATATTATATCCTTAGTGCTATTTGTTTCTCCCTTAGCCCTTTCTGTATACTATCCACTCATGGTTATTGTTTTAATATCAGCTTACCATAATATTAACTGTACATGAGCTTATATATTAAATAAATTTTATTCAAATAAATATAGAAATAATTTTCTATCATGGAAATTATTATCTTCTATTCAACACTCTTTGAGCATTTTTCTTTGGCATTATGTTTTTTAATAGCAGTGTAATGGTATTGAATCATTTCTCAGTTGTTGGACATACACAATGTTTCCAAGTGTGACTTATAATCCCATGAATCATTTTATCCACAAACATGTGTTTTTCAATTATTTCTTTAGAATCTATTTCTAAAATATATGAATGCCCATTTAGAAATATCTGCCAATGATAGGAAAAAAGCATAAATTTCATTATCAAAAAATTTTCTTTTCTGTCAGTATTGTGGATGGAACCTAGAGCCTTTTGAGTGATCAGCAAGTACACTGAGCTAAAGCACCAACATTTTCAAAAAGTTTCTTGGAGGACTGGTGAGATGGATCAGAGAGTAAATACCTATGGCCAAGGTCACTCCCTCAAACCCACATGGTGGAAGGAGAGAACTGGCTCAAAAAAGTTGTCCTCTGAGCTCCACATGCACACCATGGTACACATATGCCAGCACGCACACTAAATTAATGAATTAAAATAATTTGTTTAGGCACAGGAAAGATGGCTCGGGGTTAAGACTTTGCCTTGAAAGCAAAAGGTTCTGAGTTCGGATACCAGGTCCCATGGAAAAACACCAGGTAGAAATGGCTGTGGACTGCCCTTTCTAGTGCCGGTGGGCGGAGCCTGGGAAATCCCAGAGCAAAGCAAAAGGAGGTAAGAGCAATCCAGGATGATTTCCAAAGTCACTTTTGGTTCTCTACAGGGACACATGTGCCCTCTGACACACACACACACACACACGCACGCACACACACACACACCCCACACTAAATGAATGAGTAAAGTTTTTTAAAATAATAATTTATTTGATTAATGAATTGAGACATTAATTAGCTATTTGCATTATACTTTAAGTTGCCTTTTATGTTTTCTGAGTTTTTCTTTTGATATATCTACTTCTCATGTATTTATTCAAATTCTTTTTCTCCACGACTTCAAATACTTCTCCTTCCAGTTATGGAAAGGGAAATGATAGAAAATATATAATCCTTTTGGAAAACTTTGTAATTTTTTAATAGGAGAATGTCCTTTTTTGATTGATGCTTTCAAACGCTGTTTTGACGCTGTGTTCTAAAAGATATGCTGATGGATTGTGAGGGACAGTAAGCTAAAAAAAAAAGGAATCTAAGAATAATTCCTAGATGTCTGGCTGAGTAACTGTGGGGGGTGCAGTTTATGTCAGGAAATTGGGCAAGGTTTGGGTCGTCTTGTCTTTGGGAGGCAGGGTACACATCCCCATGCATCATCATGTGATTAGAAGTTGGAGGAAGAGGGGGAGAAATGTATTCACTGGTAAGTAGGCTTGGAAGCCATGTGGCTGGATAAGACCACCAAGTAGAATGTACAAAGGAAGAAGGTAAGGGGTTGGGAGACACAGTTCACTGGGCACTGAACACTTAGCGGTGTGATAAGGAAGAGCGGCCAGCCAATGAGACTGAGGTTGGCGAGTGAAGAGAAAAATGGAAACGTGATGTCAGGAAAGAAAAGAGCTCAAGGAGGGAACGTCAACCTCTTGCACATTTGCAGGATAGTCCCATAAGGTGAGGCCAGGAAGTTTTGGTTGGCAGCCTGGATCCCAGGCCGGAGGGCTGGGGAAACAGTAGAAGGTGAGCATCTATGAGTGCTGTTTCTGTCGCAACGAGTGCCCACATTCCGCTGCTCAAATATTTGCAAAGCATTGGTTAGATCCTTTCAGGGGTGGGTGATGGCTGAAGCTACCAGCACATACTTTAAAAAATAAATTTTTCAAAGTAATGTTGTACAATAAAGAGTTAGGCATACACAATAAAGGACTCTCTGGGAATTGGGGGGGAGGCACTGGAGGATGGGGAAAGAGGGAAGGGGGAGCAGGGGGTTGGGGGGAGGAGGAGGGAAGGAGGGAACTGGTCTACCTATTAAGTTTGGATGAGCAGAAATAATAAAAAATGTATTAAAAAAGAATTTTTCAAGGTAGAAAAAATAACTACAACAAGAAAAGAACAAAAGGAAAAATGCTACATGTTTGGCAACATACTAACAGTATATATGCTGGATTAACAATACTATCAGTGCACTGTTCTCTCTCAATTTTTTCATTACTTTACAGGGATAAGAAATGTAAATATACATTCTGTCAATACAATTAATTATTGCTTATGCAAAACTGTACTGATATTACTATTACAGAGGAAAAATAAAATAAAATACTATGGAAATGCAGTAAGAAATAAAGTAGAATTTTATGGTGGTGAAATGTCCTGCATGTGCTTTTGTCCTTCCAGCTGCAAACACAGTGAATCTACTGGGTGCTTGAGTCTTAGCTTAGTTCAAGTGGAGATGATCATTTCTGATACCCTAACCTCCCTCATCAACAACAAAGTTTTGCTGGACTCTTCAGTTCTATGCTTAGCTTTGGCTGGGAAACAGCAAATCCTTTTTCTCCGTACTTTCCAGACTTTTCAAAGATAGAAATTATCCAGGCCAAAAAAAAATAAGTTTCTAAACATTTGTTGACTAATCTTTGGAACTATGGGTGGCATGAGTCGCTCATAAGGAATGCTTGTCATTTTCCTCAACTCATGTGTAGAATTTTTTTTACATGTTTTATTATTATGTCAGCTCATACAAACTTAATAGGTACACCAGTTCCCTCCCTCCCTCCTCCAACCCCCGTACTCCCTGTTCCCCCTCCCCACCCCTCACCCTCCCCATCCCCCAGTGCCTCCCACCCCAATTCCCAGAGAGTCCTTTCTTGTGCATGTCTGATTTTCCTCTGGGTCCTCCTCTCCGATGACGTACAAGGACCCAGTGGCCTTTCCCGAACCCTTTCCCGTGTTCCCCTTAGGTATAGGAACACTGCTGTGGCTGCCAATCCTTTGCCTCCAAGGATCTTGATGCCTTTAGCAGATGCTAGACTTTGTGAGGTCAACAGTGTGTTGGACAATGCGCAGGGCATGCAAAGTCCAATTATGATTGCTTCGGCCCTAACTAGTATAGAGTATCTTACATATCATTGCTCCTCCCATCCTTATGCTCTTACACTCTTACTGCCCCCTCTTCCGCAAATTTCCCTGAGCTTCAAGATGGGGAGAGACTAAGCTGGCCTAGTTCTAGGTGGTTGATATAGAGTCTCTGAAGTTCTGGATTGTGGTTTGTTGATTTTCTTTTGCAGTTTTGCTGCTCCTGCAATGCCCTTCACTCCATCCTGGTGGGCATTGTATGTTACCCCCTGGCCAGAGACAAAAAGCTGTTAGAGTCTTGTGATAAAAGCACATTCAAAGGTAGATGTAATAAAAGTGGGAAATCACAGTGAGGGAGGGGTCTATCACCCATATGCAAAATTGTTACTTTTTATCTGCCAGACTATATGCCCTCCTCTTCTGGTGAGATCACTCCCCCTCAGTAGTAAATGATCAGGAACAAAAGTCTGTGAACTTAATCAGATGTCTCATTACTTATTTGGGTCCTTGGTGGAGGCCTATTTTCCCTGCTGTAACATGGTCCCTTCTCTCCTTCTTTCTGGTGTGGCCCTCCTACCCCATCCCTCCTGTTCATAATCCTTGGAATTACTGTCTCTAGGTGGGCTGGGTGGGTTTGGTACTAGGAGCCACCTATTAGGGAGTACATACGGCGCTTAATTTTCTGGGTCTGGGATACTTCACTTAATATAATTGTTTCTAATGACATCCATTTCCCGGCAAATTCCAGTAATTCATCGTTTTTGATGGCTGAGTAGTACTCCATTGTATAGATGTACCACAGTTTCCTTATCCACTTGTCAACTGTTGGACATTTGGGCTGATTCCATGACTTTGCTATTGTAAACAGTGCTGCTATGAACATGGTCGTGCTTGTGCTATCGAGGTGTACCTCTGCTGTATGGGGGGTTATTCCCAAAAGTGGAATCGCAGGGTCATATGGCATTTCAATCTTTAATTTCTTTAAGAATCTCCAGACGGCTCGCCAGAGTGGCTGTATGAGCCTGCATTCCCACCAGCAATGTAGGAGAGTTCCCCTCTCTCCACATCCTCTCCAGCATTTGTCATTCTTAGTATTGTGGATTTTTGCCATCCTGACCGGGGTGAGATGATATCTCAGGGAAGTTTTGATTTGCATTTCCCTGATGGCTAAAGAAGTGGAGCATTTTTTAAGATATTTGTTAGACATTTTAATTTCATCCCTGGTAAAGTTTCTTTTAAGTTCCAGGGCCCATTTTTTAATTGGGCCATTGGTTTCCTTGGTGTTTAGTTTTCTAAGTTCTTTGTGCACTCTGGACAATAGAGCTCTATCAGATATGTGGTTAGTGAAGATTTTCTCCCATTCTGTGGGTTGCCTTTGAGCTCGCATTACAATCTCTTTATCTGAACAGAAGCTCTTTAATTTCACAAGATCCCAACTGTTGAGAGTTGGTAGCAGTGACTGTGCCATTGGATGTCTGTTTAGGAACTGTTGGCCTAGCCCAATCAGCTCGAGGGAGTTCCCTATCCTTTCAACTATGGTTTTTATAGTCTCTGGCCTGATATCAAGGTCCTTGATCCATTTGGAATTAAGTCTTGTACATGGTGACAAGTACGGGTCCAGCTTTAATCTTCTGCAGGTGGAGATCCAGTTTTGCCAGCACCATTTGTTGAAGATGCTGTTCTTTTTCCACTGGATTCTTTGGGCCCCTTTGTCAAAGACCAAATGGCTGTAACTTTGTGGGCTTATATCTGGGTCTTCAATCCTTATCCATTGATCTGTGTGTCTATTTTGGGGCCAGTACCAGGCTGTCTTTACAACTATGGATTTGTAGTATAGACTAAGGTTTGGTATGGTTATACCTCCAGCTGTGTTTTTGTTACTCAGGATTGTTTTTGCTATCCTGGGTCTTTTGTGCCTCCATATGAACTTTGAGATTGTTTGGTCAACTTCTTTGAAGAATTGCTTTGGGATTTTGATTGGTATAGCATTGAATCTGTATATTGCCTTTGGTAGGATGGTCATTTTCACGATGTTGATTCTGCCAATCCAGGCACAAGGGAGGTCTTTCCACCTTCTGGTGTCTTCTGCTATTTCTTTCTTTAGGGTTTTAAAGTTTTCATTGTAAAGGTCTTTTACCTCCTTAGTTAGGTTTATACCAAGGTATTTCATTTTTTAGGGGCTATAATAAATGGTATTGTTTCTCTCAAGGCTTTTTCACTTCTTTCATTCTGGGTATATAGGAAGGCCTCTGATTTTTGCACATTTATTTTGTATCCTGCCACCCCGCTGAACTTCTTGATTAGTTCCAGGAGCTTCCTGGTGGAGTTTTTGGGATCACTCAGGTATAAGATCATGTCATCTGCAAATAGGGATAGCTTGACTTCTTCCTTGCCGATTTGAATCCCTCGTATGTCCCTTTCTTGTCTTATGGCTTCAGCTAACACTTCAAGTACAATATTGAATAGAAGTGGTGAGAGTGGACAGCCTTGTCTAGTTCCTGATCGAAGTGGGAATGCTTCCAATTGTTCCCCATTGAGCATAATCCTTGCTGTGGGCTTGTTGTATATAGCTTTTATTATATTGATAAAGGTTCCTTCCATTCCTACTGTCTCTAGCATTTTGATCATAAAAGGCTGTTGGATCTTGTCAAAAGCTTTTTCTGCATCTATCGAGAGTATCATGTGGTCTTGGACTTTGGACTGGTTTATATAATGAATTACATTTATTGATTTGCGTATGTTGAACCAATCTTGTTTGCCGGGGATGAAGCCTACTTGGTCCTCATGAATGATCTTTTTAATATGTTTTTGAATCCGATTTGCTAAGACTTTGTTGAAAATCTTTGCGTCTGTGTTCATCAGGGAGATCGGCCTATAGTTTTCTTTTTTAAGCGAATCTTTATTAGGTTTTGGGATTAAAACGATATTAGCTTCATAGAAGGAATTTCGTAGTGTTCCTTCCTTTGCTATTTGATGGAACAGTTTAAGGAGTATTGGTGTTATTAACTCCTTAAATGTCTGGTAGAACTCTGTGCTGAATCCATCTGGTCCAGGACATTTTTTGGTGGGAAGATTCGAGATTACTTCCTCAATTTCCTTATATGTGATAGGACTATTTAAATAATTCACAACTTCCTGATTCAATTTAGGTAAGTTGTGTTTACTTAGAAATTCATCCATCTCTTTTGTGTTGTCAAACTTCACTGAGTATAAGTTTTTGAAATATGATGTTATAATTCTCTGGATTTCTTGGGTATCAGTAATGATAACTCAATGTTCATTTCTAATTTTGTTAATTTGGGTTTTCTCTCTCTTGCTTTTGGTTAGTTTAGCTAGGGGTGTATCAATCTTATTGATTTTTTCAAAGAACCAGCTTTCTGACTGGTTGATTTTTTCTATCGTTTTCTTAATCTTGATTTCAGATATTTCTCCCCTTATTTTGCTAATCTCCTCTCTTCTACTACTTTTGGGATCAGATTGCTCTAGCTTCTCTAAAGCTTTAAGCTGCATTGTTAAGTTGTTTATCTCTGATGTTTCCATTTTTTTGATGTAGGCATTAAGAGCTATGAACTTACCTCTTAGAACAGCTTTCATTGTGTCCCAGAGATTTTGGTAAGTTGTATTTTCGTTATCATTCACTTTCAGGAAATCTTGAATTTCCTTTTTAATTTCTTCCTGAATCCAGTTCTCATTCAGCATCATAGTGTTAAGTTTCCAGGAGTTAGTGTATTTTCTCTTGTTTGATGTGTTGTGGACGTCCAGCTTTAGGCCGTGATGGTCTGATAGGGCACAGGTTAGAATTTCAACTTTCTTGTATATGTGTAGATTCATTTTGTGGCCCAATATGTGATCTATTTTGGAGAAAGTTCCGTGTGCTGCTGAGAAAAATGTGTATTCTTTGGTGCGTGGGTGAAAAGTTCGATAGAGATCTGTAAGGTCCATTTCTTCAAAGGTTTGATTAAGTTCCAAAGTGTCTCTGTTAAGCTTTTGACCTGTTGATCTATCCCATGTTGAGAGGGCGGTGTTGAAGTCCCCAAGAATTATCGTTTGGGGATTGATTTCTTGCTTTAGATGCTGTAGGGTTTTCTTAATGAATGTGGAGGGGCCCGTATTGGGTGCATATATATTCAGTATTGTGAAGTCTTCCTGGTGAATTGTGCCTGTGACTAAAATGTAGTATCCATCCGTGTCCCTTATAATTTTCTTTGGTTTGAAGTCCACTTTGTCTGATAGCATAATGGCTACCCCTGCCTGTTTTCTGCTTCCATTTGCTTGTGTAATTGTTGACCAGCCTTTTATTTTTAGAGCGTGCCTATCTTTTGTGGTGAGAGGGGTTTCCTGCAGGCAGCAGATTGATGGATTGTGATTTTTAATCCAAGTTTGCAATCTGTGTCTCTTGATCGGTGAATTAATTCCGTTTAGTGTTATAATGGAGAAACTATTGTTAATTCCAGACATTTATTATGTTTAGTAGCTTTTATAAGTATATTGCTTCGTTTTTAATGACGTTATACTTGCCTTCTGTTCTCCTGGATATGCCTGTTTTTTTCTTCACACTTGAGTATCATTTCTAGCATTTTTTGAAGGCCTGGTTTGGTGGACATGTATCCCTTCAAGTTGTCTTTGTGCTGGAAGGCTTTTCTTTCTCCCTCGATCATGACTGATAGTTTTGCAGGGTAAATCAGCCTGGGTTGACATTTTTGCTCATTCAGTACTTGAAGTATGTCTCTCCAAGCTCTTCTTGCTTTTACTGTTTCGACTGAGAAGTCATTTGTTATTTTAATAGGTTTACCTTTAAAAGTGACTTGTTTTTTCTCCCTTGAAGCTCTCAGCACCAGTTCTTTATCTTGAATGTGGAGTGTTTTAACTATTATTTGCCGCAGCGTGCTTCTATTTTGGTCCTATCTGTTTGGGGTGCGGAATGCCTCTTGTATATGGATGGGCCTCTCTTTTTTTAGATGCGGAAAGTTTTCCTTGATGATCGTTTGAAAAATTTCCTCAGGGGTGGTATTTTGAGATTCTTGCTCTGGTATTCCATGAATACACATGTTAGGCTTTTTCAGGGTGTCCCATATCTCTTGGCTATTTCTTTCAAGTATCTTTTTGGTTTTAACAACCTCTTCCATTGAGCTGGTTAGTACTCCCACTTTATCTTCAAGGTCTGAAATTCTGTTTTCTGCTTCGTTAGTTCTGTTGATAAGACTCTCTGTGGCGTTCTGGGTTGAAGATAACTTGTCTTTTAGCTCAGTTTTAAACTCTGCTTGAGTTTGTTTTAACTGCTCTATGCCACTTTTTGCTTCTTGCACTGTTTTTCTCAACTCCTCCAGATGTCTGTTGTGTTCCTCTTCAAAGCAATTGATTCGATTATGTAATTCCTCCCTGATTTCCTCTTTCATAGTATTGAACATGGTAATGATCATATTTTGAAAGTCTTTATCCTGGGTGGGGCTTTCTTGGCCTTTTTCCGTGGGTTTGTTCTTGTTGGAGTCTAACATTATGGGATTAATTTCTTCAATGGGAAATTTGTTTACTTGATTGTTGCTTCTCGTGGATTTGCACTTTGACTTTGGCATTGTCATTTTAACTCTTAAGATCTCTCGAATTATTTGGCCTAGGGTCCTGGTGGGCGGGGCCGATGGAGACTTACCTAGGTCTTGGGGTGAGGCCTGGCTGGACCGCGCACGCGCGTCCCGACCGGTGGAGCGGGGTGAGGTGCAAAAGGGGGGATGGGGGCGACGGCGTGGAGCTATTTAACCCGAGGGCAGCTGGGGCGGGCCCGGGCGCGGGGGGAGGTCCTCCTCGTCCCTCGCCCCGTGCGCGGCTCCGGCTGGATGGTGGGAGTCAGAGCTGGGTCCCTGTGGGCCGAACTGGGGTCCTGGTGGGCGGTGCGCGCGAGGGTAGGTGGTACTCACCAGCTAGGGCGCGGGGTTGAGGCCCGGCTGGACCGCGCGCGCGTGTCCCGACCGGCGGAGCGGGATGAGGTGCAAAAGGGGGGATTGTGATTTTTAATCCAAGTTTGTAATCTGTGTCTCTTGATCGGTGGGTTAATTCCATTAACATTTAGTATTATAATGGAGAAACTATTTTTAATTCCAGACATTTATTATGTTTAGTAGTTTTTATAAGTATATTGCTTCGCTTTTAATGGTGTTATACTTGCCTTCTGTTCTCCTGGATATGCCTGTTTTTTTCTTCACGCTTCAGTATCATTTCTAGCATTTTTTGAAGGACCTGGTTTGGTGGACATGTATCCCTTCAAGTTGTCTTTGTGCTTGAAGACTTTTCTTTCTCCCTCGATCATGACAGATAGTTTTGCAGAGTTAAATCAGCCTAGGTTGACATTTTTGCTCATTCAATACTTGGAGTATGTCTCTCCAAGCTCTTCTTGCTTTTACTGTTTCGACTGAGAAGTCATTTGTTATTTTAATAGGTTTACCTTTAAAAGTGACTTGTTTTTTCTCCCTTGAAGCTCTCAGCACCAGTTCTTTATCTTGAATGTGGAGTGTTTTAACTATTATTTGCCGTGGCGTGCTTCTGTTTTGTTCATATCTACTTGGGGTGCTTAATGCCTCTTGTATATGGATGGACCTCTCTTTTTTTATATGAAGAAAGTTTTCCATGATGATCGTTTGAAAAATTTCCTCAGGGGTGGTATTTTGAGATTCTTGCTCTAGTATTCCATGAATACGCATGTTAGGCTTCTTCAGAGTGTCCCATATCTCTTGGATATTTCTCTCAAGTATCTTTTTGGCTTTAACAACCTCTTCCATTGAGCTGGTTAGTACTTCCACTTTATCTTCAAGGTCTGAAATTCTGTTTTCTGCTTCCTTAGTTCTGTTGATAAGATTCTCTGTGGAGTTCTGGGTTGAAGATAACTTGTCTTGTAGCTCAGTTTTAAACTCTGCTTGAGTCTGTTTTAACTGCTCTATGCTAGTTTTTGTTTCTTGCACTGTTTTTCTCAACTCCTCCAAGTGTCTGTTGTGTTCCTCTTCAAAGCGATTGATTCGATTATGTAATTCCTCCCGGATTTCCTCTTTCATAGTATTGAACATGGTAATGATCATATTTTGAAAGTCGTTATCCTGGGTCAGGCTTTCTTGGCCATTTTCCATGGGTTTGTGCTGGTTGGAGTCTAGGATCGCGGTGAGGCCCGGCTGGACCACGGTGTCCTGGCCGGTGGAGCGGGGTAGGGAAGGGGGGTTTTCTTAATGAATGTGGAGGGGCCCGTATTGGGTGTGTATATGTTCAGTATTGTGAAGTCTTCCTGGTGAATTGTACCTGTGACTAAAATGTAGTATCCATCTGTGTCTCTTATAATTTTCTTTGGTTTGAAGTCCACTTTGTCTGATAGCATAATGGCTACCCCTGCCTGTTTTCTGCTTCCATTAGCTTGTAGACTTGTTGACCAGCCTTTTATTTTTAGAGCGTGCCTATCTTTTGTGGTGAGATAGATTTCCTGCAGCCAGCAGATTGATGGATTGTGATTTTTAATCCAAGTTTGTAATCTGTGTCTCTTGATCAGTGGGTTAATTCCATTAACATTTAGTGTTATAATGGAGAAACTATTGTTAATTCCAGACATTTATTATGTTTAGTAGTTTTTATAAGTATATTGCTTCGCTTTTAATGGTGTTATACTTGCCTTCTGTTCTCCTGGACATGCCTGTTTTTTTCTTCACGCTTCAGTATCATTTCTAGCATTTTTTGAAGACCTGGTTTGGTGGACATGTATCCCTTCAAGTTGTCTTTGTGCTGGAAGGCTTTTCTTTCTCCCTCGATCATGACTGATAGTTTTGCAGGGTAAATCAGCCTGGGTTGACATTTTTGCTCATTCAATACTTGGAGTATGTCTCTCCAAGCTCTTCTTGCTTTTACTGTTTCGACTGAGAAGTCATTTGTTATTTTAATAGGTTTACCTTTAAAAGTGACTTGTTTTTTCTCCCTTGAAGCTCTCAGCACCAGTTCTTTATCTTGAATGTGGAGTGTTTTAACTATTATTTGCTGTGGCGTGCTTCTGTTTTTTTCGTATCTGTTTGGGTTGTGGAATGCCTCTTGTATATGGATGGGCCTCTCTTTTCTGATTTGAGGAAAGTTTTCCTTGATGATCGTTTGAAAAATTTCCTCAGGGGTGGTATTTTGAGATTCTTGCTCTGGTATTCCATGAATACGCATGTTAGGCTTCTTAAGGGTGTTTCATATCTCCTGAATATTTCTCTCAAGTATCTTTTTGGCTTTAACAACCTCTTCCATTGCGCTGGTTAATACTCCCACTTTATCTTCAAGGTCTGAAATTCTGTTTTCTGCTTCATTAGTTCTGCTGATAAGACTCTCTGTGGAGTTCTGGGTTGAAGATAACTTGTCTTGTAGCTCAGTTTTATACTCTGCTTGAGTCTGCTTTAACTGCTCTATGCCAGTTTTTTTTTTTCTTGCACTGTTTTTCTCAACTCCTCCAAGTGTCTGTTGTGTTCCTCTTCAAAGCGATTGATTCGATTATGTAATTCCTCCCGGATTTCCTCTTTCATAGTATTGAACATGGTAATGATCATATTTTGAAAGTCGTTATCCTGAGTCAGGCTTTCTTGGCCATTTTCCATGGGTTTGTTCTGGTTGGAGTCTAACATTATGGAATTAATTCCTTCAGTGGGAGATTTGTTTACTTGAGTGTTGTTTCTCATGGATTTGCACTTTGACTTTGGCATTGTCGTTTTAACTCTTAAGATCTTCTTTCAATTTCTGTGCGTTTTTCACTAAACTGAATTATTTGGCCTGGGGTTTTGGGGGTGGGTGGAGACGGAGCTTACCTAGATTGAGGTGAGTCCAGGCTGGACCCCGTGTCCCGGGCGGCGGAGTGGAGGGAAGGGAGGATGGGGCGGTCGGCGAGGGCGCTATTTAACCTGGGGAACCTGGGGGGGGGCCCGGGCGCAGAGGGGGTGTCCCCCTCCTCCCAGGCCTTCTGCGCGGCGGCTCCGGCTGGATGGTGGGAGGAGCTGGGTCCCCTGGGCGGCCTGGGGGTTCTGGGGGTGGTGCACGGACAGAGCTTACCTGGGTCACGCGGTGAGACCCGGCTGGACCAGCGCGTGCACGTCCCGGGTGGCGGAGTGCAGGGAAGGGAGCTCATGTGTAGAATTTTGCCAGTTTGTTCTAGTCACAGTGATAAGTAAGTTTCCAAATCCTAAGCTATGACTACAAGCTAAGTTTGAGAATGTGGAGGATTGGGTGCCTGGGAGGGCCCCTTTATTTTCTAAACCCTTAACTAACTGAGCGGGAAACACATATGGATGTATATAATTTTAACTCAAGGTGGGAGAAACACTTTGCAGACATTTGAGCAGAGTAACAAATCGTATTTGTATACATGTAACCAAAACAATAATTTATCAGGTAGAAGGCAGATGGGGGAATAAGATGCCAACCTGTGTCTACAGTGTGTTGTGTTGTTGATGAAGTGCTGTTTGCTCAGGGCCAGCCTCGCTTGTCAGCAACAGAGAATGCAGTGCAGCACATGACTTCCCACATAGCTAGAAGACATAATAAATTATCTCCTATGCAAACAGCACCAGCATCAAAGCAGAACAAACAGACTGTGCTGCCAGATTCCTGAAGATTCCCACTCACCTTCCCATTGGATCTGCTTTAAATAGGAAACTCTTGACACCGTCCTTCAGCGCCTTGATGATATTGGCTTGGTCACATCTATTTAGGGAATATGAGGTATCACTGACATTCTGTTTTGGGGTTGCTGAAAAACAAACATTTTTTTTCTAGTAAGTTTTGTTTTATCAGCAGTACATTTATTCTTTGGGGTTCAGAGTCACTCAAAGGAGAACTAAGGCAGTGTTATCTAGCAGACTTAGGCTGTAGGAATCACCCAAAGGGTGTAATGGAAATAAACATTCTTGGATACAATCTCCAGCATGCTAAATAAGAGTCTCTGGCCAAGTACATGCTTCAGAGACCTTTGTGTGTGTGTGTGTGTGTGTGTGTGTGTGTGTGTGTGTGTGTACAAGAAGGCACTTGAATGTGTGTGGCTGTGAAGGCCCAAAAGTGACATCAGAAATCATTCTGTATTGTTTGGTTACCTCCTTATTGCTTTGCTCTGGGTTTTCCCAGGCTCTGCCTTTTAGGACCAGAATTGCAGGCCATTGCCATATCAACTCCACATTTTTACTTGGGGAATGGGTTTCTGAAGTCAGGTTTTGTTGCCATCTCTGTAGCCTTCCAGGAGTTTTTGAGACAAGGCTAGTGTGGGATATGATCCACAAAAGTCCCACAAGTGTGCTGAGAGTCCCAAGGGCTGGTTTGCTGGAAAATCTTATCAGTGGACATAAGTGTCCCTAAGACAGGGTTGTGTAGATTTCAAGGTCATGAAATCAGCTGTGCTGAGAGTCCCAAGGGCTATTTTGCTGGAAAATCTTACCAATGGACACAAGTGTCCCTAAGACAGGGTTGTGTAGATTTCAAGGTCATGAAATCAGGTGGAGCAAGGGTGGGGCAGATGCAACTGTAACTGGTCTTGTGTGTGGGCAGAGAATCCACATTTCTGCTGGACAACATATTAGAGAAGTCTGCATAAGTCAAAAAAATCCAATTAAGTTCTGATGTTCATATTTTTGAATAACCAAACACCACAAATGTTTCTAGACATTAGTATTGTGAGTAAAATGGTTAGTCTCAGCTGTCAGCTGGACACCTAGGAGGTGATCTCTGGACACACCTATGAGGAATTATCTGGCGAGGCAGCTTCTGGGCATGCTGTAGAGAGAGTCTTATTTGCATACTTAATGTGGGAATGCCCTGCTGTTGCAGTTACTCAGCATGTTGCTGATAAATTCATGACAAAATAGCTTAAGGGAACAAGAGGTTTTATTTTCTCTTTCAATAGTCTGGTTACAGTTCTTAATTCTGCTTGGTGGAAGAGTCCACACCAATACCAGGACCAGGAGAACTGTCCACACCATATTTATCTATCCATAGGACTACTGAGACAAGCATTCAAGACCAGCATTCTAAGTATACCAAACGATGCCAATTTCCTTAACCATCAACTCATTCACTTGCTCACAGATCAGCCCCACCCACTATGGGCTAGGTCTTTCCCATTAACTAGACAATCTCCTGAAGGTTTGCTGGAGCCTAACTTAACCTCCGAGTCTTTACAAATGTGCCCAGGACTCAAACCCTCAACCATATATTTAACACATATATCTGTGGCACTTATCCATAGTTAGCAGGCAGGCAGGCAGCTGAGCAAGCAGGGAAGCATACCTAAGTCTTTGTCTTCTGCTCTTGCCATGATGTGATGTGATGTGATGTGTGCATGTGATGAGATGCAATATGATATGGCCAGTTCCCTCAACTGATGACTCTTCTGCCATGGTGAACTATAACATGGAATTGTGAGATGAAAAAAACAAATATTCTTTCTCCCCAAATTTGTTTGGGGCAGGTGTTTACTGAAACCATGAGTTAGGCAACTAAAACAGTGAGTGAATCAGCCCTTCTTGTTTGAGTGACACAGCCAGGAGGGTAGTGATCATTGTTATACGTGAAACTCTTCAAAATATGTGTCTTCCTAAGATCTTACAGAGATTCATACACATAATGAAAAAAATAAATGCTTAGAAAGGAAAATTGTGGAACTTCTCACATGGAAGCCTTCAGTTAGAAAAGATGTAGACATCTGTCTTTTACTATTTTCTTTCAGGATGGCTCTTTTATCATTCACAGAGGTCAAAAGCTCAGGATTAAGTTTCTGGATGAATCACTGTAGCAGTTGCTCTTAACTATTGCTGTGAGAGAGCACCCAAAATCAAGCAACTTAAGGGAGAAAGGGAGATTTATTCAGCTTACATTCCAGAGGGGAGAAACAGTCTTTCACAGAGGAGGTGGCATGGCTGGCTGGCTGAAGCTGCAGGAGGCTACGTCACAGCAGACATCTTGGAGGCTGAGAGCTGCAAAACTGCTTGCTGCAAAGGCAGACTTCTCCAGGAGGTAGAGTGAGTCTAATCCACCTCAAGGCCCACCCCTCGTGTCTGCCTTCCTCCAGCAAGGTTCCACCTCTCAAGATGCCATGACCTTGCCAAACACATGAAACTGTGGGGGACGCATTTCAAACCATGACAGTCACCAATGGTGATTTGAAGCTTTCTATCTAGGAACTCATATTGTACATAAGACAAGGTCTGATTTTTTTAAAGTACATTCTAAACATCTACTCCGTGTGAATTCATTTTCTAAAATATTTGCTCTAAGATTGTTGTGAAGTCATATAGGCAATCAATTCAAACCATGAAGGCTCACAGAATACATTTTGGGTCATATGCTTACAAAGGTTATTGCCTTACTAACTCAGTTTATTAGATCCTTGGAATTCATGAGACCTTTGTGATTCTGTGTGCACTCCCTTGTAACCTAAAAAGGGAAATGGCCTACACAGATCTCAAAAGAAATGTGTATGGTAGACTGCAGAGCCTCCTCAGAATGTGGGCCTGGTATCAGTGGTGCTCGGGTCTGTTAGGGGCATCACACGCCAGGAAATCCAACCCAGAAGAATTACAGAATCTATATGATTTATGTTAACCTGCAGTGGATGGTCTAAGTCACTATTACCCAATCCACAAGTCACAAATTTGGAAACCATGACATGCAAATGTCAATGTGGGCATGAAGTCTGCAAACCACACGCCAATTCAGCTTTGCACAATGGTCATCTGAAGAGGGTGTGTGCACTTGCTTTCTCCTGTGGTGACTATTTCTGTGTGGTCTTAACACTTATGAACATATCATGTTTGTATTTATTTGTATATTTAAGGGGAAGAGAGAAAGAGAATACACACATGCCACAGCACACATTTGGAAGTCGAATCACCATTTTAAGTCAATTCTCTCCTTCCATTATGTGGCTCAGAAGGTTTGCACAAGGATATATTTATCTGCTAAGCAATCCTCCAAGTCCTCTGTACAGTTTTGATATTGTTTTGGTGACAAGCATAATTATGATTACTATTACAATCAGAAAAAAATCATAAAATTCTCCAACTTCATTATGTGTGTATCATGATGCTTCTCACTGATAGTATAACAGATTGTAGATGGCAGTGGTAGAAGAGTGTGTATGTGTGCTTATGTATGTGTGCATGTGCCTGTGTGTGCACATGCATCCGTGTACATACATGGGTACATGTACTCAGATGTGATGTGTGCATGTCACACACATACACATGTGGTAATTGCTCAATATTTTTAAAGATGGGTTTTAAGAACCCTCTGAATACCAAAATCTATAGATACTTAAGTCTCTTCTGCAACATGGCACTGAGTCATATGTAACACATATACATTTAAATATAATTCTTTCAATCATCTTTAAATGATTTGTAGTATATAATATATCATATAATAGTAATTTGATCAGTTATTTTGCTGTGTGGTTCAGAGAATGATGACAGGAAAAAGTCTATACATGTTCAAGACAGATGTAATTTTCTCAGATATATGTGATCCACTACTATTGTTTGAATCTACAGATGTGGAACTCATAGATATGGTGGAATAACTACATACCTATCTATCTCTCTATATATTTGGTTATGTAGATGTATAACTTATACATTTACATATATATAGACACATGCTATGATGGCATAGCATGGGTCAATTTTTATGTACATCTCTCTAGTCATTTTGCAAATATTTCTTGAACAGTTAATATATGTCAGGTGTTAATGCCAGGAGCTAGAAGACAGCCTTGTGACACTTCTTGGAGGAAGAGAGACACTGTCATGGGGCAAGTGCTGTCACTAACATAATACCTGAAAGGCAGCACATTTTTTCTGTGAACGCCAGGAGCTGAGTCACAGTGTGGGAACTGTCTGCAGTTACTCCTTTCTCCACAGTGGCCACATGTAAAAAAATAGATCCATCATTATTACTTTACAAAATTATTTTGGACCTCTACACTGGAATTAAAATTCTGCAGTAAGATCCTGCAGATATAGCTCAGTTGGTGAAGTGCCTGCCTAACTTACAAAGTCTTGGGTTCAGCCCCCACTCTCCACATGACTGTCTCAAAGCAAATTTCTTTAGTCAGTTCAGCTAAGTTCATCTAGAAATTTGGGGCTGAAACTAGTAATAATTACTAGAAAAAATTGTAGGAAAGGACAATAACTCCTTATTTTCTAGTGCTAGATTGTGATTCTGGTTGACAGACATTCTTCTTTGGGTATTAGAAATGCTAAGAAGAATAATATGCTTGGCAATGTTTTTAAATAAATATTTTGGAAAAGTCTATTCTTTGTCTAAAGCATTCATGATAATGGCAAAGGCATCTTCTTTTCTAGGTTTAGAGAAACCAATCAACAAAGTGTATTTGAAGTTAGAACATGAAAGCTTCCAAACTTTCTCAAAGCAAAGTATTTAATTTTACTTGTTGTGTGCTGTATAATCCCAGGACATACATGACTGGTTAATATGAACTGCACGGTTACAGAGCACTTTTGTCCCTCATCTTTTCTGTGTAGCAGGTCAGAGTCCTGGACTATCCACAGGTAGCAAGAGACATAGTCTCTACTCCTTTCTTTTTTAGGTCTTTCCTTTCTGTCCTCTAAGAACTCCATTGTCTGTCTTAATTCATGACCACATCCACTTACTGGTTCTTTCTTAAATATATTTAAGGACACCCTGTCCCTATCACAGTAATGACTGTCTGTCTTCATAAACCCAGGCTTGGACTGATAGGTAGCATACACCCCCGTGGCAGGGCAGTTTGATGTTAATGCGCAATGTTTTCTTGTTTCAGAGCTGTCTGCTTCGTGAGAGCATCACCAGTGACTTTAAAGCATTCACAGACAAGTTTGGATTTGATGTTCTCATCCTGCTCTCCAGCTCCATGTCAGATGAGCAGCAACCAAAGCAAAAGATTGCTGTGTACTCCCAGAACCTAGAGCTGTGTAATCAGGTGAGCCCTTCTCATGATCCACCTGTTTTGCTCTATCCTGACCCGACTGATAATTGAGAAGAGAATGGATGGATGACTCAGAAGTGATCAGCTTGAGATTTGACTTTAAGAAATGTTGAGATATATTACATTCTGGGTCTCTTTAGAGTGTCTTTATTATTATTATTTTGTGGTACCAATAAAATACCCTACCGTAGGCTGCTTTATAAGGGCAAGAAGTTCATTTAGCTCATACTTCTAGAATTCAAGAGCCTGGCGCTGGCTTTTGCACAACTGTAGTAAGAGCTTTCTAATTAGTGGCATTACGACAGTGGATATATGTTCAGATTATGCAGTGAGGAACTGGGGAGATAGATCAGGGGTTAAAGCCCTTGCTTTGCAAGCAAAGGGACCTGAGTTGAAATCCCCAGACACCATATAAAAATGCCAGGCAAATATGGTGGCTGACCTATATTTCTTGCCATAGAAGGCAGTCTGGGAATTCCCAGAGCAAGCTAACTAGATAGACTAGCCCTAATGGTGAGTCCTGGTTTTAATTAGAGACATAAGCTCACAACATCTACACCCATCCACATACAAATACATATGTACATACACATACACTCATGCACATACCCATACATGCATACATACATACTGCATACATACATACATACATGAAAAGGAAAAGTATACATTGAGCTAGGAAGCAAAAGAACGAACTGAGACAACTGAACTTGTTTTATAACCACTCATTCTCATGAGAAACAATCTAATCTCATGAAATCTTCACCAATCCTATTTAGGGACAACCTGATGACTTCATGTTCTACTTCTTAAATGTTCCACCACCTCGACATAAATAACCTCCACCATCCTGGGCAGTAGGCTCTTGGTGCATGAACCTTTGGAGGATCCAAAACTACACCAGAGCCTCATATCTGCTTTTTCTATCTTAAATCCACAGAAAGAACCATCAGTTCTTTCTCACCCAAATGGTTAGTTCTCCTAGGTGTACTGTCTTCTTCCAAGACTGCTTACAATCTTGGTCTCTGCCTCGATACCTGTGTGGTACCTGATGTTTACTAACTAGCGATCTGATGTTTTAACAAAAGTGTACTTACATGCATGTGCAGAAATTAAAAAAAAAAAAGAAAAATTAGGGGCTAGAGAGATGGCTCAGGGGTTAAGACTCTGTCTCACAAGCAGAAGGTTCTGAATTCAGATCCCAGGTCCTAAGTAAAAATGCCAGGCAGAAAAGGTGGCGACCTGCACTTCTGGCCCTGTTGAGTGGAGCCTGAGAAATCCCATAGCAAAGCAAGAAGGAGGTAGAAGCAATCCAGGATGATTCCTGAAGTCACCCTTGGACCTCCACAGGGACATGCAGTGCCCTTTGATACACATGCACACACACACACACACACACACACACACACACACATACCATTAAATACATAAATAATAAGAAAATTAGGAAAGACAAAATACAAAGACTGTTTGCATGCTCTCACAAACCCTTGTGCCTCTCCACAGATCTGCTGTGAGCTGGAAGAAAGTCAGAATCCTTGCCTGGAACTGGAGCCCTTTGAATGTGGCTGTGATGAGATGCTGGTGTACCAGCAAGAGGACCCTTCTGTGACCTGTGATCAGGTGGTTCTCCTGGTCAAGGAGGTAATCAACAGGAGGTGTCCAGAGATGGCCTTTAATAGCCGGACATCCTCAACAGAAGCCATGGCAGGAAGTGCCCCCCTCTCCCAGGGCTCTTCTGGAATTATGGAACTGTATGGTTCTGACGCTGAGCAACAGCCCAGTTCTGTGAATTTTATTGAAAACCCTCCAGATCTCAGTGATTCTAACCAGGCTCAGGTGGATGTCAACATAGATCTGGTTAGCCCAGACAGTGGGCTGGCCACCATTAGGAGTAGCCGTTCATCCAAGGAGAGCTCGGTGTTCCTCAGTGATGACAGCCCAGTGGGAGAAGGAGTTGGCCCCCAGCACAGCCTTCTCCTAGGATTTGACTCCTACAGTCCCATCCCTGAAGGAGCGGTTGCAGAGGAGCACACTCGGTCCGGGGAACACAGCGAACACTTTGACCTTTTCAACTTTGACCGACCACCTATGGTTTCTGGGCAGTGCCAACCATACTCCCATTCTTCGGGCCACTCTCCAGAAGATGACTTCCCTAACAGTGACTCATCAGGAGGACATCTCCCAGCTGGACCCAAGGGACTTGACGAGATGGGGACCAACATGTCCAACTACTCCTCCAGTTCACTTCTGTCAGAAGCTGGCAGAGACAACCTGGTGGAATCTGATGAAGAATTTACCCAAAGACAAGAAAGCCTTGTAGACAGCTCTGTAAGAGATTTGAGTTTAACAGGTTTTGTTGGAGATGACGCTTCTCCTCCAGAAAGGCTGACAAATATTGGAAAGAAGATCCCACCAACACTAATGAATAGCTTTGTAGAAAGTTCACCATCTGCCAAAGATTCAGCCCCCCTCTATTCAGAAAATACGATCCAAAACACAATTGATCCAGGACATCTGGGGCCACCTCAAACTCGTATGCGGTGCAGCAGCTGGTGGGGCAACTTGGAAAATGACTCAAAGAATACTGTGGATGCATGGAGCTCTGTTGAACAAGAGTCTGCTGTGTTCCAAAACCCTGAGCTATGGAAAGGCACTGTAGAGAGGAGAACCTCAGATTCTATGTTTCCATCAAAGAGTCTCGAATGCCCCAAGTCAGATCCTTGGGAATCTGAATTTGGTCAGCCAGAACTGGGTGGTGAAGACATTCAAGACCAAAGTGGAGAGAGTTTGCGGCATCAGCAACTGCCTGTCAAGAAGCTACATTTGCCTGACGTGTCTTCTCAAGGAACAAACCACCTGATAGAAGACTTTGCTGCTTTGTGGCATTTGGGCCACTCTCCAACAGTGATGCCAGAGCCCTGGGCAAATCCTACAGACACTGGTGAGCCCACAACTACAGGGGCCTTTCCAGCCTGGGGTGCATTTGCTAAAGAAGGTAATGCTGAAGTTTTAAATAATACCTGGAATCTTCACCCAGCTAATAGTGAGACACTCGTGCAGGATCCAAATGAGTGGACTATGACTGAAAGTGGGTTTTCTTTTTCTTCATCAGACCTACTGGACAATTCTCTTAGTGGGGAAAATGATGCAGCTGCTCCAAATATCTGGGGCAAGAAGAACCACTCCAAGGACAGTATCCCTGCACCTGGACATCCCAGTTCTGATCTGGATCAAAAATGGAATAATTCCAAGGCACTGAGAGAAGATCTGAACAGTCTGAAGGGTCCAAAAGCTAGAGGGAAGGGATATGAAAAGGAAGCTTCCTGGAACCTCTTTGAGGAGAGTATCAAGAAAGGAGGATCAGATGCTCTGGCTCCTTGGGAAGACTCCTTCTTGTCATATAAATGCTCTGATTACAGTGCATCTAATGTTGGAGAAGATTCTGTGCCATCCTCTTTGGATACCAATTACTCTACCTCTGACTCTTACACATCGCCAACATGTGCTGGAGATGAAAAAGAAATGGAAAGCAAACTCTTTGTTAAAGATAATGGTTTCAAGACAAAAGACGCTGTCACTGGTGCAGAGGAGGCTGAAATTCCTTCACTGTCACTGCAACAGACACCGAGAAACCGAAGCAGTTCAGGGTCCTGAGAACCTAGACATGTGGGCTCCATCTCATGAAGACCACCATGGGCTTAAAGCAAATGCCACACAGGAGCCAGAAAAAGACTCATTCAAGACAGAGTACCCAGAGGAAAAGAATGCCTCGGTGGAGGATGATGTGGGAGAAAGCAGTCAGTCCAGTTACGACAACCCCAGCATGATGCAGATGTACAATGAGACAAACCGGCAGCTCACACTTCTACACAGCAGCACCGACTCACACCAGGCAGCCTCTGACAGCCCAGATATGTGGAACAGGGTGATTATGGAGGATACACAGTCCACTGCAACGATCTCAGATATGGATAATGACTTGGACTGGGATGACTGTAGCGGGGGTGTGGTGATCACTGGTGACGGTCAAGAAGAAGGCTACATGGCTGAAGGCACTGAACCAGAAACCAGGTTCTCAGTGAGACAGCTGGACCCCTGGGGCACTGAGTATCAGGAAGTGAATCAGGCAGAATGGGAACTCTCTACTGAGCCAACTGGCGACAATGCTCCCAACAAGTATCACACCCTGAATGAGAAAAGTGGGCAACTAATTGCCAATAGCATTTGGAATTCTGTCATGGAAGATAAAGACATGTCATCACTCAAATTACCATGCCAACCATACATGACAAATTCAGAACAGAGCAGTCTGCCTCCTGAAAGTCCCAGCCAGTCAGTAAGTGGCAAGGATAATCACACGCTAGAAACCTCTAGAATCAGTGAGTCAACAGCTTGTACACCTCATCCTGACAACCAGGACACACGAACAGAGACCCTGCAAGGCGACACCACATCCTTGACAACCAGGCTTGAAGGTCCAAGACAGTTTGCACACTTGAATTCACAGACAGTCCATAGTCATGGGTACAGAGACAGTGAGAAGGAAGCCCCAGGAGCCTGTGATGAGGAGCATCTCCGTCAAGAGATGCCCACAGGCTCTGGGGTTGATCGTACCCCAGTGATTCCTGGAAAAGAGCCAAGTGACCAGGACTTATCTTCTCCAGTTACATCTGAACAACAAGAAGTGTACATGGAATCAGGACAAACCAGTGATCTTTCAGTCTCCTTTGATCCTCAAACCAACGAATCAGAGGAGGCTTCTGAGACAGAGGAGTCTCATAATCCAGAGGTGTTCATGGGTAACTTGCAATCAAGACTGACCAACAATGGCCCCCTCATGAGTCATAGCAATTCAACGGAAACTCCTGAGACGTCAGGTAGGGTAAATCTAATAAAACCTGTACCATCCTCTGAAATGGAGTATGAGAAAACTGAAGAACATAACATTTTGGAGCTGGAGAGAGTAGATGAAAGGCCCTCTCATGAATTTCCTCAAAGCCTTGGCATTTGGGATGGTCCTATGGACAGTGGTGTTTGGGACAGTCACATAAGCTCTGAGGTAACTAAGAACCCTGAAGTTCCAAGCACTGACGATGATTTTCAGGGAGCCTGTTCACCTGGAACTAGACATAGTATTTCTAGTGTGTGTATGCATTCAAGTGCATCAAGTCCTGACTTGAGTGACTCTTTAGCTGTTTCACCCTCCTGGAGCCACAGACCCAGTGCTGAGCACCAGGAAGAGAATCGAGGGAATAGGAATGAACAGAATCTCCAAGAAGCAGAAATAATCACCACCAAGGCCCAAGAAGAACCAGCTGTTGAAATGGAGGACTTGGAGGAAAACAGAAAGGATGAATTTGGAAAGGCCTTTGATCACAAAGGTGCTAAATTCACAACGATTTTGAATGATTCAATGAATGGTGGTGATTCCTTATCCTCTTCATCGAGCCCTGAAACAGATAAATATTCTGAATACCCTGGTATATACCAAGAAAGAAACATAATGATTACCTACCAAGAGAAAATAGAATGTGATTTTCCGGAAATTGTCCAGCCAGAGGATGCCAGGATCACTTCCACAAGCTCCACCTCTGATGATGATGACAATGATGATGATGATGATGACGATGTAGCTAATGGAGAATCAATAGAGAATAAGATCCACTTGACCACCCGTCAGGTTGCTCAGAGTAAATGCAAAGTTTGGGATCCAGTGGATGAATCTAAACTCTTGCTTTCAGAAAAGCCCAAGTCTGAGTTTTCTGTCCACATCAGTCCTTCAGAATCTGCAGAGAACGAAAGCAAGTCTAGCCCACTCAATGACAATCAGCAAAGCAGCTCTGATCAGTGGAATTTTTCTCCACTCATGGAGCCTGAAGCACAGGTCATCTCTGTAGAGGAGGAGAGATCTGAAGAGACAGGGAAGACAGAAGATGAAATACGGCAAAGGTCTCCCAGAATCAAACAGAAGAGTGGAGAGCATTCTAAATTAGAAATGCTTGGCTTCTCAGCTAAGAGCATCGAGTGGTGGCACACCCCTCCACAGGAGGAGAGACCAACAGAAAGCACATTTGAAGGCGAATTTTCTGACTCAAGGAGTGAGGTACAGATGAATTCTTCAGTATGCCAGAATGCAGGCCCCTGGGGTATACCTGTTCAGAGTGATAAGCAATCCACGGAAAAATTCTACATGAATCCTTTCAATGATGAACCTCTGTCACTCTTTTTAGATAACAATAGTGACAACTCACGTGAAAAACTTTGGAACATTCAGCCCAGGCAGCCAGACCCGGATGCTGATCAGTTTAGTCAGCTAGTGATATTGGACCAAATTAAAGAAAAAGAAACCAGTCAGCAAACCTTCAAAATTTCTGATAGAGAAGAGCTCCCTACTGAAATTCCTACCCAAGAGCAAGGTCAGGAGACCACGCTATCTGTCTGGGATCAGGAAGAGCCAGCATTTATTCACTCCAATGAAAATGAAGGCATTAGAGCTAATGTTCCGACTACTGAGTGTGAAGAAGCAAATTGGTGGGAACAAGAAAGATCCTCTCTTGGTGGAATAATGCATCCAAGCATGACCCCAGATAATCCACCTGCTGTCAGTGTTCTTATGCATCTAAGAAACAAGTCGGGCTCTGAATGGGATGGCTCCAGCCCAGGTGAAGACCCCCAACATCCCTTTGTTCCAGATATTTTACATGGTAACTTCCAAGAAGGTAGGCCACAGGCCTCTGCTCCACCCGACTTGTGGGTGGGTGTCAAGCAACCCTTCACTTCAAAAGCAGATGCTGAGAACCCCGATATTCTGACTCACTGTGACCAAGGCAGCAATTCCCAGGCTTCCAACAGTCCTGATATATGCCAGGATCCTGAAGCAAAGCAAGAAACAGAGCGGTTCAAGAGTGTTTTTTCAGAATCTGAGGAGGGATCCAGTGAACTTCATGTCACCAAGCCACAGATGAATGAAGAGTCCATTCAGAAATCTGAGCTGACCTCAGTCTTGGACAATTTGGAACTCCATTCTGAAAAAGCAATTCCACTCTCTGCAATCAGCAATGGAGAAGATATAACTGATTCATCACCTCAGCTCTCCTCTCAGAAAGATTCTCCTGAGCCATGTGAAGACGGTGACCACACAGGGTTAAAAGCATTAGGAAAGGGAGCCAGCCCGCATACCATGCCAACTTTGGAACCTGTGAACAGAATGATCCCAGGCATTAGAAATGTGGAAACTAGCATTTTTGTAACTCACCAGGAATCAATTGTGGAAAACAATAGCTCTTGGGAATCAGAGGACATTTTCCCTGAAAGTCAGCCGGGAACTATAGCCTTGCTTAATTGTGAGCAGCCCTTTGCTTCTGAGAATCCAGCTGTACTGACTGACGTCTTACTAGCCTCAGACACCTGCCTAGATGTCAGTGAAGCGGCCTTTGACCATAGCTTCAGCGATGCCTCAGGTCTCAACACGTCCACGGGAACAATAGACGATATGAGTAAGTTAACGCTCTCGGAAGGCCATTCCGGAACACCCGTGGATGGGGATGCAGGGAAGCAGGACATCTGCTCCTCTGAAGCCTCATGGGGGGACTTTGAATATGACATAATGGGCCAGAATATCGATGAAGATCTAGTGAAAGAGCCTGAACATTTTCTCTATGGTGGTGACCCTCCCTTGGAGGAAGACGCTCTGAAGCAATCGCTGGCGCCCTACACTCCTCCCTTTGATTTGTCGTACCTCACAGAACCTGCCTGTGGTGGTGCCGGAATAACACAGGAAGCAGTGTCTCCAGAGGATGCGTCTCTTGGGAGTGAAGCAAAGGAGATGTTGCTCTCTGCCCTTCCAGACCAGAGTGATGGAAATCACACTGAGACCCAAGGCATAAAACCTGGACAACAGCTGGCTGTGCTGAATATCCATGAAGACCCTGAGGCCCTTTCTTCCCCTGTAGGAGGATCGGTTTCCAACCCTGAATCATCTCCATCTAACATTGACTGGGAATTGGAAATGGAGCATTCAGATTCACCAGCAGGTGGAGACATGGGACCACCAAATGGTAAGCAGTGCCCCACTTCCAGTCCCCAGAAACTGGCATGCTGATTAAATATTATAGATTCTCTTCCTACTGGTGACGATAAGAGAGGAGCAAATTCTATTTTCAACACATACGTAACCAATTCCTGTGTAACAATACATGCAACGCTCATACACATTTCATCTGTGCATATGACAACTAGACAAGTCTAGACAATAAGCAGATTTGTTAAAAATAGCTTGTTGTATGTGATCATTTCAAAAGTTGCATTTCATATGATGTGTTAATTAAGCTTCATTCTCCCCTTTCTCCCTTCCTGTGCTAGGTATCAGCAAGGAAGTTTTAGAGTTAGAAGAAGAAAAAGCAATCCTCACTAAAGAGTCTGATCTGATAAAAGCAGAATACAAGGAAGAACTATGTATGGAGAAGAATGGAGATCACACTGAACTATCCGCAGACTACATACTCGTTAGTCAGGAAAGAGATTCACCCTCGAAGCCAGAGGCCTGTGAACCAATAGAAAGAATAACTGAATCTGAAACAGTGGGCCTAAGTTCCAAAGAAACAGGCCCCCCAGAAAGTCAATTAACAAGCTTCCCAGACACATGTCAGCCTACTTTAAATGAAGGCAAAGATCACTCTGCAGAGAAATCACCTTCCAAGGATGGCAAGGAGGCAACTCTTGAAAGCCCTGCCCAGGACCAGAGATGGATGGTCTTGGGCCACGGTAAGGAGAGTGATCTTTCCACAGAAGCCGGAGACTCACAGTCTGGGCCATCGGGCAAGACTGTGGAACAGTTCCTAGATCTCAGCTTGGATGAGGGTCCCCGGAAGCAGGTTTCCAAAGAAAAGAACATTCTAGAATCAGTAGCACAAGAGGAAGTTTCCAGTTTGGGCAGCCAATCATGGAAGAGCAAGAGTCGTAGCCGGGCTGGCCGGGCTGCAGTTGTGGATGCAGTTCCTATGCAGGCTGTCACTCAGGAAAGCGAGTGGGAAATGCTTTCGACACAGCCTTCTCAGAAAAACAGGATTCCCACACGGGAAACAGAGGAGACGGAGTTCTTTGGGCCCGGAACCAGGAAACTAAGGCCACAGGGGTAAGCAAAATGCACATCGATTTATTGTTTCCTAAGCTATTTTATTTAGAAACCATGGAAAAAATAAGGGGTAATGACATATGAAATCCTTGGTGATAGGATCTTTTTTTACATCTCAAACAAGACATGCCACCAATAAAAGCAGCCGTGAGAGAGACATAACCAAAATGAGGATTTGTGTACATTTGAGCCCAGATCAGGCCATTCTTCCAAAGTCTGCACTCACCCCACTGCCTTCCACCCCACCTACTGCAGCACCTGTGCAGCTCTGAGCAGGCGATGGAAGTAAAAGGGCCGACAGCAGCACATCTCCAGCACTGACTGTGTGCAGGACGGTTTGCATACATGGTCTTGTTTTATCCTCACATGCCGGTGTTAGGACTTGGGGGGGATAGGGAGTGAGGCTGAGCATGTGTGGGTATCACTTGGAGCCCCATGAACAAAGAGAAAGTGACAGGGGGGAGACACTTAAGAAAAAAAAATATATATCTAGAGTTGAGAACCTGGTAGCCCAGCATCCATAACTTATCCTTAATGTGGGAGAACATTAGAATAGAAGAGATGGCTTATGGTCAGAGAAGACAAGGAGAGAGTCACCATGACAGCCTGATTTGAAGAAGACACAGGAAGGGATGGGCAGAGAGACCAGAGAACTTGGAAAGCAGAAGAGAGAGACCCTGGGTAAGTTCATAATCTTTCATAGTCTCAGACATTGGTAAGGGTAAAGAATAGAGGTGTGGTCTTCACAAATGACCACCTGGCCAACGTAGAGGCCTTACAAAACGCCAGCTGTGGCTACCAAGCAATGGAAGAGGAAAGAGCGTCGTTCAGAAGGAGAACCTCCAGGCTCAGGAGGCTTCTGTAACTTTCCTGTATTTAATCAGTTTGCGCACTTTGCACTTTAATACTTTTCCTCCGCCAAGACCCCGTACCTTTCCGGTGGACACACCGCCTGTTGATCAGAAAGGGAGTTTCTTAGTTTATGTAAGCACCTGTCAGGTAGATGACCAGAAGATTCCACAGCAGAGTGAAAATCAGTGTGAAACATTCATCCCCCCAAGGAGTAGAAAAACTGTCAAAATATTGAATCAGCAATCCCGTCATTTATTTGTCCAGAGTACGACTTTTGAGACTTTCTGTGTCCCTCGGTAGCCAAGGGGCTCAGGTTAGAGAGATGGCTCAGGAGTTAAGACACTGCCTCGCAAGCAGAAGGTTCTCAGTTCAGATCCCAGGTCCCACGTAAAAATGCTGTGAGGAAATGGTGGCAGCCTGCAGTCTGCATGTCTGGTTCTGGTGGGTGGAGTCTGAGAAATCCCAGAGCAAAGCAAAAAAGGAGGTAGAAACAATCCTGGATGATTCCTGAAGTCATCCTTAATCCTCCACAGGAAAACATAATGCCACCTCAGAGAAAGAGAGAGAGAGATAAAAAATAATTTAAAAAAAGATTTGGGGTTCTGTTGACAAGGTTGGCCCTCATTGGACCTTAAAAGTCAGTCAAGTAATAGATAATACCATGTTTTCACTTTAAAATGGGGCACTGAAAAGAGCATCTTTTTCCCACTCAGTATGGGAGCATACCACACAGGCACAGTGAGTCCCAGTATCTGAACTCAGCTGTGGCAAGTTATATTTAGGACTGACCCCAAGCTTAAGATTCCCTTATCTATATAGTCAGTGGGCTGGACTAGACGATTTCACAGAATTAAATTTTGTGAAGTTAATTTGTGCAGAAATAGGGGAATGTCCAAGAGAGCTTTGGTACTTACAAAGTGTATTTCTTACTGAAAGTAACTGAGAAAGCAGAAAGAAGAGCAGGAAATACTGAAAGCTATTGAAGAGCTACGAGGAGTAAGAAGCTGTGCTGTATGTAGTCAAGTGCCTTCTGATAAGTCAAGGCCTTTCATCAGCCTGCTCTCTTTAAGCTACTTCCTTCAAGAGAGACCCAGTGGCTAATGGATCCATCATCCTGCTGACATCGCTGTGGCATGAAGCTGTTTGGCTTCTTGTCTGCATCTTGCATCTGTCCCTGAAAGCTACTGGATGACCCAGCACTCAGTCCTTCCCTTTGCCCAGGGCTGCTGAGCTTATCTCTTCGTGCCCCTCTTCCCACTCCCCTTCATGCTCATTTCTTCTCTCCTAGCTTCTGTAGTAAAGAGACTTTTATCACTGGCACTGCTTTTAGTTCATTTACTCTGAATATATTTGGAAATTTCTCTCTCTCTCTCTCTTTTTCTCTCTCTCTCTCTGGGGAGAATATCGTGTCCAACCATTGCTTCAGGGCAGAATGTATGATTCAGTGGTAGAATACTTCCCTAGTATGCCTGAGACCCTGGGTTCCATCCTTAGTATTGCAAAACAAAATAAAACAAAAAGCAAGCAAGCAAACAAAAACCACAATGGTTCTCTAGGTATCCCTTGAGCACATGTTAGAAATACAAATCATCACTCTCCCAGGTGTCCCTTTAGAGCTAGGACTTCTAGGGTCAAGACCTAGCCAGCCTGGCTTCAGACAGTCTTCCCTGTGTTTCAGATACATATTTAAGTTTGAGAACTTTTGTTCTAAGTCACAGTCCTAGCTAACGAAAGAGTGAGACACACAAATCATGATTCAGATAGCGGTGACCACTGTCCTTTTACATTTATTTGCCTCCTGAACACTCTGTGTGTGAGGTCTCAGTTGGTGGTGTGACTGTGGGAGGTCTGGGGAGAGGGTCTGGTAAAACTAGACAGAGGAGTCCCCTGAGGGCGCCTGGGCAGAGCACATTCAGGGATTGTTTATATCATTCTGACAGAGGAGATGGGATCCATGACCATGATGGCCTTTCCCTGAGCCAGACATGGAAGAGCAAATGAGACACTAACTTAGTGTTCATTTGCTTTTGTAATTATAGTTGATAATTTGGTATGATAGGTTTGGTGAGTTGGCAGCTATAATCAAAAGCCTTTTAAATTACAATTTTCTTTCTTTTGCTCCTTTCCTCCTTCCTTCCTCCCTCTTTCCTTCTTTCCTACTTCTCTCTCTTTTCTTCCTTCTTTCCTTCCTTTCCTCCTTCCTTTCTTCTTCCCTTCTTCCCCCTCTTCTTTCCTCCCTCCATTTCTTCCTTCCTTACTTTTACCTCTCCCACCCTCCTACTCTTCTTTCATCCCTTTCTTTTTTCTTTCCTTCCTTTCCTTCCTCTCTGATTCCTTTTGTCATAGTTAGACACAGGTATCAACTTGATGGTTAAGGGTACAGGATTTATAGAGAATTAGTAGTTGAATTAAGCCCAGAGCCAACCTGCAGGAGATTGTCTAGTTGATGGGGAAGGCCCAGCCCATGATGGGTAGAACTAGGCCTTGGACAGGTGAATAAAATACAGACAGCTGGTTGAGGAAGTTGGCATCCTTCTGTATACTTGGCCAGATATGCTGGTCTGGCAAGTAAGGATTGTCCCTCTCTCAGCTGTTATGTGGAGATGGTGTAGTCAATTTCTTCAATCCTGATATTGGTGTGAGTGCTCTTCCCAAGCTGAACAAACAACTGTAACCAGAAATCATTGTTCCCTTAAACTATTTGCTGGTGATTTTATCAGCCATGCAGAGTAACTGCAATAGAATTTGGTATCAGAAAAGTGTGGTATGCTGATAAATCTGGCTATGTGGCTTTTGTGGTTTCCGAATGTTTTTGTTGGAGAAATTGGAAATGTTTGAAGATTCTTGTGAATGCAAAAACATTTGAGCATAGTTTAATGGGTAATTTGAAAAATAGTGATGCTGAGAAGTCATACGTTATTTGGGCCCAGTTTGCGATGAAGGGAACAAGGACTTTGTTTGGTAAAGTTGAATTTCAAGACAATGGACTGGTTTGCTTGATAGAGGAGAGCCGAATTGATGGCCGTGAAGCTTTGAATGTGAAAAAGGCAGGCAGCAGAACAGCTGCCATTGTTGGAGAAATGAACATCAGTGAAGGAAAACCTAGTGATTTGCACTGGGATGGTGCAAGATGTGAATACCACCCTACGGTGATTCCGTGTTTTGAACACTCAAATTCCCTCGGGGGCCAAAAGCCAAAGCTGAAGTTATTTCTTGCTCTTTGGAAATTTTGGCTGCCTAGAAAGCCAGAGTCAGCATATAGCAGTGGTTCAAGTGGACCAAGCAACATTTCAAACTCACTGAGGAGTTTGTCAAAATTAACTAGGAAGTACTGGTTTTGATTCTTGAACTTAAAGGGTTTAAGGAGACCAGTAGAAGTTTGGCACCAAGTGGCAACTTTGGAGTTTCTACAAAAAAAGATGAAGCTTTTAGCTGAAGAGGCAAATCTAGTGTTGTTGGAGGTGCCAGAACCATGGGATGTGTGCTGAGAACACCTATGAGTGGAGAATCTGCCTGTTTCAGAGGAACACTGCTTATGTAATTTAGAGCTGTGAAGAGAGACTGGGATTGTCTAGAATCTTTGCACTATCATGATTATGTGACAAACAATAGAAGATGGACATTGAAGTACAGCATGTAACGTTTGATTTACTGGACTTTGGCCTTAATTTGATGTTTTCCCATTGTCATCATGCTCCTATTTTGATGTTTTATTTGTGATAAAGTCTTTAACTTCTTTTGCTTTAATAGTTTTTTTAACTGCTTGGTCAGTAAATTGATTGTCTTTATGAAAAAGAATCATAGAAAATTGTTTTAACTCTCAACAGCCTCATTTAATAGTCTTTATGGTTACAAAACTTTGAACTTTTAAAATGTTGGAACTGAACTTTCAATGAGAGAGAATTTAAATTTTTTTTAAAAATTTATCTATGAGAACTTTTGGGGTTTTGAATTAAAATTAAATGTATTTATGAGACAAATTTAACATCTGTGGGGACAAGGATTGAGGGCTACAGTTTAAAAAGCGCTGTGTTTTTGTGTCAACTTGACAAGGGGTAGAGTGTTATAATTAGATACAGATGTCAACTTGATGGCTGAGGGTTCAAGTTCTGGGCACATTTGTAAAGAATTAGTAGTTGAGAAAATGTGGTAAATCTATACAATGGAGTACTACTCAGCCATCAAAAATGATGAATTACTGGAATTTGCCGGGAAATGGATGTCATTAGAAACAATTATATTAAGTGAAGTATCCCAGACCCAGAAAATTAAGCGCCGTATGTACTCCCTAATAGGTGGCTCCTAATACCAAACCCACCCAGCCCATCTTGAGACACTCATAGGTAAATCTATGTATTACCTACAATAATTGCAAGGATTATGAACAGGAGGGATGGGGTTGGAGGGCCACACCAGAAACAAGGAGAGAAGTGACCATGTTACAGTAGAGAAAATAGACCTCCATCAAGGACTGCAAGAAAGTAATGTGACACCTAGTTAAGTTCACAGACATTCGTTCCTGATCATTTACAACTAAGGGGGTATGAACTCACCAGAAGGGGAGGGCAAAAAAAAAAAAAAAAAGAATTAGTAGTTGAGTTAAGCCCAGAGCTAACCTGCAGGAGATTGTCTAGTTGATGAAGAAGGCCCAGCCCATGGTGGGTAGAACTAGGCCCTGGACAAGTGAATAAAATACAGAGTTGAGGAAGTTGGCATTCTCCTGTATGCTTTGGCCAGACACTCTGGTTTGGCCAGTGAGAATTGTTCTTCTCTCAGCTATGGACATGGTGTCACCAGTTTCCTCAGCCCCTTGGTGATGGTGCATGTTCTCCTGCCATGCTGGACTAAGAGCTGTAACCAGACTATGGTTCCCTTGAGCAGTTTTGTCATGATTTTATTAACAACATGCAGGCGAACTGTGACACCTTTCTTCCTTTGGGACTGCGTGGGACCAGCACAAGTTGCTATGACACAAAGAGAAGCTTAAGTCAAAGCCCCTCAGTGTTCATTTGAGCTTCCAAATATTTTTGTGGTCATGGCTTTTATAGAAAGAGACAGCTCTGAGTGTCAAGAGCGGCACACCTAGCTCAGCAGCTCTGTGGGAAAAGCACTGGAATAATCCTTCTGTTCTGTGGTTTCTAATTGGTGGGAGAATCCATCCCAATGTGCCTCTGGATGAAGAATGCGTGGAAGAAATTTCCTGCTTCAGGAAATTAAAAAAGAAACTCCAGTAAAAACTGGCAATGTTTGAGGATGGTTGAAGCACCGTGTTCCGACAGCAGGTTATGTTGATGTTATTAGTGCACAGCAGAAAAGATGGTATACATTTAAATTAGGGAATTCAACTCTGGCCAAACTGAGATTTTGATACTGAAAAGTATTTTGAGATTAGCTGGTATAATCAAGCAGTGTTGGTGATTTTATTAAATATAGGTTAGTATAGTCTTAAGCATGAAGTTTAAAAAAGAGAGGTGCTCAGGGAGAAAAGAAGACATGTCCAAGAGCACAGATTTGAGCTTCTTTTAAGTGTACTCAGCAGGACGTGTGCATATGGGCTCCTCCAGGAAGAGTCACTATTATCTGGCCGATCTATATTTCTGAAGTCACATATGTGGCTCTCAAGTTACCTTTCAGTGGCTTGCTTGAGACCGCCCTCCTACCCACCCCCAAACACACATACTTTTCAATCTCAATTGGGAAGAAGATAAGTGAGGTGACTCTAGAGATACCTTGGATGAAATTACAATCTGATGGAATGCAACTGGGAGTTAGTAGGGTTACTAACCGAATGTCCTTTCCCTGTAAATGGGGTTTCTGATGAGATTCCTAGAAAACTGAAGGTTTTATGGAAGGAAGGGAAAATGTCTTAAGTAGTTGCTAAATGTGCTGTAATTGCTGTGAGTGAGAAGCTTCCATTGGATGTAGGGGCAAGAGGGGTTTCTCTCTCTTCCCATGTCCCCAAGATTTTCCCTATGTTTCTGTTGTGCCTTACCAGCCCATCCTCATTAGCCAAAACCACATAGAAGTCAAAAAGTGAAAAAGCTTGACAGAAAACAAGGCATGGAAAGTTGGGGAATGAAGTCAGAGAGGTGAGCAGATGTTATTTGGCACAGCTGGCCTAGTGGTGGATAGAGAGTGACAGAATCTCAGTTTCTGAAACACGTCCTGAGATATGAACATACAAGATTAGCTAACATCTTCCAATGCACTGCAGGATTAGTTTCCAAGGTTCATGTGAGACCTTCTGGAGAAAATGCCATGAAAACAGCAGTGTTGAAGAAGTCAAGCTACTAGTCCTGACCAGCAACAATCTTGCCCCTTCTGTTTGCTAATATCAGGAGATATTTTGGTTAAGCAACTGGTATGAAGGATGTTGTCTTCTAATTGGTGAAGATGAAGGCCCTGCAAGATTTTCCCACAGCCAAGGCTTATCCAGCCCCAGATGGCCATGTTGCCAAAGTCAAGAACCTGTTCTACCCACTACCTCATTTTCTTCTTACCCTTATTTTAACCTAGAAAGACCTTCCACTTATTTTGTTGGTTTTTATCAAATCTGTCCATCTAGAAAAAGCTGAAGTCTGCTTCCTCCTGTTCATCATAAACCCCCTAGTGTTTAGAGTTAGCACCTCCTAAATATTCTCATGCCAGCATAATTTGAATTTTTACATTATATGTATTTGAGACAGGGTCTCACTAAGCTTTCTATATGGACTAGGCTAGCCTGGAGTTTTAAGTAATCTTCCAGCATCTGCCTTTGAAGTGTTGGGATTACAAGTGCACACCATAATTTGCTTTCAATGAAGCTGTAAAAATGTCAAGTGTTTGCAGTTCTATTCTCCAAGGCAGCCAAGCTGGATTGAGTTTATGCATAGCATGCATCTTGTTTTGCTGAAGCTACAAGGACCTCATTTTTCTCTTCCCGTGATATGAGACCAGAGTTACTTCTGTCCAGCATAATTCCCCTAAGGTTCTTTAGAGTGCTGGTCTTCATTTCTCTGACCCTTGTGAAGGAAACAAGTGTGCCTCACTGTGTCTTGGTCACCTGCTGCCTGCACCGTGACTATTAACAATCTCCTCTGTTTGGTGTCCTTGTCCTTTTTGGAAAAAAACAACTATTTTTTTAATTACATTTATTTATTTTTCCCCAATCATACAAGCTTAATAGATTCCCTGTCTCCTCCCTCCCTCCACCTCTTCCCAGTCCCCCTTGCACCCTTGCTCTCCTTTTCCCCTTCCTTCCATCCTCCACCCTCCCCTTCTCCCAGTGTCTCCCCCTTCCTCCCCTCCCATTCATTTGAACATCCTTTAGTGTGAATGCCAAACTTCTCTCTGAGGACTCCACTCTAGTGATGTGTAAGGACTCAGTGGCATTGCCCAGAGCCCTTTCTTGGGTTCCCCTTTGGTATGGGAACATTATTATGACTGTCAATCCCTTGCCTCTAAGGATCCTAGTGCCTGTGATCCATGCTAGACTTTCAGGGGTTGTTGACATGTCAGTCATTGCACAGGTCATGCAAAGGCTGATTATGGCTACTGCGACCCTAACTTGTGTGGAGTATCTTGCATATTGTTGGTCCTCCCCATCTTTAGGCTCTTACAATCTTGCCTCCCTCCTGAGTTTCCCTGAGTTTTAGGATGGGGAGAGATTTGGCTTGTCTGGTTCCAGGTGAATTATGTAGGGTCTGTGGTGTTCTGGATTGTGGTTTGTTGTTTTCAGTTTTGCTGTTCCTGCATCACCCTTGGCTCCATCCTGATTAGTATTGGAGGTCACCTCTTAACAAAAGATAAAAGGCTGTTTAAATGAAATCTTATTATAAGAGGAGATTCAAAGATAGATGGAATAGAAGTAGGAGACTGCAGTGACTGGGGAGGGGGGTCAGTCTCCCCTTTGCAGGATGGTTACTATCTATCTGCCAGTCACTTTACCATCCCTGATTGGTGAGATCAAACTCCCTCAGTTGCAAGTGACCAGGAAGGAAAGTAAGCTTAAACAGATGTCTCACTACTTTCTTGCATTACTTGATGATAACCTATTTTCCCTATTGAAGCATGACCCCTCTCTCCTTATTTCTGGGGGTGGCTACTTCCCCTTCCCTCTTGTTTATACTCTTTGCAATTACTGTAAGTATTACAGAGATTTATCTTTGAATATGTCACTAAGTGGGTTTGGTACTAGGATCCACCTATTAGGAGTACATATGACGTTTTTCTGTGTCTGGGATACTTCGCTCAATATAATTTTTTCTAATTCCATCCATTTCCCGGCAAATTTCATTAATTCATTCTTTTGATAAATTATATAAATGTACCATTGTATAAATGTACCACATTTTCCTTATCCACTCGTCAACTGTTGGGTGTTTGAGTTGATTCCATGACTTTGCTATTGTAAATAATGCTGCAACGAAAATGGTTGTGCTTGTATCATTGAGGTGAATTTTTGCTTTGTGGGGGATTATTCACAGAAGTGGAATAGTAGCGTCATATGGAATTTCAATCTTTAACTTTTTAAAAAATTGCCAGACTGATCTCCAGAGTGACTATGTAAGTGTGCATTCCCACCAGCAATGTAAGAGACTTCCCTTCTCTCCACATCATCTCCAGCAGTTGGTGTTGTTTGTATTGTAGAATTTTCCCATCCTGATCAGGGTGAGATGATATCTCATTGAGGTTTTGATTTGCATTGCCTGGTGGCCCAGGATGTGGAGCATTTTTTAAAGATATTTGTTAGACATTTTAATTTCATCCCTGGTAAAGTTTCTTTTAAGTTCCAAGGCCCATTTTTTAATTGGCCCATTTGTTTCCTTGGTCTTTAGTTTCTGGATAATAGAGTTCTATCAGATACGTGGTTAGTGAAGATTTTCTCCCATTCTTTGGGTTGCCTTTTTACTCTCTTTACAATCTCTTTATCTGAACAGAAGCTCTTTAATTTCATAAGATCCCATTGTTGAGTGTTGGTTCTAGTGATTGTGCTATTGGATTTCTGTTTAGGAACTGTTGGCCTACTCCAATCAGCTTGAGGAAGTTCCCTACCTTTTCAACTAGGGTTTTTATAGTCTCTGGCCTAACGTTGAGGTCCTTGATCCATTTGGAATTAATTTTTGTGCATGGTGACAAGTACAGGTCCAGTTTTAATCTTCTGCATGTGGACATCCAGTTTTGCCAGCACTGTTTGTTAAAGATGCTGTTCTTTTTCAGTTGGATTTTTTGGGTCCCTTTGTCAAAGATCAAATGGCTATAATTGTGTGGGCTGATGTCTTCAACCCTTATCCATTGATCTGTCTATTTTGGAGCCAGTACCAGACTGTTTTTATTACTATGGGTTTGTAGTATAGATTAAGGTTTGGTATGGTGATACTTCCAGCAGTGTTTTTGTTACTCAGGATTGTTTTTGCTATCCTTGGTCTTTTGTGCTCCCATATGAATTTTGAGATTTTTTGGTCAATTTCTTTAAAGAATTGCTTTGGGATTTTGATTGGTATAGCATTGAATCTGTATATTGCTTTTGGTAGGATGGTTATTTTTATATTGATTCTGCCAATCCAGGAACATGGGAGGCCTTTCCACTTTCTAGTATCTTCTGTAATTTCTTTAAGTTTTTAAAGTTTTCATTGTAAAGGTCTCTCACTTCCTTGGTTAAGTTTATTTCATTTTTTTTAGGGGCTATAGTAAATGGAATTGTTTCTCTTAGGTCTTTTTCACTTTTTTCATCCTGAGCATATAGGAAAGCCAATGATTTTTGTATGTTTATTTTGTAACTTGCCACCCTGCTGAACTTTTGTATTAGTTTTAAGAGTTTCCTGGTGGAGTTTTTGGGATCACTCAGGTATATGATCATGTCATCTGCAAATAGAGATAACTTGACTTCTTCCTTGCCGATTTGAATCCCTTTTATGGCTTCAACTAAGACTTCAAGTACAATATTGAATAGAAGTCGTGAGAGTGGACAGCTTTGTCTAGTTCCTGATCGAAGTGGGAATGCTTCAAGTTTTTCCCCATCGAGTATAATCCTTGCTGTTGCCTTGTTGTATACAGCTTTTATTATGTAGATAAAGGTTCCTTCCATTCCAACTGTTTCTAGGGTTTTGATCATAAAAGGCTGTTGGATCTTGTCAAAAGGTTTTCTGCATCTATTGAGAGTATCATGTGGTCTTGGACTTTGGACTGGTTTATATGGTGAATTACATTTATTGATTTGCGTATGTTGAACCAACCCTGTGTGCCTGGGATAAAGCCTACCTGATCCCCGTAAATGATCTTTTTGATATGTTTTTGAATCTTATTTGCTAAGATTTTGTTGAGAATCTTTGCATTTGTGTTTATCAAAGAGATTGGCCTATAGTTTTCTTTTTTAAATGTACCTTTATTAGGTTTTGGGATTAATGTGGCATTAGCTTCATAGAAAGAATTTGGCAGTGTTCCTTCCTTCACAATTTGATGGAACAATTTAAGGAGTATTGGTGTTAGTTGCTCCTTAAATGGTAGAATTCTGTGCTGAATCCATCTGGTCCAGGACATTTTTTAGTGGGAAAATTCAAGATTACTTCATCAATTTCCTCTTATGTTCTAGGACTATTTAAATAATTCAAAAGTTCCTGATTCAATTTAGGTAAGTTGTGTTTACTCAGGAATTCATCCATTTTTTTTGTGTTATCAAATTTCATGGAGTATAAGTTTTTGAAATATGACATTGTAATTTTCTGAATTTCTTGGATATCAGTAGTGATAACTCCATTTTCATTTCTAATTTTGTTAGTTTGGGTTTTCTCTCTCTTATTTTTGGTTAATTTAGGTTTGGTTAATTTATCAATCTTATTGATTTTTTTCAAAGAACCAGCTTTTTGATTGGTTGATTCTCTGTATCGTTTTCCTTATCTCAATTTCAGATATTTCTCCCCTGATTTTGCTAATCTCCTCTTTTCTACTGCTTTTAGGATTGGACTACTCTTGTTTCTCTACAGCTTTAAGCTGCATTGTTATTTGGGATGTTTCTATTTTTTTGATGTAGGCATTAAGGGCTATAAAGTTACCTCTTAGGATGGCTTTCATTGTGTCCCAGAGATTTTGATATGTTGTATTTTCATTATCATTCTCTTCAGGATATCTTGAATTTCCTTTATGATTTCTTCCTGAACCCAATTCTGATTCAGCATCACAGTGTTTAGTTTCCAGGAGTTAGTGTATTTTCTGCTGTTTGTTGTGTTGTGGATGTCAAGTTTTATACCATGGTAGCCTGGTAGGGTACAGGCTAAAATTTCAACTTTCCTGTATATGTGGAGATTCCTTTTGTGGCCCAATATGTGGTCTATTTTGGAGAAAGTTCCATGTGCTGCTGAGAAAAATGTGTATTCTTTAGTGCCTGGATGAAAGGTCATAGAAGGTAGTTGTAATTGACCTAACAATGGATCAGCCACTTTCCTTATCAGCTGTTGACTTTTGAAACATTATTTAAAGCAATTGTTTACAGTGTCAGTTCTTGGGGAAGGAAGGGCTATCTATGAGCCACTTGTCCGTAAAATCAGAGTCCCCAATTTTTAGCCTTTAACCCAAACAGGCACATTCTCAGCACTCAGTAACCTCGTGTCTCTTGATACCATGTGGCTCATCCTAACGTTCCTCAACCAACCTGTTATTTTGCTGAAATTCGTCAACCACAGAGACTCTGGCAAGGGTTTCTCTCCTGTGGTCCCCGACCCCAGTGTACAGGCAGCTTAATTAGTTCCTGAGAAACTTTTTCATAACTACATAATTCTAATGAATTTGGTAGTCATTGAGCTTTGATTCAGATACAAAAGTTTCTTCCTTTTCCTTTTGGCTCTGCCCCTCTTAGCAGCCACAGAGAAGAAGGTAATTGCCCTTCTTCCCAGAATAGGAAGTAGTGTCCCCCTCTGCTGGATAATTCACTTTTCCATTCTGTTGGGAGTCAGTCAGTTAGGATGACCTAAAATTGCCCAACCCTCCTATTCTGCAAAGTCTTCTTCCCTCCCCACCAAAGAAATAGGTTACTTAACAGGGCCATTTTAGCTATTTTTCAAGTCACCTATTTTCCCTGATTAATACAAGAAGTTATTTGTTTTATTTGATAATGTAGGTTTTTTCTGATAATCATAAAGATTAATATATAAAATCTAAAGCTTTATGAATTTTTGAGTTTTTTAAATGTCTCTAAGATTTGATCTAAAGGCTGGACATGGTGACTCATGCACTAGAAAACAGGAGAATATTCAGAAATTTGAGATCCACCTTATTTACAAAGCAAGACCCTGTATCAAAAACCAAAAACAAAATTTGGGTTAAAACTTACTATGTTCTTTTATGTTATACAAATATTCTTCAGTATGTTATTTGCCTTAACAACATAAGTATTTTCACTAGCTTTTTTTTTTTTTTGCTAATTGCTTTGTTGATGCACTCTTTTTCTTTCTTTCATTTTTTTTTACATTTTTTATTATTTCTGCTCATACAAACTTAACAGGTAGACCAGTTCCCTCCCTCCCTCCTCCTCCCCCGAATCCCCTGCTCCCCCTCTCCTCCCTCCCCATCCCCCAGTGCCTCCCCCCCAATTCCCAGAGAGTCCTTTATTGTGTATGCCTAACTCTCCTCTGGGTCCTCCTCTCCGATGATGTACAAGGACCCAGTGGCATTTCCCTGAACCCTTTCCCGTGCTCCCCTTAAGCATAGGAACACTACTGTGGCTGTCAATCCCTTGCCTCCAAGGATCTTGGTGCCTTTAGCTGATGCTAGACTTTGTGAGGTCAATAGTGTGTTGGACATTGCGCAGGGCATGCAAAGTCCTATTATGATTGCTTCGGCCCTAACTAGTGTGGAGAATCTTGCAAATCATTGCTCCTCCCATCCTTTTGCTCTTACAATCTTACTGCCCCCTCTTCCGCAAATGTCCCTGAGCTTCAGGATGGGGGGAGATTAGGCTGGCCTAGTTCTATGTGGTTGATATAGAGTCTCTGAAGTTCTGGATTGTGGTTTGTTGATTTTCTTTTGCAGTTTTGCTGCTCCTGCAATGCCCTTCACTCCATCCTGATGGGCACTGTATGTCACCCCCTGGCCAGAGACAGAAAGCTATTAAACTGGAGTCTTGTTATAATAGCACATTCAAGGGTAATAAAAGTAGGAAACCTCAGTGAGGGAGGGGTCAATCACCCATTTGCAAAATGATTACTTTTTATCTGCCAGACTATATGCCCTCCCCTTCTGGTGAGATCATACCCCCTCAGTTGTACATGATCAGGAACGAACGTCTGTGAGAGGTGGCTCAGGGGTTAAGCCTCTGCCTTGCAGGCGGAAGGTCCTGAGTTCGGATCCTAGACCCCACATATAGACTTTGCGCAGAAGCGGGGGCGGCCTGCGTTTCTGGTCCTGGTAGGGCGGAGCCTGTGAATCCCGGGGCAGAGTAAACAAAGAGGAGGTGGAGGTGTCCATGGTGGTTCCCAAATTCGTCCGTGGTTCTACACACACCCACATGCATACACACATACATAAACACACGCATACATGCACAATTGAATAAATAATTTAAAAAATTAAGAAAACATCTTTCTTTCATTTTTGAGATAGGGTCTCATGTGTTTTAGGCTGGCCTCAACAAAAGCTATACAACAAAAATGACCTTGAACTTCTTCTGGTCTCCCTGCTTCTACTTCCCAAGTGCTGGGATCTCAGGTGTGCACCAACTAGTATGTCTGATTTATGTAGTGCTGGGGCTCAAACTCAGGACATTTGGGTACTAGATATTGCTGGCATTTTCAGAATTAATAATATTAATAGTAGCAAGCATTTGTTACAGGATTATCTTAACATAGCTTCTTTATCTAGGTTGTCTTGTAATTTAAAAAATATATATTATTTCCACTTAGAAATGGGCAGGAATGAGAATGACGAGCCTCCTGAAAACTTATAATAATGAGAAGTCGTATTCTAATTTGAATCTCTGCCTGAGATTAATTTTCAACTTTCACACATTTCTGCTCTCCATGGCCAAAGCTGTCTGGATCTTGGGCAAGCATCCTGTCTTTTTCTAAAACCTTCAGATGGATTTCTTTTCATTTGCTTCCATGCTTTTATAGCCTGTTGTATTATCTAAAGTATCGTTTGTTAAATGAAAATAATTGCACTGTTCATTTTTATGGGCGCTATAAACCACAGGGTGTGTGTGAGTGTATTTAAGTTTCTGGGAATCCAATCCCTTTCAGCCTGTGTTCTGAGCCCGTCTGCATCCAGCCTCATTCAGGGACCAAGTAGCAGCAGTTTTCCTGAACTGATGTAAAAATCAAGGGCCACATGTGACTCCACGCGCGATCCAGTGAGAGTATTTTGCATTCCCAAATGCTTCTCCTGCCCAGCCCTGGCTCTGGCCCCAGCTTGAGCAGACTGGCGCACTGGGAGATCTGGGAGGCAGGTGATCAGCCTTATTTAGATGTGCCAGGGATCATGTGACCAGAAAATGGAGGCGAATCTGCACTTGCAGTTAACTGCTCCGGAAGGGAGATGCTGAACCGCGGGAACCCCGCATCCTCTGGGCTCTCCCATTAGCAGCCTCCTGCCATCCTCAGAAGGTAGGTGGGTCCTGGGGCGGCTTTAGGAGGAGTGGATGGGGCAAACACAGATCGCAGTGGAGACTCTGGTTCTGGAAGCCTAGGGTACCGCTGCTGGGAAGTTGGAGGGGGAGGGAGAAAGGGAGAGAGGAGGCCGAATTCTGCTGGGACCCTCACCACTGACTGCTGGCAGCGCAACTGTAGTAGAGAGCAGGACTGAAAAGGCTTGCGGCATTGCTTGCCTCCCGCAGGCCACTGCTGAACACGTTTTCTATAGCTATAATCAATTATTTTTTCCTTATGTCTGTGATGAAAATACTAGAGAACAAAACAAAGCAAGTGACCATTTTGAAGCTGTTTGGACTATGGCGTGATGTATTGTAGTATCTGTTTGGATTGTTTGACAAGAGGCAGCCTTGGAAGCTGGGAGATTTTATGTTTTACATTCCTAAAAGTTACTGAAATTAGTAATGTTCACTTTCTGTTTTTTAATTTTGTAATCTTTAAGTCTTACCTGATTTCTGAACTGTAGAAATAGGACATCTTCAAAAATGGGCTTGTGTGGTTCACTTTGTCTTTTCAAAATCAAAAAACAATAGCAATATTCTATTTACAGAATATCAGTGTTTCACTAAGAAACTAAGTTATGTGATGAATTTTTTAAAAAATCACCTAGTCATTTTCAACTAAAAAATAGGTAACGTAAAAATCAGGAAACAAACTTGCAGAAATGATTTGAGGTATGTTCTGCCTGATTCTAGGGTATTGGCCTGTCAAGAGGGAAGAGCATAGTATCCATGAGCTACCATTCAGTCAAAGGTAAACTCAAGATTCATTTCTAACCAGATGGCTTCCCAGTCCCCAATCTCCAACCTCCCACACAAAAGCATGGGAGCCTCTTTGAAATAAGCCATTTCACAGCTTCTCTTTGATATAAATTTTTTTGGTATTTATAATTGACAATATGCATAGAATGTAAAATCTGGGATAATAGATTAAAATGGCAATCAAAGAAAATGGCCCATGGGATTTCTCTCAATTGATAAGAACTTTCTTATCAGTAGGAGAAACAAAACAAAACCTGCCTTTATAGAAATGTCTCTTCTGACAAATTAAACTCCTCCAGGTCAGTGAGAATTCTGTGTTTCAGAATGGCTTGAAGCCCCTGGTTGTGAAGCCCAATAAGGTGTAACTAGTGCTGTTCACAGTCTACAGCAGATACGCATCCCCAGGAGACAAACTTGTGATGCCGAGTTTCCCTTCCTGTTCTAAATAACGTCAATCATGTACTTCATGATTGACAGCAAGCTTCTTTCCATTGACAAGGAGGCAAAGTAGTTTTTTGGGGAGGTTGGGGCTCTCTGGTATATCCTAAATATTTCTATTTGGGCTTTCATTCCAAAGTGGCTCTGCATTCTTAGCAAAAATAGTTCATATATTTAAATTTCCAGGTGTGGAAGGAAAAAAAAAAAACTACCACACCTCTATTTTCAGAATAAGGTGGCATTTCCTAAGCCCTTTACAACTCTTACATTTGCATATGTTTAGGGAAAGTGAAACTAAGCTCTCAGAATCTGTGCATTTGTTATGAACAGAGTGCTGTCCCTGGGGACTGCAAGTAACACAAAGCTAATTAGGTTTCACTCTCTTATCTAACCCTAGTAGAGAGGAGGAAGCAAAACAAATGGATTGCCCAGAACAGAATGAATCACTTCACAATAGAGGTAGCTGAAGGACTTTGGACTCTCCAAGGTAGTGTGTGTCTTGCTCCATTCCCTTCATTATGGAGGAACAAGATTAAGAACTGCCACATGGGATAGATTCAGTGGGTTGTATGGGGAAAGTTTCAGAATGAGGAGAACCATCAGCAGCACTCAGGAGACGAAGAAAATTTGGTTTCCCAAAAAGAATTGAGCATTTAGGTAACCTAGAGGTAGATTGGCAGACATCCTTGCAAGTACTGAGAATATGCTTTGCATTAAATGGATTGTGTTGATAATCTAATGGCAGTGTGTTTTGATCTTGGTATGGTGACTGATAATGGGCTAGCAATGAGACAGGCGGTGGAAGGCAGTGTAGTAGAAGGTAATCCTTCTGAAGCATAAAAGTCAGAACTAGACTGTGCCTGGGATCAAAGGAAGGGAAACAGTTGCTGAAGTGCAGAAAGAAAGAAGAAAGATAGAGGTTTGGACATGAAGGACTGCGGGAGCCTCTTGTGCAGTCACCTGAAGAATCTGTGAGTGTGGTAGCTGGGGTTACTTTGCATCATTTCCTTCATCAGGGAGAATTTGTATCTTTGCTGTGTTATTTAATGTGAGTTCGTAGACACAAGATGGAGAAAATAGTTAATAGAAGCCAAACTCAATAGAACAAGACAAATCCAATTTAACAGTGGCACTTGAAAGTAAAAGTCTAGGTGTGAGTCATCCACCATAAGGCCCAGATCCCTACAGTGGATTTTGTTCTTTAATGGCTCTTATACCAGAGCACAGGCCCTGTCAGTCTCTGCGTTATTGTGATGTGCCATGGAACGGCGTGTGAAGAAGCATAGTGGGATGTTCCTCCGGTGGTCCTCTTCTCTTCTGGGCAATGGCCGTGTGACTCATCTTGGAGAGAAGGGAGAACAGCAGCTTGATTATGGGGAACAGCAATGAGTCTTGATGGTTGGCATAAGGACCAGGGAGAAAACAGGAAGAAATGAAGCAAGCATGTTATTCTCTTGGTTGCCTTGCTTGTTTACCCACAGGACCTGATGCCAGCTCTTGTCTAGAGATGACCAGCTCAGTCATTCCACATGACAGCTAGAACAGCTGTCTCTCAAATGTCGAGGTGTCCACTATGCCATTTAGCCCCTCCTGTGTTATTTTGTGTGAATTTATCTGTGTCTGAAATTTTTTTGATTTACTGAAAAGAGACGTGTCTCTGATCCATTTCCTTCGTAATCTCTTCCGGCAAACTACTGTAACACTTCCGTATAGTTCCAACATTCAAATGATTGTTGAGTCTCTGTCTGTTCAGACAGAATTTGAAAAGCAAACTGAATGTCAGACTAGATGATTTACAGAAATTTTGACCCTAGGCAGATTTTTTTTCAAGATCTCTTTCAATTAAAAAAATGAGGAAAAAATGTATCTTCTCTATACTGCTGTGAAAAGCAGGATTTAATATTGTCAAACCCAACATGGAGGTACCAGCACAATACCACCACTGCCTGCGCAGCAAGAGCACTGCTCTTGAATGAAGCATCACCAGCCAGCAACCTCGTTTTTCCACATCCATTTCCCAGAGATATCCAGGAAAGGTGGAGGAAACTGGAAGTTCTAGGAATAGCTAGCTAGCTCTTCCTAAAATACAACTGAGAGACATGACTATGTCTTCGCTGTAAGGGCAGAGAGCCTTTCATGAAGTTTTCTGGGCATTCATCAGTTTACCAGCTCAAGTTGTGTCATACTAACTAGAAGTATATGCACTGAACTTTGACTATTAAGTTGATTTCCCAGTACTTTTACTAACAGGGACGTGGTAATCAGAAAATGTGAGGGATGTGTGAGAAAAGGTTGTGAAATCTCAGATAATGCTGTAACTATGAATAGCATGTGAATATGCACGCATTTGTATATGGCTCTGTGTGTGTGTGTGTGTGTGTGTGTGTGTGTGTGTGTGTGTGAGGCTTTGTAGGTGTATGTACATGAGGATTTGAGTATGTGCACCTGTGGAAGCCCAAAGTGACATCAGGAATCTCTTTATTGCTTTACTCTAGGGTTTCCTAGGCTCTACCTTCCAGGGACAGAATTGCAGGCTGCGGCCAAATCAGATCTGGGTATCTGAACTCAGGTCCTTTGCATGGAAAAGGCTTTAACCCTTGTGCCATCTCCAGCCCTGAGCAGCACTGTTTAAAAACATAAGACCCTCTCCCTCTCAACAGCCTTGTGCACAAGGAAGACATATGAGATAGAAATGGCGAAATGAATCAGTTCTTCTTGTGAGGATGACATCCCTGTGTGACTGCTGAATAGATCCCCCGGGAAAGTAGAAAATTAATTAAGGCCTGCAAATGAGCTTTGTGGAATGTGCTTATGCTGTACAGTAGGCCAGTGGAAGGAAGTTTGGCCTCAGTTTTGAGGCCTAACTTCTCTCTCTCTCTCTCTCTCTCTCTCTCTCTTTCACTTTCTCTCAGCAATAGAAGGCTTTCTGGAGAGGAGATGAATAGATGAATGAAGGAGGGGAATACACTCTTTCCAAAACATAGGGTTTGCTGGAGAACTTTGCAGTGGGGCCCATGAAAGGAAAGTTAGTCTCAGGCTTGGGGAGCTTAACTTGCATCTCTCTCTCTAGATCTGTCAAGCAGGGGTAGAGGGATTTCTGGGAGAAGAGATGAATGAAGGACTGGATGTGCTCTTTTCAGAACAATCTTCTTGATACAGGGTTTGCTAGAGAAGATCATACCCTATATTAGTCTGCTGGGACTCCTATAACTGTAGAAAGAATGACTTAAATAGTCCAAATTTGGGCTGGTGAGATAATTTAGTGGAAAGCAGCTTGCCAGCCAACCTGGTGACCTGAGAGCAACCCCAAAACCTACATGATAAGAGGAGAAAACATTAAGTTGTCTTCTGACCTCCACAAACACTGTGGTCCACATGCACCTGCCTTCTTTCCCTCTCAAATAAATAAGTAATTTTTTAAAGTGCATAAGTCTGGAAGCAGAATTCTGAACTCAGGGGGTTAGCTGCGTTGGTTTCTTCGGAGGCCTGTTTCCTCAGGCTGTCTCCCTTTGTCTCCTCGTGGTCTTTCCCTGTGTGTTTGTTTCCAAATTTCATTATAAGGACACCAGTACTTTTTTAATATTTATTTTTTATTTTCCCACTCATACAAATTTAACAGGTACCCCGTCTCCTCCCTCCACCCCTCCCTAGATCCCCTTGCACCCTCCCCCCTTTTCCCCTTCCTTTCATCCCTCCCTTTTCACCCGATACCCTCCTTTTCCCCCCAATCCCTGGAACATCCTTTAGTGTGAATGTCAAACTTTTCTCTGTGTCCTCCACTCTAATGAGGTGTAAGGACTCAGTAGCATTGCTTAGAGCCCTTTCTTGTGCTCCTCTTTAGTATGGGAACACTATTGTGACAGTTAATCCCTTGCCTCTAAGAATCCTAGTGCCTGTGATCCATGTTAGACTTTGGGGGGTCATTGCGAAGGTCATGCAAAGCCCTGTGTTACTGTGTATTGTTGCTCCTCCCCATCTTTATGCTCTTACAATCTTACCATCCCCTTTTCTGCAAATTTCCCTGAGCTTTAGGATGGGGGGAGATTTGACTGGTCTGGTTCCAGGTGATTAATGTAGGGTCTCTGGTGTTCTGCACCGCCCTTGGCTTCATCCTGATTGGTACTGGATGTCACCTCCTAGCCAGACATAATTGATACCTTCAGAAGTTAGTAGTAAATGCACTTACTGCTGATGGATACAGCGTTGGTAACAGGCCAGAAATTTCAGCGAGTCTCAGCTTTGCGCCTGGAGTTCCACAAATAAGTCACAGGAATGAGTCTGGGAATGAAACTTCATTGGTAAAGCATTTCCTTAACTTGCACATAGCCCTGGGTTCCATCTCCAATACTGAATTTAAAAACATGAGGTAGCACACACCTGTATCCCAGCACTTGAGAGGTTGAGGTGGGAGGATCAGCAGTTGGAAGTTATCCTCAGCTAAATAGTGACTTTGAGACTAGCCTGAACTGAGCTTTGTGAGACTTTGTTTAAAACAAAACAAAAAAACAAAGCAAAACAAGCAACAGTGAATATGGGATGCTTAGTTTAGTCCCAGAAAATTCTCTAAAAAACAGTAATAGAACAAAATAAAAGTGATGATGGGAAAGAACTTTTGTCAAACATTTTAAGCATCGCTCTGGAATGTGCATTTGTTCTTTTCTTTTCTAAACCACTACAATGAAAATACTTGACAGAAGCAGAGATAGATGTATTTTGACTCACAGTTTCAAAGTTGTCAGCACATGATACGTAGAGCGTGTGGCTCAATGTAACAGTCAGGAAGCAGAGAAAGGATACTGCCCAAGCTCTTCTGGCTTGCTCCTGCTGGCTTCTCTCTCCCCTTCTTTTGTCCCATCTGGGCCTCAGCTCATGCAATACTGTCACCCACAGAGGGTCCCCTTCCCTCAGTTAATCCTTTCTGGAAATCTCCTCACAGACATGCCAGAGACTTGCCTCAGTCTCCTAGGTGGTTCTAAGTCTAGTCTAGTTAATTATGATTAACCATCATAATTCCTGTCATACTTTGTGGATGAAGAAAGTAAGTCTTATGGAGATCAAGTATCATCATAACCACTTCTGAGCTAAAAAGTAGATTGGACTCAGTCATCCTATTATAGTAGATCACCTCCCTTTTTGTGATCAATGATTCCTTAAACTTGGTCTTAAAAAACAAGGAGAAACTCCACACTGGAGGATGAGTTTGGTATGGATATACAGATATAAAGAGAGCTTTTCAAATTTGCATCGAGGATCTAAGGGAGTTCAGAATCTTTAAGGAGCTTTGAAAACTTAAATGCTCTCTAGGGTTTCCTATTGCCAAGCAATAGCAACCTCTGGGAAGGCTGAAGAAATAAGAAGCAAAGGTTGGAAGGGAAACGGGCTTTGGAGTTGCCTTGGGTTGAGTAGGCAGTCAACACCTCCACTCTTTACTTTTCTCTCCCTTCCCATTCCCCCTCTTCCCCCCCACCAGAAAACCCGCTGGGAAGCAAATCAATGGGGCAGACACACTCAAGAAACTTTCTCAAAAATTGACCTCTAAGGAAGGCAAGATTATAAGAGCCTGAAGTGGGAAGATAGTGGACTGTGCATAATTTCCTAGACATGACATAGTTGTGATATACAAGATTTCATGGCAGATAAGATGCTCAAGAACTGTCTTATCAACATCTCACAGTAACATCAGAAAGATTTCAAGAAGCTGCACACCTCTCTGAGAGGCTGATGAGGACTAATGTTGATAAAGTAAAGGAGAATGTTTTCCTCAATGGCATATCCACTGATATATGATGCTTGCTGGAGCACGAATCAGGTCAGGCATAGTTAAAGCAAAGAGGGCTGAACAAGTGAGACGAAGAGATGTAAGGGGAAAAGGAGGGGGGATGGGATTGGGGACTAAGGGTTAAAAAACTATGAAGCCATTATATTCATGTATGCAACATTAAAAAAAATAAAGATGAGAAAAAATTGGCCTCAGACTAATAAAATTGTGTCTGCTGAAAACAGAAGAACAAGAGAGGCAAGAACAGAAAACTCTTGATGGGAAGGTACCAAGTGTTAGTTAGGGGGGATAAGCCTTAATAATCTGTTATGCAGAAACTGGTGACTACAGTTGATACCGGCAGAGTGTATTGCAAGTGTGAGCCTGATGACTTGAGTTTAATACCTGGAACTTCTGATTAGGGGGAAGCAGAGAACCCACTTCATGGGGGCTATTAGCCTCTGCCTCTCTGGCCTCTGTATGTGCATTGTAACATGTGCAGGTCCTCTCTCTCTCTCTCTCTCTCAATGAATAAATAAGTACTTTAAAAATTATGTGACATGACGGAGTTGTCAAAGTAATCTTAAGGATGTACAATGTAAATGTACATAAACATCACCCCTTACTCCAAAAGTATTTCCTATACACTTATTAGTTCTCAATAAAAATGAATAGTGTGGCCTCAGGTTTCAAGGCATGTTCTCTTGCTGCATTTGTGTTCTCATTTGCCAAGGCTAGAAGATTGTTGTGCTCAAATGCATTCATCCAGCAAATATACACAAGAGGAACACAAAAAAGAGCTCTAGGCAATGCTACTGAGTCCTTACACCTCATCAGAGAGAAGGACCCAGAGGGAAGTTTGATATGCACACTAAAGAATGCTCCAGGAATGGGGGGAGGGGCCACTGGGAGAAGGGGAGGGAGGAGGGAAAGGAAGGGGAAAGGGGGGGAGAGGGAGGGGGTCCAGGGAGGGGAGGAGGGAGAATGGGAATGGGTTACTTATCAACTTTGTATGAGTGAAAAAAAAAAGAGCCACTGCCCTGGTGCTAATCCTGTGTTTAAAAATGAGGGCGTGCATGTAAGCTTGCTTAGTGCAAAGGCCTTTGACCACCACCACATTAATAGTCCCCTTAAATGGCTCTAGCCCATAACAGAAAACTAGTAGTGGATGACTGAGTAGAAAGAGAAACAAGGACCATGAATCACCCATTTTTTCCAATCTGTTTTATTTTTCATGCCAGCTTTGGTTGGTGACAGAAGTCTAATTTACTCTGGCTTCAGGTAAAAACAAATATTACTTAGCTTATATTATGAAGAATTTAGCAACTAACATGATTCTAGGAAGAAGTAAATAAAAAAGCTCAAATCATAAGTCAGTACTTTTCATTTTTTACATTTTTCCTTCCTTCCTTCCTTCGTCCTTCCTCCCTCCCTCCCTTCCTCCGCCATTTCTTGTCCTCCTCCTCCCTCTTCTTCTCTCTCACTCTTTCTCTTTCTCTCTTGCTCTCTCTCTGTCTCTCCCTGTTTCATCCTTCCCTTTCTATATTTTGTCTTTTCTCAAATGTTGAGTTCTTTTTTTCCCCACAGTTCCCTAAGGTTTATATAACTGTCAGCTGTCCATACTCATGAAAAAAACTTTCTTTTTCCAACAATTTCCAATAAAGCCTAAATTAAGTCTCAGTAGAACAACTTATCCTAGGACCAGCCACTGGCTGAGGAAGAAACTGCTTGCTGACTGACTGCACAGCCTGGCCTCAGGAACATTCCTCAAGGCAGAGCAGAGTAGCTTTGCCTTCTACCCCTTGTCCACAGTGTGAGGGAAGATGACTCTCCTAGGGAAATGGAAGTGCTGTTATCTAAAAGGGAAGAACCCAAGCAAAAATAACTTTGCAGCAATCATCAGTGTTCCCCATTGCCCATGCTTCTGCTATCCATAGGTTCAATTACTTGTGGCCAACCATAAGCCGAAAACATTAAATAGACAATTCCAGAAATAAGCAATTCACACATTTTAAAAGCCCAGGACTTCCTGCATGCTAGACGAGCAGCCTATATTCATGTATACTCATTGCTCTTTGGAATTTTATGTTGAACAAGGTCTTACTAGGCTAGGTTGCGATGCTCCTGCCTCAGTCTTTAGATTACTTTTATCACAGTATAGTGTTATATTCTACCTCACTACTAGTTAATTTCTTACTGTACCTAATTTATAAATCAAATGTACATATAAGGGAAAAACACAGTATACAGAGTTCAGCATGAGCAGGGGTAGGCAGATGTCAGGGGACCTGGAACAGAGGCTTCAAAGGGTGGGGTCGCTGCTACATAATGAAGATATTAGAGTGATCATCATAGTAATAAAATTAGAAATGCCTTTTTCACTTTTTAAAAATATTTCATACATAAATATAGTGAATTTATGATATTTTCACACCTTAATTTCCAACCCCTCCCCACCCACATCCTCCTCACCACAACCCTTCTCCATTGTCAAACTCGCTCCTATTTTCAAGTCTTTTCATGTGTGTGGACCATTGGATTTCATCTGATTTGCCTTTGATGACATGCGCTTGGATACTTGCTAGAACATAAATCATATATTAGTGGAGAAACATTTTGTAAATATAATTTCAAATGTAAAACTCAGTTATATTTATTGTTAACCTCAACCCAGCCATTTTGTTAAGCCTCCTCCATCCCAGGTGGAATGTGGCTATTTCCTAAACAAACCACACGTCCTAAGTCCCTGATAGTCTGTCAATCCCCATGTCCCCCTCTTCTACTTCCCTAGCAACTCCTAGGCAGCTCCATAGCAACATCCAAAGGCCATTAAAAACTCCCCCTGCCTGCTTTTCAGATTTCTTCCTACCATGTCACCCATGGGGGCTCTTTTTCTCCCTCTCTGTCTTCTCTTTCAGTTATGCTCTCCTACCATACAGTTAAACTATGGTTCCTTTGGCCAAACAGGCCCTTACGTCTAATAAACTTGTATTTTATAAGTCTGTTCCTTGTGTTAAGTTTCTTTTTATTAATGAACCTCCACATCTGCACACATGACTAAAGTCACTCTCCATCACTTTCCTCCCTTGACCCTAACATATATAATATGTATATAAAATTCTAAATTTTCTACAGATATATATTTTTATAATCTACAGGCAACAAATCTTGTTTTAAAGTCTCTGAGGAAATAAATCCCTTTAGAAGTGCATTGAGGGGCCTCTTGCTAAGATCAATCCTAGATCTACCTGTCAGCCTTCTCAGCAGCCTGTCAATTCTGGCTTCTTCCAGGGGGAGAGGTTTCTTCCTTTGGTACCTTTTCTGCCCTATCATTTCCTTTAACTCTGAGAGTCCTTAAGTTTCTTCCATATTTAAAATAGTGATCCTATCTTTTTTTTATATAATACATTTTTTATTATTATTTCAGCTCATACAAACTTAATAGGTACACCAGTTCCCTCCCTCCCTCCTCCTCCCCCCAAATCCCCTACTCCCCCTCCCTTCACCCCTTACTCCCCATCCCCCGTGCGTCCTGCCCCAATTCCCAGAGTCCTTTCTTGTGCATTCCTGACTCTCTTCTGGGCCTTTCTCTCCGATGACGTACAAGGACCCAGTGGCATTTCCCTGAACCCTTTCCTGTGTTCCCCTTAAGCATAGGAACACTACTGTGGCTGTCAATCTCTTGTCTCCAAGGATCTTGGTGCCTTTAGCAGATGCTAGACTTTGTGAGGTCAATAGTGTGTTGGACATTGCGCTGGGCATGCAATGTCCAATTATGATTGCTTCGGCCCTAACTTGTGTGGAGTATCTTGCAAATCATTGCTCCTCCTATCCTTTTGCTCTTACACTCTTACTGCCCCCTCTTCCGCAAATGTCCCTGAGCTTCAGGATGGGGAGAGATTAGTCTGGCCTAGTTCTAGGTGGTTGATATAGAGTCTCTGAAGTTCTGGATTGTGGTTTGTTGATTTTCTTTTGCAGTTTTGTTGCTCCTGCAATGCCCTTCAATCCATCGTGATGGGCACTGTATGTCACCCCCTGGCCAGAGACAAAAAGCTGTTAAACTGGAGTCTTATTATAAGAGCATATTCAAGGGTAGATGTAATACTTATACCCAAAAGTGGAATCACAGGGTCATATGGCATTTGGTAATGGGAGGGGTCAATCACCCATTTGCAAAATGGTTACTTTTTACTCTGCCGGACTATATGCCCTCCCCTTCTGGTGAGTTCATACCCCCTTAGTTGTAAATGATCAGGAACGAATGTCTGTGAACTTAACCAGATGTCACATTACTTTCTTGCAGTCCTTGATGGAGGCCTATTTTCTCTACTGTAACATGGTCCCTTCTCTCCTTGTTTCTGGTGTGGCCCTCGAACCCCATCTCTCCTGTTCATAATCCTTGCAATTACTGTAGGTAATACATAGATTTACCTATGAGTGTCTCAAGGTGGGCTGGGTGGGTTTGGTACTAGGAGCCACCTATAAGGGAGTATACATACGGCACTTAATTTTCTGGGTTTGGGATACTTCACTTAATATAATTGTTTCTAATGACATCCATTTCCTGGCAAATTCCAGTAATTCATCATTTTTGATGGCTGAGTAGTACTCCATTGTATAGATGTACAACAGTTTCCTTATCCACTCGACAACTATTGGATATTTGGGTTGATTCCATGCCTTTGCTATTGTAAACAGTGCTGCTATGAACATGGTTGTGCTTGTGCTATCGAGGTGAACCTCTGCTGTATGGGGGGTTATACCCAAAAGTGGAATCACAGGGACATATGGCATTTCAATCTTTAATTTCTTTAAGAATCTCCAGACGGCTCGCCAGAGTGGCTGTATGAGCCTGCATTCCCACCAGCAATGTAGGAGAGTTCCCCTCTCTCCACATCCTCTCCAGCATTTTTTGTTGTTTGTATTGTGAATTTTTGCCATGATATCTCAGGGAAGTTTTGATTTGCATTTCCCTGATGGCTAAAGAAGTGGAGCATTTTTTAAGATATTTGTTAGACATTTTAATTTCATCCCTGGTAAATTTTCTTTTAAGTTCCAGTGCCCATTTTTTAATTGGGCCATTGGTTTCCTTGGTGTTTAGTTTTCTAAGTTCTTTGTGCACTCTGGAGAGTAGAGCTCTATCAGATATGTGGTTAGTGAAGATTTTCTCCCATTCTGTGGGTTGCCTTTGAGCTCCTGTTACAATCTCTTTATCTCAACAGAAGCTCTTTAATTTCACAAGGTCCCAACTGTTGAGAGTTGGTAGCAGTGACTGTGCCATTGGATGTCTGTTTAGGAACTGTTGGCCTAGCCCAATCAGCTCGAGGGAGTTCCCTATCCTTTCAACTATGGTTTTTATAGTCTCTGGCCTGATATCAAGGTCCTTGATCCATTTGGAATTAAGTCTTGTACATGGTGACAAGTACGGGTCCAGCTTTAATCTTCTGCATGTGGAGATCCAGTTTTGACAGCACCATTTGTTGAAGATGCCGTTCTTTTTCCATTGGATTCTTTGGGCCCCTTTGTCAAAGACCAAATGGCTGTAATTTTGTGGGCTTATATCTGGGTCTTCAATCCTTATCCATTGATCTGTGTGTCTATTTTGGAGCCAGTGCCAGGCTGTTTTTATAACTATGGATTTGTAATATAGACTAAGGTTCGGTATGATAATACCTCCAGCAGTGTTTTTGTTCCTCAGGATTGTCTTTGCTATCTTGGGTCTTTTGTGCCTCCATATGAATTTTGAGATTGTTTGGTCAACTTCTTTGAAGAATTGCTTTGGGATTTTAATTGGTATAGCATTGAATCTGTATATTGCCTTTGGTAGGATGGTCATTTTTACGATGTTGATTCTGCCAATCCAGGAACATGAGAGGTCTTTCCACCTTCTGGTGTCTTCTGCTATTTCTTTCTTTAGGGATTTAAAGCTTTCATTGTAAAGGTCTTTTACTTCCTTGGTTAGGTTTATACCAAGGTATTTCATTTTTTTAGGGGCTATAGTAAATGGGATTGTTTCTCTCAAGGCTTTTTCACTTCTTTCATTCTGGGCATATAAGAAGGCCTCTGATTTTTGCACATTTATTTTGTATCCCGCCACCCTGCTGAACTTCTCAAATATTTCCAGGAGCTTCCTGGTGGAGTTTTTGGGATCCCTCAGGTATAAGATCATGTCATCTGCAAATAAGGATAGCTTGACTTCTTCCTTGCCGATTTGAATCCCTCTTATGTCCCTTTCTTGTCTTATGGCTTCAGCTAAGACTTCAAGTACAATACTGAATAAAAGTGGTGAGAGTGGACAGCCTTGTCTAGTTCCTGATCGAAGTGGGAATGCTTCCAATTGTTCCCATTGAGCATAATCCTTGCTGTGAGCTTGTTGTATACAGCTTTTATTATATTGATAAAGGTTCTTTCCATTCCTACTGTCTCTAGCGTTTTGATCATAAAAGGCTGTTGGATGTTGTCAAAAGCTTTTTCTGCATCTATCGAGAGTATCATGTGGTCTTGGACTTTGGACTGGTTTACATGATGAATTACATTTATTGATTTGCATATGTTGAACCAACCTTGTGTGCCGGGGATGAAGCCTACTTAGTCACCGTGAATAATCTTTTTAATATGTTTTTGAATCCGTTTTGCTAAAACTTTGTTGAGAATCTTTGCGTCTGTGTTCATCAGAGAGACCGGCCTATAGTTTTCTTTTTTAAGTGAGTCTTTGTTAGGTTTTGGGATTAAAACGATATTACCTTCATAGAAGTAATTTGGTAGTGTTACTTCCTTAGCTATTTGATGGAACAGTTTAAGGAGTATTGGTATTATTAACTCCTTAAATGTCTGGTAGAACTCTGTGCTGAATCCATCTGGTCCAGGACATTTTTTTGGTGGGAAGATTCAAGATTACTTCCTCAATTTCCTTATATGTTATAGGACTATTTAAATAATTCACAACTTCCTGATTCAATTTAGGTAAGTTGTGCTTACTTAGAAATTCATCCATCTCTTTTGTGTTGTCAAACTTCACAGAGTATAAGTTTTTGAAATATAATGTTATAATTCTCTGGATTTCTTGGGTATCAGTAGTGATAACTCCATGTTCATTTCTAATTTTTTAATTTGGGTTTTCTCTCTCTTGCTTTTGGTTAGTTTAGCTAGGGGTGTATCAATCTTATTGATTTTTTCAAAGAACCAGCTTTTTGACTGGTTGATTTTTTCTATCGTTTTCTTAGTCTCGATTTTAGATATTTCTCCCCTTATTTTGCTAATCTCCTCTCTTCTACTACTTTTGGTATCAGATTGCTCTAGTTTCTCTAAAGCTTTAAGCTGTGTTGTTAAGTTGTTTATTTCTGATGTTTCCATTTTTTTGATGTAGGAATTAAGAGCTATGAACTTACCTCTTAGAACAGCTTTCATTGTGTCCCAGAGATTTTGGTAAGTTGTATTTTCATTATCATTCACTTTCAGGAAATCTTGAATTTCCTTTTTAATTTCTTCCTGAATCCAGTTCTCATTCAGCATCATAGTGTTTAGTTTCCAGGTGTTAGTGTATTTTCTCTTGTTTGTTGTGTTGTGGATGTCCAGCTTTAGGCCGTGGTGGTCTGATAGGGCACAGGTTAGAATTTCAACTTTTTTGTATATGTGTAGATTCGTTTTTTGGCCCAATATGTGATCTATTTTGGAGAAAGTTCCGTGTGCTGCTGAGAAAAATGTGTATTCTTTGGTGCGTGGGTGAAAAATTCAATAGAGATCTGTAAGATCTATTTCTTTCAGGGTTTGATTAAGTTCCAAAGTGTCTCTGTTAAGCTTTTGACCTGTTGATCTATCCCATGTTGAGAGGGTGGTGTTGAAGTCCCCAAGAATTATCGTTTGGGGGTTGATTTCTTGCTTTAGACGCTGTAGGGTTTTCTTAATGAATGTGGAGGGGCCCGTATTGGGTGCATATATGTTCAGTATTGTGAAGTCTTCCTGGTGAATTCTACCTGTGACTAAAATGTAGTATCCATCTGTGTCTCTTATAATTTTCTTTGGTTTGAAGTCCACTTTGTCTGATAGCAAAATGGCTACCCCTGCCTGTTTTCTGCTTCCATTAGCTTGTAGAATTGTTGACCAGCCTTTTAATTTTAGAGCGTGCCTATCTTTTGTGGTGAGATGGGTTTCCTGCAGCCAGCAGATTGATGGATTGTGATTTTTAATCCAAGTTTGTAATCTGTGTCTCTTTATCGGTGAATTAATTCCATTAACATTTAGTGTTATAATGGAGAAACTATTTTTAATTCCAAACATTTATTATGTTTAGTAGTTTTTATAAGTATATTGCTTCGCTTTTAATGGTGTTATACTTGCCTTCTGTTCTCCTGGATATGCCTGTTTTTTTCTTCACGCTTGAGTATCATTTCTAGCATTTTTTGAAGGCCTGGTTTGGTGGACATGTATCCCTTCAAGTTGTCTTTGTGCTGGAAGATTTTTCTTTCTCCCTTGATCATGACGGATAGTTTTCCAGGATAAATCAGCCTGGGTTGACATTTTTGCTCAGTCAATACTTGAAGTATGTCTCTCCAAGCTCTTCTTGCTTTTACTGTTTCGACTGAGAAGTCATTTGTTATTTTAATAGGTTTACCTTTAAAAGTGACTTGTTTTTTCTCCCTTGAAGGTCTCAGCACCAGTTCTTTATCTTGAATGTGGAGTGTTTTAACTATTATTTGCCGTGACGTGCTTCTGTTTTGGTCGTATCTGTTTGGGGTGCAGAATGCCTCTTGTATATGGATGGGCTTCTCTTTTTTCATATGAGGAAAGTTTTCCTTGATGGTCGTTTGCAAAATTTTGGTATTTTGAGATTCTTGCTCTAGTATTCCATGAATACGCATGTTAGGCTTTTTCAGGGTGTCCCATGCCTCTTGGATATTTCTTTCAAGTATCTTTTTGGCTTTAACAACCTCTTCCATTGAGCTGGTTAGTACTCCCACTTTATCTTCAAGGTCTGAAATTCTGTTATCTGCTTTCTTAGTTCTGTTGATAAGATTCTCTGTGGAGTTCTGGGTTGAAGATAACTTGTCCTGTAGCTCAGTTTTAAACTCTGCTTGAGTCTGCTTTAACTGCTCTATGCCAGTTTTTGTTTCTTGCACTGTTTTTCTCAACACCTCCAAGTGTCTGTTGTGTTCCTCTTCAAAGGGATTGATTCAATTATGTAATTCCTCCTGGATTTCCTCTTTCATAGTATTGAACATGGTAATGATCATATTTTGAAAGTCATTTTCCTGGGTCAGCTTTCTTGGCCATTTTCCGTGGGTTTGTTCTGGTTGGAGTCTAACATTATGGGATTAATTCCTTCAGTGGGAAATTTGTTTACTTGAGTGTTGCTTCTCATGGATTTGCACTTTGACTTTCACAGTGTTGTTTTGACTCTTAAGATCTTTCAATTTCACTAAACTGAATTATTTGGCCTGGGGTTCTGGGGGTGGGCAGGGACAGAGCTTACCTAGGTCGAGGTGAGGCCGGCTGGACCGCGCGTGCGTCCCGCCGGAGGAGCGGGGTGGGGAAGGGAGGATGGGGTCCTCCGTGTGGATCTATGTAACCCGAGAGGAGCTGGGGCGGGGCCCGGGTGCAGGGAGAGGTCCTCCTCGTCCCTCCGCCCTGCGCTCCACTCTGGCTGGATGGTGGGGTAGGATCTGGGTCCCTTGGGCTGACCTGGAGTTCTGGGGGTGGGTGCGGGCGGAGCTTACCTAGGTCGTGGTGAGGCCGGGCTGGACAGTGCTGTGTGAGGGGAAGGGTGTCATCTTATCTTTTAAACAAACAATTTGGACTTCTTTTAGAATTCCAAAGTGACAAAAATCTGTTTAAAAAGACATACTCTGATGAGGTCAGATTTCATTGTTTGAATTTTCATTCGACAATGGGAGGACAGACAGTTCATTCAGACAGAGAGGGAGAAAAGGAACCCCCATGGGTGACATGGTAGGAAGAAATCTGAAAAGCAGGCAGGGGGAGTTTTTAATGGCCTTTGGATGTTGCTATGGAGCTGCCTGAGAGTTGCTAGCTAAGAATTCTCTGAAAAGAGTTTTGCTTACAATTCTGAGGCCTTCTTGCATGTATTGTGCATGACATTCTGTGATAATCCATTTCCATGAGCTGATGGCTATCTCAGGTGGGAATAGTTGAAAAGCAGATGTCTGATGTTTGACTAGAGGCAAAGGCAGAAGCATCAACTCTCCCAGACCTAGAGGTCTAATACACATGGGTGGGGAGGAACAAGACAGATGTCCTTCACAGAGACCAGACACACAATTTCCATGTCAGGTGGATACTAATACTATATGATCCAGAAACTCCATCTCCTATTCACTCACCCTGAAGAGTTGTTATAGGCTATAAAATATACCATTATCTGCTACTAAGTACAGAGCTCAGTAGTGTTAAGCTTATCTATACTTCTGGATAAAATATTTCCAGAACTTCTCCATCTTGCGACACTAAAAGTGCCAGACCTTTATATACTTTTCTCTTTCTGTGAATCCCACTACTAGGTACTTAAGAGCATTGGACTCATCCAGTAGTATTTCTTAGGAGACTGGCTTATTTCAATTCATATGCAATGCCCAAGGTTCATCCATGTCCTGGTCTGTGATGGTATTACTGGTTTCCTGGGTTGGAGTTGAGGCTGATGTAGGATGATGGTAAGGAAGGACCAAATAGGACCCAAGAGCCAGCGAGCCAAGTTATAGAAAAGTAAGGGAACAGATTCCAGCAGCCAAGAGAGGACTCAAATATGAGTTGCCAAATAGCATTCTGGATCAAGGGTTTGTATATTCTGGGAATAGGTGGGTCAGTTTGGTCCCACCCACATGCAAATTAGGCAAGGAATTACAATAAATCTGGTTGGTTAATTTAGATGCAAATGGGGAATTCTGATTGGCCAAGGAATGGGATGGAAGAGAGCAGGCTGGGAAAAGCCTCTTAAAGGTAGGTGGGAGAGACCTGCCAAAAATTCCAAGGGGGAGGGGGTGGAGAAAGAACTAGGAAGTTAAAAAAAAAAGCAAACAGGCTGGCAGTTGGCTGACATCTTGGTGAATTGGACCTTTTTGGATCTCAGCCCCTGAACTTTTTGTTCTTGGACTTTTGTGCATGAATCTTCGTGTTATCAAGTTGAGCTCCAGTTTTGCCAGGGTATGTAGATACTTTGGTTCTCCCTTCAGCCTGTAACTGACTAAAATTGCCTAAACAGTGGGCTGCCTTGCCCCTAGTTTCTGTCAACACAATGCCCTTCTTTTTTAAGGTTGAATAACATTCCACTGTATGTGTATACATTTTCTTTATCTGATCATCTACTTAGGTGGCTTCCTCTTATTGGCTATTGTGACTTAATCTACTGTGGATATAAGTATGCAAATAACGTCTTGCAGGTCCTGTTATAGATGTGTAAGTAAAAGTGGAATTGCTAGACAATATGATAATTATATTTGTTTGTCCCTCCCTCCCTCCCTCCCTCACTCCCTCTCTTCCTCCCTCCCTTCCTCTCTCTCTTTTCCCCTCCCTTCTTTCCTTTCTTCCTTCTTTTTGAGAAACCATTTTACTGCTTTTCATAATAGCGCAACCATTTTGCACTTCACTAACAATGTAGGAAGGTACCCATCTCCTTCAACATCTTTACCAGCCTTTCCTATTTCTGGAGTTTGCTTTTTGTTGTCACTGTTGACTTTCGTTTGTTTTGTTTTTGAAGGTAATCATCCTAATGGGCTTTAAACAGTGTTGCAGTTAAGCTTCTGTGTTGCTGTGAAACAATACTCAAATACAACTAACTTAAAAGAGAAAGGGAGATTTATTTGGTTTACAGTTTCAGAGGGGAGTTATGGAGGAAAAAACAAGGCAGGTGGCAAAACTGGAGATGGCTCAGGTCCTGTCTCTCATCATGGAGGGAAGATGAGTTTTCAGCATGGGGCAAGAGAGTCCCAGAGATATTCCATCTTGTGATTTCTTTTATCTGGTCTACTACTGAGAGGTTCCATCCATATTTATGGTTGGTCTTTTTGTGGTATAAATATCTTAATCCAGATAATTTCTTCGTGAGGTCTGACAGCTATTCTGTTAGTTAATCTCAGGTGTAGTCAAAATGACAACCAAGATTAACCATCTCAAGCAGTGTCTCAGTTCATTCTCCTGATGATTACTGCTACTATACATCTTTTCTCTTTGTTGACCTTTTGTATATCATCTCTACAGAAGTCTCTGTTTGAGTCCTTTTATAAGTTTGGCCATTTATTTTGTGGTTGTGTTTTAGGCATTTTTATGCATTTTATATATATGTAATATATATTATATATATATAAGTATATATATATTTACTAGATGTATAATGTGTAAATGTTTTCTTCCAGCTGGTAGGCTGCATTTTACTCTTTATTATAATGTTTGATATAAAAATATTTTGGAGTTTGATGTAGCAATACTCTTTTATATACTTTTACTTTTGTTCTATACTTTCATCAATATATGACTCCAGACATGGAATCCATGAGAATTAAGAGACAGCCAAAGATGGCTGGCAGGATTCAGAGTATTTATAAGGTTAGGTAGACCCCGGAAAAGTGGCTATTCCTTATTGGTTAGCTCCAGTTTCTGCAAACTTGATTGGACTTTCAGTCCTGGACTCTCATTTGTCTGTTAATATTGGGGCCCAGTCCAGTTCATTTTATGGTGCAATTCATCATGGTTGAGTTTATCTGCAATGGAGAGCTCATCTCTATATCCTTTTATAAACTGGGTTGGGAGAAGTTGGTGAACTTATCTCTGTGGAGGTTTAGAACCAGTTCCTCCAGATTAATAGGGTGTGTTCCTTCAGGATAATCCCAGTAGTCAGGGATGGCCTTCAAAGATCTTCAAAGACCTTCCCAGCATGTTTGCTCTAAAATGGCTTGTGAGCTGTTGGAATCTCCTGTCCCTAACTCCTATCTCATAATAAAACATGCCATTGTGTTCAGCTTTACATGAGTTTGGGATCTGAACTAAGTTCTTCATGTTTGCACAGCCACAAGTACTGCTACATCATTATAATCAGTTTTGAAATCATAAAATATGAGTTCTCCAACTTTGATCATTTTCAAAATTGTCTAAGTTCCTTTCAATTTTATATGAACTTCAGAATGGATTTCTTTATTTCTTCCAAAAGTGCTATGGGGACCCAGGGCACCTGCTTTTGAAAATCACTTTTACAATTTTTACTAAAATTACTGTGATGACAATAGCAACATTTAATCTTTATATAGCATAAGTGTGCTAGGCAAAGTTCTCTGCTGTCTCCTAAATCAACTCATTTAATCCTTAAGAAAATCCTCTGAGGGTTTTTTCTTCCCTAATTTATAGATGAGGAACGTGAGGCACACAGGAGTTCTGTAATTTGCCCAAGTCATATATTTAGAAAGCTCGGTAGCAGGGTTCAAAGACAGGTAGTCCTACAACACTATCACATAGTCATTCAGTTTGCACTTGCCAGGTGCTATGGTTTGAACCTGAAATGTTCTAACTGGCAATGCTAATTTAGAAAGTTATAGAACCTTTAGGAGGTGGACCTAACTGCCAGAAGTGAGTCACTAGAGGCCCACTTTGAAGGTTACACCTCTCTTTGGCTCTTCTTGCCCTCTCTGCATCCTGGTGCTAACAACCTCAGTGGCCGGCTCCCATTGATGTGAACTTGTTACAGGGTCCCTTTGGGTCTATATGTGTCCAGGTTTGAGAGTGGAAGATTGAAACCAGAACACATGCAGAGGATTAAAGGCAGAGTGTATTAGAGAAGAGAAAGCACAGAACTCACAGACATGAATCCATCTATAAGAGGAAAGAGAGCCCTGAGAACTCCACACATGGGATCCATGAGGGGTGAGAGAAAAGTCAGATAGGAGGAACTTATGGATTCCAGACATGGAGTCCCATGAGGGGCCAGGAAGTCAAAGATGGCTGTCAGGGTCAGGGGGAGATGACTTTTCCTCATTGGTTGGGGAGTTTTTGATCCTCTACATCTAATTAGTCTGTTCTTACTGGGGTCCAACCTAGTTGATTTTGTAGCCAACTTCTTGGTAGGATTTATCTACAATGCAGAACTGATCTCCATATCCTTTCATAAACTGAGGACTGGGGAAGTAGTAGCCCTTATTTCTGTGAAGGATTAGAGTCAGTTCCTCCAGATTAATAGAGTATGTTTCTTCAGGGTAATCTCAGCAGTGGGGAATGACCTTCAAAGATCATCTGCTCTAAAACTGCTTAACAAAAGGACAGGTGGTCTGATGACATTATCACATAGTCCTTCAGTCTCTATTTCCAGGTATAAAAGTTTGAATCTGAAATATCCCCTATGGGCTTATATTTTGATCACTTGGTCCTCAGCTGGCAGGACAATTTTGAGAAGTGATGGAACCTTTAACAGGTGGGGTCTCACTGGTAGAGAGGAAAAAAAAAGAAAAAAAGAAAAAGAAAAAGATAAGAAGAAAAGTTTGATTTATCAAAATGAAACAAAATCCAATGGATTATTTACTACAGAGCATTTAAACAGGGCCATATACATTATAAAGGCCTTGAAGGAGGATGTAGTCTCTGCCATTTTTCACAATTATTTGGCCCAGAGAACTCTGAAGTACACCTGTGGTGTTCTGGGCAAAGACTGTGGAGAAGTTGTGGTTTAAATATGATTGTATTTTATTAATTTGGTCATATTAAGTATGACCACAATCCTACACTGTGTCTGCCTTGCTCCAATACATGGAGGATACTCACGCCCCTGTCTCTCCTGAGTGATGTTCTTCTGCTCCAGGGTGGAGCTCCTGGAGAACTGACAATTGGATGAATTCCAGGATCTGCTTCTATCTTGCCATGGAATGCATCCTGGCTTCCCCAGGAACGTCCCTTGTGACCAAGAATGACTTGGCTTTCACCCACACAGTGAGTGTGTGGGTCTGAGCAGATGCAGGGATCTAATGCTAGAAGAAGGCAGGGGAATTTTTGCCCCATCAGGAAGAAGTCCAGAAATGAGATGGGGATGTCATTATCCCCAAAGGGGGACAGGACCGTGGCACACACCTCTTGTATTTATTTCATGAGTACCCCCATGTGCTAGTGACTAGGCACTGTAGGCCCCAGCGGTCTGTGGCAACCCCATGGTGCCAAGTGCACTGCAGGACCTGGTTGTGCCCTTCTGGACAGAACTAGTTAAGCCCAGGGTCACACCTTCTTTCTTCACCTGGGAAATGGACAGAAAATACAACCTTAAGGGACCTTCTAAGAGCGCTACTGACTCAGGATATGGTTCAGTAGAAGAACAGGTTCCCAGCTTTTACAAAGCCTTATGTTTATTCCCTAGTTCTGGAGAGTGGGGAACAATTGAAGTCATAAAGATATTTTATGGAATCAAAGCATTTGTTCATTTGTTTGGTTCATTGCTTTGCTTGACTGTGGTGATTCCCAAAAGGACAACTATAACTAAGCAAAAATAATAAAGAAAACTCTGAAATTAAGCAGCAGCCTCGCTAAATAGACAAAGCAGCAATAAAAAGAGCCAAAATGAAAAGAATTGACTCCTAGGAAGAAAAGTTACTCAAAAAGTATTATTATTATTAAAAGGTCTAGGGAGATGGCTCTGAGGTTTAAAGCCTTTGCCTCATAAGCAAAAGGACCTGAGTTTGGATCTCTAGATCACACACACACACACACACACACACACACACACACACACACACAAAGGCAGTCATGGCAAACAGCCTACAATTCTGATCCTGGAAGGCAAAGCCTGGGAAACCCAGAGCAAACAGTAAGGGAGTAGAGCAACCCAATATGATTCCCAGAGTCACCCTTGGGCCTCTACAGCCATACACTCAAGTAGACCTCATGAATATGAACATGTGTCCCACATACACATACATACCAAAAAAAAAAAAAAAGTAGAGTACACATGTTAAACAACAGGCAGGAAAATCAGGGTAGAACTAAGTCAATTAAAACAATCTATTGCCAGGTAAATCAGCAGGGCTGCATCTAGTAGCTGAGAAGCAGGTAGTGCCTTTAGCTCTGAGTTATTAATAGCTCCAAAGCTTGCTTAGATTAGATCATCAGAAAACGCTTGTGAAATACTTGTGAGGAGCTGATTTGATGAGCATGTGGTTAGGGGTGGAACCACCCATTGTTGTGCTGGTTGGCTGGAATCTAGGCTTCTCACACTTTCTTCTGTGATGCTGCAACATTTTAGTTCATATGCTGTTTGCTCTTCCTTCTGCTTCCTACACTTCATTTTGGAAAACATCCAAGACTCAAGGAATATGACAAATGGGACAGTTAATCTCGCTAATGACAAAGAAAGGCAATTACAACTTACTAAGCATTTCTCTTTTTTTTTTTTTTTCCTAATGTCAACTTTAATTTGCCCAGGCAAATTAAATCTCATGTAGCTCAGGCAGGCTTTGAACTTAGTGTTGTGGAGGATAATCTTGAATTTTCGGTCCTTCTGCTTTTACCTTCTTAGTGCCAGAGTTATAAGTGTGTGCTACCATGCCTGCTTTTATAGAAACATCTAGCAAATACATGCACATTAAAAGTTGAAACAACATAGAAAATTAAATAAAAAAGCAGAAAAAACCAAAGCCTTATGTATACACACATAAAAAGAACCACATTTGCAACATATTATGTTATAGATATTATTTCTAAAAACATGTGTGTAATTAATTTTATGCAAGCAGTATTATTTCAAACATGCTACTCATTACTTGATTTTTTAAACTAATCATATCTTAAATACATTGCACGTCAATACATTTCTAAATGTATTTTGTATTAATACCCCACAGTTAACTTTGCATAATATTTAATCACTCTCCTATTGGTAGACATTTAGCCTTTATAAAATAATTATTCCAATTTCTGGCAGAGAAAAACATCTTTCAGTGGAAAATTTCTTTAATTTCTTTAATAACAATGGACGGCTAGGACCCAAGGTCAATGTCAAAATGGTTCACAGTATTTTTTACCCCAAAGAAAGCAGTGGCAAAAAGTCCTCAAAGGTAGAGTTTGATTCTTCCTTTAAGTCTTCTCATTAAAAGGTGACCTGAATATACCAAACTCTCCCGTTACCCCAGTCTTTGTGTACAGGAAAGGACAGAGGGAATTATGGAGAGATCAGGAGTACAGGGGCATAACCTATTCTCCAAAGCTAAGTGGGGTTACTCAAGAGAGTGTTGGGTAAAGGCTGGAAATGCCTTCCATAGGCAGGCTGCACATCACTCCCAGTTGGATGCCTGCTTGGTCAGTGGGCTTATGGGTCTGTCCTCATCCCGCCTGAACAAATGTAAAGAATGTCAGAGGACAGATAGCAGCAAGGTGACCTTGCACTCACTGTGCAAAGGTACTAGGGTATCATTTAGGCACAGTGTATCGAGCCATTTTATGGTAACTTACTTTTGATGGGTTCCCCAAATTCATATGCTGAGGCCCAGTTCAGTGCAGGGTTAGAGATGCTCCTGACTTACTGTAGGGTGATGCCCAGATAAGTCCATTGTAATTCAAAAAATCATTCATTGAAGATATAGTTACACACCTAATGTAGTAAACACCCATAGAGACATAGAACCCTAAAGTCTCAGCTGTGTCCCAGGCAATGGCAGAGCACCTAGAAGCTGCCTCTTGTGGCCACTGCCTGCATCGTCAGAGAGCAGTAGACTATGGGTTACTAGCCAAGAAGGGGTCAAAACTAAAATTCTGAATCATGGTTTCTACTGAATGCATGTCATTCTGGCACCATTACAAGATAAAGAACTGTAACGTGGAATCACTTTTGTTGAGAACATTTGTATTTAGAGATAGGATATATTTCAGGTACGTTGAAATGAGATCATTAAGGTAGACTTTATCTATTATGACTGGCGTTCTTATGGGAAGAAGTTAGGATACATATACCCCCCCCCCACTCACCCATACACATATACATGTTGGAAGATGAGAAGGCAGTATATAGAGGCCAAGGACAGAGACCTCAGAGGCCAATCCTGTTGAAGCTTTGATTTTGAGTTTCTAGCCTAGAGAATTGTGAGGAAAATTTTAGTGAATTTCTCTTGGAAATCAAAACACAGAGCTGGAGGAGAGGCAGGCTGGGCAAAGGTAAGAAGAAGCTGGCATTGCCTCCTCAGTCCCACTATATATATATATATATACATACATATATATATATGGACCTTAGCTCTGAAACTGTAGGACTTAAGTGCTCTACCACTCCCTGAGGATGTAAAACTGCTTGAACAGCAGTAGAAAAGTCCTGTTGTTGATGTTTCTAGTGCCAAACTGTCCAGGGCATGTCAGTGTCCCCATGCCCTGGGAGTTCAGGAGAGGAAGGAAAACTGTGGCCATGGGACAGCTGCCTTGTGCTGAAAGGAAGGGAAGACAGCTGCAGAGTGCTGTTTGCCAAGGTAGGTGCCAAGTGGTGCTGAACTGATGAAGTTGGGGTGTGCAGGGTGCCAAAGCTTGGGTGGGTCCCAGGCACTCCTGTTCTTATTTGAGCTGTTTGGAGAAGCTGTTGTCTTCTGCACTGAAGACAAATGAAAGCAGCCATCTTCTTTTCCTTCCCTCTCTGAAGAGCCTCATGTTTTCTTAGTCAACTCAGCCCCTATTGCTGCTAATTCCACCAGAGGAGCTAAATCATCAGATCAACTTTGTCTGTTACTCTTGTAGCCTTCTTTGCAAAACAGCTAAAAGAGTCACCTGACATTCTCAAGTTAATTTTGAAGGAAGTCCAATTTGTAATCAACGGCAATTTGTTGGAGGTTGGGTATGTCCAAGTCTTCCAGCATTTGGAAGGGCAGAAGGATCAGGAGTTCCAGGCAGCCTTGGCTATAAGAACATGTCTGGAAAAAAGATGTTTTGTAGTTGCTTAGAGATTGAATTCAGATGCTCACGCATACAAAGCATAGCTCTGATTCATGTCCCAGCTCTGTTAGAAAGGAGTTTTAGAGATTCAAGCAGCAATGCTTGATGAGCTATTCTAGGGAAGAGCAGAGACCTTCCCACCTCTATGTAAGTGTCTTTGAACTGGGCTCTAGGTCCCATACTATGAGCAAGTATTGTCCTCTAGAAGCTCCGGGTGCATGTCAAGCTGACCAAGGCAGGTCAGTTTAACTCAAAAACTGAAGGAATATGAAAGCGTCTATCTGAGGCGAACACAGGGTGCTGTGGGACCTGACAACTTTTGGGTTGGGGGCAGGATCAAGGGACTGAGCTGGTCGACTGAGATGCAGTGAACAGGAAGGACTCAAAGCCCTAAGTGGGCAGCTGAAACTGAGAAGGGCAGGTCATATGGAGTCTGCTTCCAGAGTCAGGATTCTCTCCCTGAGGCAACTAAGATGAGGAAAGGACTGGAGAAGGTGGCCTCAAAGTTGAGGCTGAGAAGCATGTTTGGTTAGCAGTCTGGAGGAGGTAAGGAGGAACGTCTGAAAGAGGGAGGAAAGTTAAGAGATTCTAGGAAGAACAAACTTGAGCTAAGGCATTGCTGGTGTGTTAGATACTGTGAGAACTTTGAAGAGAGTAATGCTGAGAGAGACACAAATAGTGGAAGCCCAGTTATAATGGTTCATTGGGGAATAGAGACTGTTTTGGGAACTGAATTATATACTCTCTGATGCTGTAAGTCAAATAGATTTCTTTATTCTTCCTTAAATTGGCTGTATCAATGTTGTCTCACAGCAGAGAAGAGTAACTGCAATAGAAATTGGCACCAAGAGTGGGGTGCTGCTTTTTGAGACGGAAAATTTTGATACCAGAAACTATGGCCATTGCTGTAATGTGGCTGATGTGCCATTGGAACTGTTTGTTAAAAGAAATATGGAGAACTTTGGGTCTTGGGCTGGAAAAACCATTACATCTCAGAGACAGGATTTGAAAGGTTACTGTAGTGAGAGTTTTGAAGAGTCACAAACAGTAGAAGCCAAGCTTATGATGGCCCAAAAGGGAACAGAGACCATTTTAGGAACTGGACTGTATCTCCTCTGGTACTGTATACCAAACAAATCTCCTTTTTCTCCTTTAAATTGGTTGTATGAGTATTATCTTAGAGCAGCAGAGAAGAGTTACAACAAATTGCTTTTCTCATTGCTATGACCAAACCTAACAAACAAACAATTAGAAAGAAGAACAGAGGAAGGGAGGGAGGAGTATAGGAAGAAAGGATTGACTTATTTTGGCTCATAGTTTGAGGGAATATCGTCCATCATGATGAGGGCACAGAAAAAGGGATGTGACGTGACTTGTCACATTGTGTCTGACGTCTGGAAGGAAAAGGTGTTCTGGACACTTTCCTTCTTTTATTGTCTGAGACCAACATCAGAGTGAGTTTTCCCTCCTCAGTTCAATCCCTGTCACAGGCGTGCTTGGGGATATGTTTCCCAGGAAACTCAGAATTCAGTCAAGTTGAGGATTAAAACCAGTAAAAATGAGAGAAAATGTGGGGAATCTGCAGTATTGAATGGAGAGAAAGGAAGGAAGAACGAGCATCAATTCAGGGTTTGGGTGCCCAGGTGGTGTGTGTTCATATTTACAGGAGGAAAGTGTGTTAGTTAGCTAGTGCTGTGTGGTGAAAGTATCCCAGAATTTAGCAGCTTGAGAAAAGATGCTGCTCAGATCCTGTAGGTCAAGAATATAAAAATAGAATCTCTAAGTATTTCTGGCTTGGAGTCTCATGTTAAGTTGACCCCAGAACATGAGTCAGGGTCACAGTCCTCTCAAAGCTGACTGAAAGGCAGGAGAATCTGTTTCTGCAATGAATGGATCGCTCTCGTGGCTGTCAGCAGACACTGTTCTCTTCTGAATTTTCCTGTATTTAATTTTTGGTACAGGGAATTGAATAATGCCTCACACATGCTGAGCCAGGACTCTGCCACCAAGCTAAACCCCATCCCTCTTTACTGAATGTTTATAGGAAGTCACAGTTCCTTGCCACTTGAACCTCTCCATGAAGTGTCCTTCCTATATGACACCTATTTCCCTGAGATGGAGTGACCCAAGAGAGAGCAAGAAGGAAGCCGTAAAGTGAAGAAGAGGCTAGAAAGATGGCTCAGGGGCTAAGCCTCTGCCTCTTAAGCAGAGATCTTGAGTTAAACAAACAACAACAGAAAAAAACCCAGGCAGAAATGGCTGCAGACTGTACTTTTGGCACTGGTGAGCAGGGCTTGGGAAATCACACAACCAAGCCAAAAAAGGAGGTAGAAGCAATCCAGGGTGATTCCTGAAGTCACCTTTGGTCCTCTACAGGCAACATACATATACAAAAATAAACAAACAAATAAAAGTTTAAAAAAAATAAAATAAAAAGAAGACTCAAAGAAGGCCCTGCCAAATCTTAGAACTCACACCATCACTTCTTATTCTGCTCTTTAGATACAAATCACCAAGTTCAGTTTACAATTAAAAAAAGGGGATCAAGGTGCCATCTTTTGAAGGGTTTATCTAAGAGTGTAGAATATAAAGAAAATCACAGAAAATGTAGGATGTTGCTGATTTGTATAGATGTTGGATTCATTTTTGTACATGTTGAGTTTGAGATGCCCATGAGTAATCGCAGCTATGAATTGTAAAATCACTTTATAACATCTGTTCCTCAGTAGTGTGCAAGCCATCTAATCTAACCATTTTGTACAGGAAGGGCATTGAGACAGGCTCTCATTTTTTAGCAAGGTTGGTCAGTAATTATTTGTGTAGCCCAGGGTAGCCTGAAAGTCATAAGCTCTGTCTTAGCCTCCTGAGTGCTGGGATTTCAGGCATGTTCATCATACCTATCACAGTTGGACTCAACCTTTGTAAAAAGAGCAGGAAGGCGCGTACATGTGCATGCAGATGCACGTGCATGAGTGTGTGCATGTGAAGGCCAGAGCACAACCTCAGTGTCATTCCTCATGAGCCATCTACCTTGTTTTTTGCGCCCCAGTGAGCCCCAGAGCTCTGCCTGTCTTCATCTATTTATAATGGGAATACAACAAATGTATGCCATTTGCCTGGATATTTTACATGGACTGTGAGTATTGAACTCTAGTCTTTGTGCTTTCATGATAAGTACTTTTCCCACTGAGTCATCTCCCCAGTCCTATCGAATCAATTTTATCAATGACAAACATATGTACTAAGAATGACATATCAACAAATATGTACATAATAACAAATACTCTCATTGATATCAAAAGATGCCAACAGTAAGTGGTAGAATTCTTCATGCATCTTCTGTTCACAACTAAGCATTTAATTACTATCTGAAAAGTAAACTAAATTTAGTCTTGCCTTCTTGCTTGCTAGTCCTCAAGTTTTTGTGTTCCTAATATTCACAGTAAAAATTTCAGTAAAAAAATGATTTTTTTTCTGCTGTACTTAAGGGATGACTCAGGAAATGTTTTGATGGTCATTTAAAGTGCAAAGTAACTTTCTGCTACTTACACATTGTTGTGGATTGTCTGCATGTTGCCAATTAAATTTACAACCTACCAGTTTAGGGAACAAGGAGTTTTACTTTTTCTCACAATTCTTGGTACAGTTCTTAGTCCAGCTTAGCGGGAGAGCTCACTCCAACAGCAGGAGCTGAGGAAACTGATCATAGGATTACTGAAAAAGGGATGGTTTTCACTGGTCAGACAATACTGCCTGAAGTACGTTGAAGAAGGCCAGACTTCTGAATCAACTCCCTCCATTTTATCCTCCTTGCCACCCTGGGCTGGGTCTTCTCTCCTCAATCAACCCCGCAGGCTTGTTCAAGGATTGCTTCAACTACTAATTTTCACAGATGTGCCCAAAGCTCAGTCTTCATTTGTCAGGTTTGACATATATATCCAATGAACACACACATTTTGGGAATTTGACCTCAGGGTAAGGAGGTTGCACTGGGCCCCTATCCTCTGAGAAGCATAGGACATAGTTTGTGGAGTTCACCAAGTTCCCTAGAGAAGGCACTGTGTGAATGCTCAATGCATTATCTCCCTGTGGCTTGCTGTTTTTTTCTTTCCCTAATTTCCATGTCCTGCCTTCATGGTTTGGGGGAGCAACAGGTTTACAAAACTCTTTCCTGCCTGATTCAGAGCTTGTATGTTCTAAGGAGCTGGGGCCAGCTGGATAGGGGGTTGTTGCCAAAAGCCTGATGTTATGGGCTTGACCCCAGCTTCTACCGTGTGACCACTCCTTGCTATCAACTTGGGAAGGCTGTGTGTGAAACACTCACAAGTGGGCTGCGCTTCCTGCTTTGTGCAATTTGATATATGCTCTGGGATTCACAGAATGACACATACTGCTGTCTTCTTATCAAACATAAATCCTTTAGCTACTAGGCTAATTTATGTACTTACGAATCTGATTTTTTTTTCATTTTGTTTTGTTTTGTTATTTTAATCTTTACTTCTGGAGGAAACGACTTTCTCATATTTACCCATTTGACTGACCAGAGGTAAACCATGAGACACGAGTAAATGTGACATAAAGGAAATGTCTATTTATTCAACTTTTTCCTCCCAAATGCAGCAACAGAATCATGTGGTACTTTTCTAGAGAACGGTCCCTAGCTCCAGTTTGACCCATTATGTTCTTTTGTATAGAACTGTATTTTTAGCACCCTAATCTCTGCGTAGAACTGTATTTCTTAGTCTTGTAGGAATGATTACTCCCAGAAAGACCTGCTGCCGGGTGCACCAGCTGGTCGAGAAGCAGCCCATCCAGCAGCATGTGTGCGTATGCCAAGTCTCTTGCTCTCTGCTCATTTCTGCAGAAAAGAACCAGACTTCAGGCAAAGCTAATCCTACTGGGATCAAATTTCCACATTCACAAATCATGAGACTGGTACAATGAAGACAGGAGACTGAGCTTAGTACCTATGCTAGGGCAAGAAAGTGCTTTCCACTGGGACCAGGCATTTAAATTGTTGTCTTGCTCTCTCTGTGCTAGAGACTGCTGCATTACCAAACTAATCCACAGGAGAATTCCCTGTCACTGTCCTCCACTTGGTAGCATCAGGACATTAGAGAAACACAGTATAAACAGCCCAGAACAGCACATGACTCTTGTCTGACTTTATGAGTGCATTCTTAGCTAATCTGGCCTATTTTATGTTCCAACATCAGACTTTAAGGATATTTTCCTTTGTGAAGATTTTTGTTGTTTTCATCGTAGTGACAGGTCAGGCTTTATCATGCAGTTACTCCCAACTGTGTTTTTCAGTCTTACTGTAACTTTTATGATTGATTTCCAGGTGTATTGTGATGAATTCAAAGAATTTAGTACATGTGTATATTCAGTTTTAAAAATATATGTATTTTGGGGCTGGAGAGGTGGCTCAGGGGTTAAGCCTCCGCCTTGCAGGCGGAAGGTCCTGAGTTCGGATCCCAGATCCCACGTATAGACGCCAGGCGGAAGCGGGGGCGGCCTGCGCTTCTGGTCCTGGTAGGGCGGAGCCTGTGAATCCCGGGGCAGAAGGAGGTGGAGGCGTCCATGGTGGTTCGCGAATTCGTCCGTGGTTCTACACACACACAGACACACACACACACACACACGCACATGCACACAGTTGAATAAATAATAATAAAAAAATTAAAAAAAAAATATATGTATTTTTATTCAGTACAGACCCGTCCATTAGATCCAGCTACATAATTACATCATCCAGAATCTCACGTCCTTTTTTTTCTTTATCTGAGATGCGAGAACAGAGAGGGTTGTGTGCAGGTCCATGCGTGTGACAGTGCACGTGGAAGTCAGTGCTCTCCTTCCACCATGTGGACTCCAGGGACAGAACTCAGACCATAGATCTGTGAACAGATGCCTTTATCCTCTGAGTGACCCAGCCCTATTCCTACATGTCTTTTTTTAATTGATAATTTGTGTGTGTGAGTGTGTGAGAGAGAGAGAGAGAGAGACAGAGAGACAGAGACAGAGAGAGCACTGCGTGTGCCTGTTGGCCTAATGTTTATCTCTTAATTGCTTTGCTCTGGAGTTTCTCAGGCTCCACTTCTCAGGACTGGAAGTGCAGGCTGTTATCATTTCCACTGGAGTTTTTACATGGGATCCAGGATTGAAACTCAGGTCCTTCTGTTTGTAAGGTAGAGACTTAACCTCTGAGTCATCTCTGTAGTCCTTAATTAATTCTCAAGAGATGCATTCAAGACTTTCTCCATGAAATTCACTGGATATTATATTTATATTGCATTTGTGTTTTTTATGTTTCAAAACATGTGGTTAAAAGTGGATTGGTTCTAGATTATTACATCTTCTGAAGAATTAATTTTGACAATCATAGCTTTTCCAGCCTTAACAAAGCCTTTTCATTAAAAGCGGAAATCTTGTTGATATTAACAGGAAACTTTCTTAACTCCCATCTTTCTTTCTCTGGTGTGTATTATTTGGTGTCATGTTGACAACACTTTCCCATTATATTCTAGATGTTTCTTTTGGGTTTTTTTGATACTTATTTGTTGAGTTAAGTTTAGTTTTTTGACATAGGTTCCCACTAGGTGCCCCAGGCTGGCCTTGATCTTGCTACCCTCCTGCCCAGCCTCCAAGCCCTGGGCTGCAGGCTTGAGCTGCCATGCTAGGCTCCCACACCTTTTTCATAAGCTGTGTGGCTGCTCAGAGCTTATGTGCAGGCACCTGCTGAGATGTGGGTTTCAAATTACTCTTTAATTATTCGAGTCTCTTTTTACAAGTCTTTCAAGTACTTTTAATGTTATTCTTCTCTTTACTATATTTCATGGCAATTCCTCATATACTCCTCTCCATTGTGTGAAGACTTTTTCTGGGGAGACACTATACAACCATCTTCCCATCCCAGACAGAAGTTCCACACAGACAAAAATAAGGATTATGCCAAGCCATGACTTGTTTGACGAGTCTATTTGGCTTCCTTACAGGAGCAGGAACAAGGGTTATTACGGGAGCAGAGAAGACGCAGCATGGCTGATGGCTACCCCATGGCTGCCTAGATACAACTTCCAGTTAACCTTCCTCAGCCTGTATGTATCCTAGGGCCTTTCGAGTCCTTGAGGGCCAAGGGTATGTGCAATTAGAACAGAATTACGTTGGACCAGGCCAGAGCCCCAAGTGAGAGTCCAATGACCCCCGTTCCACCTGGCTCTGGCCCTGCTCAGTGTACAACAGGCACTCCTGAGGTTCCCAGACAAAGACAGCAGGTGCTTATTCAGAGGAACATGCCGTGCAACACCCCTTCAGTGTGGTGAGGGATTTTCTTTGCTCAGGTGGTTTGCTCTGTTTGATTTGCTGTGAGCTTATCTCCCACCACTGGTAGCCACTTGCCTCCCAGCAACTTTACATCTGTTTCTGGAACTCGGTGATCAGAAGTGGATTTGAATCCTAATCTTTCAGTTTGGGTACATGCTAAGATGGGTTTAGCCCACCAAGTGGTATCTCCAGGCCTTACAGCTTGCTATTTCTCTTTTACCAATATTCTGGGCAGACTGTGCTCTCCACGACCATAGGACAGTTCCTCCTTTTCTCTTTCACCAGGGGTTGTTCTTTAAGCTTTGGAGCCTTATTACAGTTCAACTCTCTGACTTCTTCCAGCATTGAGAGATGCTTCTGCCTTGGGCACCAAGGCCTGTTTATCATCCTTTTGATGGCTTCATTTATGCCACCTAGGAATTTCTCTTGCTTTATTTTAAGTTTAGAGATGCATCAAGAGCTGGAGAGATGGCTCAAAGGTTAAGTCTGACTTACAAGCAGAAGGTCCTGAGTTCAGATTCCAGGTCCCATGTAAAAATACCAGGTGGAAATGGTGATGACCTGCACTTCTGACCCTGGTGGACAGAGCTTGGGAAATTCCAGAGCAAAGCAAAAAGAGGTAGCAATCCAGGATGATTCATGAAGTCACCCTCGATCCTCCACAGGGACACACAGTGCCCTCTGATACACACACACACACACACACACACACACACACACACACACACACGCAAAAAAATATTATCATTTAAGGACTTCAATTTCACATAGAATTTCTTGTGTTGATTTATCTACATGACATTCTGTGGGAGAACTGAATACCATATATGCATTCTATATTTTTTAATTTATCCATATATGATAACCCTTAATTCATAAATTAGGTACAGTATAAGATTAACAGTCTAAAAAATTGCCAACTTTTTTTTAGTGTGTGTATTTGTGCCTCTGTGTGTGTGTGTGTGTGTGTGTGTGTGTGTGTGTGTGTGTGTGTATCAGAGGGCACTAGGTGTCCCTGTGGAGGCCCAAGGGTGACTTCGGAATCATCCTGAATTGATTCTACTTCCTTCTTGCTTTGCTCTGGGATTTCCCAGGCTCCATTCACCACCGTTCCTGCCTGGCATTTTCATGTGGGACCTGGGATCCAAACTCAGGACCCTGTGCTTTATAGAATCTTAACCCCTAAGCTATCTCTGCAGCCCAAAATTGGCCAATTTTGCAGTAATAGTGTAACAATCTTTTTAATTGAACAAATGACTTGTTTATGTTTGGAAATTTCCATTTAATATTTTTAGACTACAGTTATCTGTCACAGATAAGCCACAGACTGTGTAGCCATAGGTTTAGGGGCTAGTATCCAGGACATCATGCCCTGTTGGTCATAGCTAAAACCGGCTCACTTTTCTTTTTTTTTTAACATGAGAGGAAGCCAGAGAGAGAGAGAGAGAGAGAGAGAGAGAGAGAGAAAGAGAGAGAGAGAGAGATCAAGGGAGTCTAACTGGAAGCTAATAGCATTATTTTATTTAATTTGTGTGACATTTATTTTAGGCAATTTAAGTATCTTAATATACTCCTGATAAAAGCATTCTTTTCAAAATAGCTTCACTTAAATGAGACACCAATTTCAGGAAAAAAGTTTGAACTAAATGAGTGAATTGAGTGAACTGACTGAATGTTAAGTGGTAAACAGCTAAAACACAAGAACCTTTAAAGTGCTGTTTCAATTCTCAAGCACGTGAAATATTTGGAAGCATTTAATGTCTTCCCACACTTTTCTTCTCACTTATATAATATACTTTTGAGGCCAAGGGATGCTAGGAGGATAGGGCACCAACCTGCAATTCCAGTCCTGGAAGACAGAGCCTAGGAATCCCCAGAACAAACAATAAGGTAAAAGAACAGTCTAGGATGATTCCTGATGTCACATTTGGACCTTTAAATGCACACACATGCAAATGCCCTTTTGTTTACATACCTGTACACATATGTACACTTATCTGCATGCAAACACACCACATACAGTCATACACACACACACACACACACACACACACACACACACACACACCCTACACACATACATGAAAAAGGAGAAAAAAGAATATACTTTTATGACTTAGCAATTTAAATTTAAAGGATGTATTCTGTCTCTATGAGATTGGATTGGGAATGTGGGGTCTGGTCATCCATATTAGGGATTAAATTAGGAATAACATGATCCAGAGCTTCTTTTTGAAACAATCACGTTAGCTGTACAATCTGAGTGGATTAGGTGATGGCTTGATAATAACTTCAGTGTCTTGCAGCAGAAGAGGAAAGAAATCCCTTATCGTGGACTCCATTGGCTGTAAGTCAGAGCCCCTGCTCATCACAGGCATCAAGAGCTCAGGCAGGAAAGAGATGGCACCACACATTCTCTTGTTTCCTTTTAAAGCAAGTCATGTGGCCACGTAGCTTCCAACAGCAAGAAAATGCAATATTGCCATGAGCCCAAAAGGCCAGGAGTTACAAACAGTTGCCAGTGTTAGGCCATCCCCCTCAGGCACCATAGAGCAATCCCCACACGTCCTCAGATGGAGACATATAGCTAGCTCAGCCACAGCAGTCAGACATATATACAACTCACTCCCTCAGCATCTGTATACACGGAGCTGCACACAGCCACATTCTATGTACAGAAAGTCTCAGATTATGTACTACAGACAAATAAGGTAAAACTATGTATCCTGAGAGGCTTCCATTGCTGTAACACAACCATCCTGCTTCTCTGCCAACCACTCTGTGTGGTCCACACACTCCATTTTTCCAAATATTTATAAGCTTAATATATAAAGGTGGTTATGTATTTACAGGAGCATGCTTGGGTTTCTCCAAGGTTTGCTTCTGAGATATTCTGATAACCTCTGACATGGTTTGTCGGTCCTTCCTTGCCTGAGCATAATTTTTAACTATTTCATTGATCCCCCCACCTCCCTCTGCCCCCTCTGCCTGTCACCTGCTAGATTTCCAGCACCCTTCTGCATAGTGTCTCTGTGCTGAGAAAAGGTATGGAGAGGCGTGGGCCTACCCTGTGGCAACAGTGAGTTGGGAAGCATTATAGACTTGTGCACTCATGAAGCTTACCTTACCTAGATTAATGCCCAGATCATGGGAATCTTTGTTATGTTTTGTCCAATCATGTCACATTCTCCAATTAGGCCACTGCTTCTTGTATATTTTATTTTTTGAAAAAAGTATTTTATTGGACTGTTGAGATGGCTCAGTGGGGCTAAATTCAATCCCTGTAATCCCATGTGGTGCTTGTGCGTTCTTCCTCTCTCTCTCTCTCTCTCTCTCTCTCTCTCTCTCTCTCTCTCTCTCTCTCCTCTCTCTCTCTCTCTAATAAATAAAATATTAAAACTGAAAATTATTTTATGTATTATTGAGAAAGCAGCAGCAACCTGTAGTATTATTTTTTCGCTTAATTTTAATGATTAGTATTTCTTAAGTGAAGGGATAGCTTAAAGTCAGACAATGCTTTATGATACATCTCCATTTTAAAATCTTTAAGATTGTTGACTATCTTCTTAGAGTAAAACAGCTTGTCAGCACTAACAGGAAAATCATAATTCAGAACTCTGGCCTGACACCAAGAACTCCTGGCACTCTTCTCTGACATGGGGGATGACTTGCAGGCATTCACAAAAACCACAAAATTAGTCTGATATTATCATACCTTTTTTCAAGATCAGTTATAGTTCTGAAGGTTTTCTTTTAATGTGTTCATGTGAATGATACTTATGTGAAATGTAGATAAATATGCTATAATACATGAGTGCAAGTCACAGAACAACTTTTTAGAATTTTTTTCTTTCCACTCTTTTGGTTTGTTTGTTTGCTTGCATTTTGACATTTTGTGTGCTGCAGATGGAGATCAAGAGACAACCTGGAGAAGTTGGTGCTCTCCTTCTACCTTGTAGCTTCTTGAGATTGAACTCAGGTCATCAGCCTTGGTGACAAGCGCCTTTATCCGCTGAGTCACCTCCCCAGCCCGCCAACTTGCTTTGGTGGCAGGTTGAAGGGGGCCTTGTGTGGGTTGGCAGCTGATAGATCTGTAACCAGAGCTCAAAATCAGAGACCCCCACCTGACAAATCTCTACCAGAGACCTCACCTGATAGCCAGAGAGCCCACCCAATAGATCTGAGATAAAACAGATCTTCAGGTGAGACCCCACCAAAAATGTTAATCTGATAACCAGTCAAAACCAAAATCCCTTCTCCCTGCACTCCAGCTATAAAAAGGTCAGTAGCCATTTCCATCTGGACACACTCCCTCACAGAAGTTTTGGAGGAGTTTCCCGAGTAAGTGTCAGTCTTCTTGATCCTCTTCTTTCTTCTTTCTTCCTCTTTTTCTAACAGGAGCAAAGACACAGGTACTTCTCTCCAGAGTAGTAACTGTGCCATGTTGAGTAATCTTTGTGGCAATTCCAACCCAAATCAAATGAAATAGGTTAGATATTTGGGTTCTGTATTGTCAGTGCATAATACACACACAGTAGGTATTTGCTCAATAAAAAAAAAAAAACAAGTGTCACCAGAGGCATTTATTTTGTCATCATAGTGCTTTATTGATACTTCAAGACTTAAATAAAATCCTAAAGAAGTTGATCAAGCTCCAAAAGTTTTGTAGATCCCAACCAATACTGAGAATAGTCTTATGAGAAGAGAAACCAAGGGAGGAACTAAATTTGGAAGTTTACTATGAAATTAGCAGGTGTAATCTTAGATTGGTGCCTGTTTAATGAGGATTCAAATCACATTGAGACTACAAGAATTAAAACACAAAAGTTATAATACAGGAGACTTGACCAAAGGGCTTGGGGCTAAAGATCAGTGAAGAGAAACCACAGCCTACAGTCATCAACTTTGTAGAGAAACATGGATTTGCTGTCTCTCTCCTATTTCCCAGTCTTCCCAGTATGTGTCTCACCAAGTCAGCTAAAAATGAATGGGCTGGGTTCAGCCTGAACCCAGAAGACTGTTAAGGACAGAGCCATCCTCACCAGCACATCTTCACAGTGGTTCTTAACTGTTCAAGGAAGGGAAGAGAAACAGCCTCAGTTGTTGACTTCTCAAAAACATGAACCATTCTACTTTTGTTGCTTACTCTTCCCATAACTGAGTAAAGTGGTTGGTGAGTTCTCGGTCTGCATACTTAAAGAATGAGGTCAGCGTCCTCTGCCTATGACAACTGAGTGTTGTAGTTTGCTTATGTGTCTCAGATCAATTCATGACCAAATTGCTTAGGAGAGCAAAGGGATTTTAACCATTCTTATAATTCTTGGTTACAGTTATTAGTCCAGTTTGACAAAAGACCTCATACCAATTCCAGGAGCCAAAGGAACTAGCCGTATCATATTCACAGGGATTGCTGAGAGAGGGGCAAATCCCACTTGTCAGACAGCAAGCCTGCCAAAGTATGCTAAAAAATGCCAGACTTCACTGAACCAGCTCCATCCATTTTATCCACCTGCCGAGGACATGATCCTACCCACCATAGGCTGTGTCTTCCCACTTCAGTCAGAAAATCGCCTACAGGTTTACTCAAGGGCTTACCTTAACTATGATTTCTTCACAAATGTGCCCAGAACTCAGCTTTTAATTGTCAAGTTTATACCTCTATATCTGATTAGCACACTGAGGTAATAGGGTCATATTTAAAGAGGGGGAGAAACATAGGACATAAACTTAGGTTTGTCTTTCCTCTAAAACACATGTTATCTTTCTTGTTGAAAAATAGGGCTAATGTTGTATGTAGCTAATGTACTGTGTAGTAAATATCATGTATGTCTGTTGTTTCCTGAAATGAATTAGGTGTTTGCATTTCTTATTTGCTCCTGTAAACTGGTAGAGAAAGCCATTTCTGTTCACAGTCACACTGTTGTTCATGATATCCATTCAAATTAGTCTTCCTGGCTCTCATGCTTGGCACATACAGAAAGCTTTTTTTTTCTGTGTGTGTGTGTGTGTGTGTGTGTGTGTGTGTGTGTGTGTGTGTCACAAGGTACTATGTATGACTGTAGAGGCCAAAGGGTGACTTGAGGAGTCATCCTGGTTGCCTCTATCTCCTTTTTGCTTTGCTCTGGGATTTCACAGGTTCTGCCTTCCAGAGCTGGAAGTCAGGCCACTGCCATTTCTGCCTGGTGATTTTGCTTGGGAATCCAGGGCCCAAATTCAGGTCCTGCTTTTGAGGCAGAGTCTTAACTCCTGAACCATCTCCCCAGCCCCAGAAACTTTATCCTAATTTGAATCTACTTTATAGTGGATCCCCTAGTTTAACTTATTTCAAGTCAGCTGCAATTTTTGTTTTGTGTTCTCTCGGTTTCAATTTTTAAATCACAGCAAGTCTGACACTAATTTTTATGCTCTTTGTTTCTTTCCAGACTCCTGTCAGAGGATGTAGGGATGGACATCCCCTTTAAAGAACAAATGCCAAGTCCCAATGCCACAGACATGAGGCCTGGTGAGATAAGCATTTGTTGATTTCCATCATGGTTTTCCACATCCAGACATTTCTATTATTCAGTGTGAAATCCATTTCTGAAGCATTCAGCTTGTGATTTCAGTGATAAAAGTAAAATGAAAAGTGTGAAAGGAAGGTGTCAGGTTCACTGTGGCTAATTTCAGAGTCAATTTGAATATTCATCTTCACTGGAGTAGACTGCAATTGATCTCGTAGATCTGGTCTTATCTGTCAATGTTGTCATTTCCTGTCATAATTGGCTACTATTATGTTATATACCAAATTTCAGATTATGCCTAAATTCAATAATCAGTACATAAAAATGTATGTATATTCTAAATGGGGAAATGGGGAATATTAGAGTTTAGGCTTCATAATATGCTGGGGCAACTTACAGAACTCACAGAAACACAAGTTTTTTCAACTGATTTAATGTAGTAAATAGTATAAGTTAGACCATAGATGGCTAATCAAATGATAAGGTGCATAGAGCAAGTATTGATTAGTTCAACTCAGAAACTGTAAAACAAAGAACTTAACTGTGTCCTTTAGCAGTTTAGGAAAACGACAGGTTCAGATGGAGAAAGTGTTCCAGATGGGGAAGGGATAGTAAGGGTAGGAGAAGCTGGTGGAGACAAAGGAAATTCCCAAAGTTATGTGAAGAAGAAGATGATTGGTGCTGTAAAACTCTCCTGGCCACTAGAGCATACATAGCTGATGTCTAGGTAAAATATTCCTTTGACAGTCATGAAAGTTGCTGCAGAAGGTTTGTTAAAGCATGAGGAACTGGGGGTGCAGTGAGAGACACTTGGCTACCCCACTTGAGACCTCAAGCATCATAAAGCAAACCACAAGTGGACTTGGCAGTGCTCACGTTCCCAGATAGGTTTAAGTGGATTTTCTTAGACAGTTGCCTGTTTCGTGTGTGTTTCTTTGTCCTCTTGTGACCTTTTCGACTTATTGTGAAGTTGCTTTTATATTCTTTTGTTTGTTTGTTTTGTTTGTTTGTTTGTTTGTTGAGGCCAGGTGTCACATACTCCAAGCTGGCCTCAAACTCCTTACACAGCTGAGGATGGCTTCCTTCCTCCACCTCCTAAGTGCTAGAACTCCAGACATGCACCATGACACTCGACTTGAAGGGCTCCTTTAATATTGTCTGATTCTTTGCTTTGTTTTGTTTGTTCATCCTTTTCTTTTGGATTTCACGTTTTTTTCCTTTTGATCATGATAAAGAAGCATCAGTAATCGATCTGAAGATCATGTGCAGAGCTTTGTTCATTTAGTCTGTGTGAACTGAGAAGGCCTATTCCCACATGTGGTGTCCCACAGAGAAGAAGGACAGAGACAGAGACAAGCCTACGTACCAAATGAAGAATGAAAGAACAGGGTAGTAGCAGTTGCTTTCACCCACATTGCTCAGTCAGAATAGTTGTAGTCAACATGCACTCACATCCTGGGAAAAAAGTCAATACTCAGTGAGTTACTACAGTATCAAAGCTGCCCAAGCCAAAAGGTAAGAGGAGGACAGGGAAGATGTAAAGCAGCAGTGAGGCTGTGAGCTAGGTGGAACCTGGTCTAAACCATCCTGTTAACATTCTCCTAGGCTAAACGCAGGGTCATTTTGAACATCATTTAGGCGCGTTTTCCCCCTATAATTGATAAGGGAAGCAATTGCTGATGCATGGGGTGTATATAGATAACATTCTGTTTTAGCAATAGCACACATGTGTCTTGGAGAAGCAGAGAGTATCAGATGACATGTGATTTATCAGTTTGTTGTTCCTCAGTCAGGACATTTCAGTGTTTACTGAGCTTCATACTTATTGGCTGACAGGTAGGTCTTGGATGAGACTAGTTTAATGCTTCCTGTGGGTTGTTACTCTGAGGGCCTAAAGAAGAGACAAACACAGTATGTAAATGATTACATCATGGATATACTGACCGAATCCACCTGTCCCTTAAGAGTAGAAAGGTTTGAAGAACTCACACTAAAGGAAGATCAAACATATCTCCTTCAACCAAAGAAGGTCCAGAAATCAATGCCTTATCTAACCGACAGGAAATGAAGGCTGAGTTGCATTTGGTGCAATTCAGTAAATGCTAGTTAGTCCTGAGTGAATCAAAAGCCTTTTCAGGTCATTACAGAGAAACAGGGTCTGGATGGATCCTTCCCATGATGATGAATGCTTTGTGGTTGACTCGTGACATATATATATCTGTATTAGTCAGGTTCTCTAGAGATGCAGAATTGACACAATGAATATATATGGGAATGTATTAAATTGGCTTACAGTAGGGCCGAGGTAGTCCAATAATTGCTGCTAGTAGCCGAGGTAGTCCGACGATGGCTACCAGTAGCTAAGGTAGTCCAACGATGGCTTCCAGTAGCTGCTTAGTTTGGTAGTCAAGTGGGTGATGGCTGAAGGCTGGAGAATTCCTAGAGTCTTCAGTCTAGTCACCGACTAGGAGAGTTGGAAGGCTAGAGGGTCAAAGAAACCCAGTGGCCAAAAGGCATCTGTTCTCTTTGGTGGCTCCTTTTTATATGATGCAGTACTGGGAGGATCCTATGAGAGCTTTGGAGGTTCTGATAGGATCTAGGATAGGTATCATCCTATCAAGTGGTCACAGTTGATCCTTTCCAGAGGTGGTCTGAGCCCACCTTAGTTAATACCGGGTGCGTCAAGTTGACACCCAGGCTTAACTATCACAATATCTGTCTCACAATTAAAGAATAGTTCCTGTATGAGTTTTGCTGAAATCAGACTTTTATATGTATTGTTTAATCATGATCCTATGGTATCACATAAAAATTATATCCAGGATGAACATGAGTTTGATTTATGGACCACAAATTACAGATGCACTGAGAAAGGAATTTGAGGAAATTTGGGTTAAGAGAGAATCTTTTTATCTGGAAGCTTTTTTAAAATTTTATTTATTTGTGTCTGTGTTTGTGTGTGTGTGTCTGTGTCTGTGTGTCTGTGTGTCCACGTCTGTCTGTCTGTCCATGTCTGTGGGTATCAGAGGGCACTGTAGGTCCGTGTGGAAGACCAAGGGTAACTTCTGGAATCATCCTGAATTGCCTCTACTCCATTTTTGCTTCATTCTTGGGGTTTCCCAGCAGGCTCTGCCCCGTCCCCCAGTGACTGGAAGTGTAGGCTATTACTATTTCTGCCTGGCATTTCTACATGGGACCTAGGATTCAAACTCAAGACCTTCTTTGAGATACCATCTTAACCCCCTGAGCCATTTCTCAAGCCCTCATCTGGAAGCTTAAAAGCTGAGCCACCTTGCAAAACCTGTTTCTTGGATATTTTCAGCAAGAGTTTGGGTCAGTGGTTCAATTGAAGTAGTTAATTCCTGGAGCTTTTTCTCAATGCAGGTCAAGGAGTGTTGCTTAACAAAAGTATTCAGTTCTTCCTGAAGACTTATTGTGAAGGCAGAATTCAATCAACTATTGGTGTAGTCTATCAGGAATCGGAAGGTCAGAATTTAGGGAGAGTTTTCTTAGAGCAGCTGTGATAACCATCAATGAGCACATGAGGCCTCCTGATGCACTGCAGGATATCTGTCAGTCAGGGCATCATAGCAGTAGTGTGGGAATTTGCTTATGAAACATCAGGGCTAATGTTTGAACATCTGTTTAGCCTTTTGAACTTATCTTGAGAAATCTCTGTGAAGGCATTCGAGAGTCCAATATATTCCTTAGTCAAGTTTGCTATAAGTAGGTGGCCTGACTGGTAAAAATCTGAAAGAATAGGCTGATAGATTTCAGTTGAAAGTCCAAATTGGCAAGCAAATAAATTGGATGTTTCCTAATACCAAAAATTCCTTAGCAAATGCATGCAGTTCAGTCTTCATCCATGAGACATATATAAAGGCTATAACATTATCTTTATTAAACCTAGCTTTTTTAATTAGCAGTAATTGTACCTTAGATAAACCTCATTGGCTATAATTCTGCCACTGCACAAAGCTTAAACCTAGCTTCTAAAGTGATTATTAAATTAGGCAGGTAGTTAAAAAAGAAATTGCAGAAGACACCAGAAAGTGGAAAGACCTCCCATGTTCCTGGATTGGCAGAATCAATATCATAAAAATGACCATCCTATCAAAGGCAATATACAAATTCAATGCTATATGCAAAATACCAAAGCAATTCTTTAAAGAAATTGACCAAACAATCTCAAAATTCATATGGAGGCACAAAAGGCCCAGGATAGCAAAACAATCCTGAGTAACAAAAACGCTGCTGGAGGTATCACCATACCAAATCTTAGTCTATACTACAAATCCACAATAATAAAAACAGCCTGCTACTGGCTCCAAAATACACACACAGATCAATGGATAAGGGTTGAAGACCCAGATATAAGCCCACACAATTACAGCTGTTTGATCTTTGACAAAGGGGCCCAAAAAAACAGCATCTTCAACAAATGGTGCTGGCAAAACTGGATCTCCACATGCAGAAGATTAAAATGTGACCCATATTTGCCACCATGTACAAGACTTAATTCCAAATGGATCAAGGACCTCAATAGAAGGCCAGAGACCATAAAAACCTTAGTTGAAAGGTTAGGGAACTCCCTCAAGCTGATTGGGCTAGGCCAAAAGTTCCTAAACGGAAATCCAATAGCACAGTGCTACAACCAACACTTAACAGATGGGATCTTATGAAATTAAAGAGTTTCTGTTCAGATAAAGAGATTATAACTTGAGCACAAAGGCAACTCACAGAATGAGAGAAAATCTTCACTAACCACATATCTGATAGAGCTCTATTATCCAGAGCGCACAACGAACTTAGAAAAATTAACACCAAGGAAACAAATGGCCCAATTAAAAAATGGGCCTTGAAACTTCAAAGAAACTTTACCAAGGACGAAATTAAAATGTCTAACAAATATCTCAAAAAATGCTCCACATCCTTAGCCATCAGGGAAATGCAAATCAAAACTTCCCTGAGATATCATCTCACCCCGGTCAAGATGGCAAAAATCCACAATACAAACAACACCAAATGCTGGAGAGGATGTGGTGAGGAGGGAACTCTCCTACATTGCTGATGGGAATTCAGGCTTATACAACCACTCTGACGAGCTGTCTGGTGATTCTTAAAAAAGTTAAAGATTGAAATGCCATATGACCCTGCTATTCCACTTTTGGGAATAATCCCCCATGCAGCAAAAATTCATCTTGATAGCACAAGCACGACTGTGTTCATAGCAGCAATGTTACGATAGCAAAGTCGTAAACAGTGCTGTTATGAACACAATTCAAAACATCAGAGACTCTATATCTATCACCTGGAACCAGGCCAGCCTAATCTCTCCCCATCCTAAAGCTCAGAGAAATTCGCGGAAGAGGGGTTGGTAAGATTGTAAGAGCCTAAAGATGGGGAGGAGTTATGACATGCAAGATACTCCACACGTTAGGGCCGAAGTAATCAATATAGGACTTTGCATGACCTGCACAATGACCAATATATCTTGACCACCCAAAGTCTAGCATGGATCACAGGCACTAGGATCCTTAGAGTCAAGGGATTAACAGCCACAGTAGTGTTCCCATATTAAAGGGGAACACAAAAAATTACTCTAGGCAATGGTACTGAGTCCTTATACATCATCAGAGAGTAGGACCCAGAGGGAAGTTTGACATGCACACTAAAAGATGCTCTAAGGATGGGGGGGGAGACAATGGGAGAAAGGGAGGGGTGAAAGGAAGGGGGAAAGGGGGGAGGGAGCAAGGGGATCCAGGGAGGGGTTGAGGGAGGGAGGAGAATGGGTTACCTATCAAGATTGTATGAGTGGAAAAAATAAATAAATATTAAAAGAAATTAGGCAGGTAGAGTTAGTATTGGGGAGGGAGGGGGAAGAGAAGAGACTGTAATTAAACCTAGGGCATCATACATGTTAGGTGAGTACTGTACCACTTGCTGAGAGCGCCCCCTTGTCAGATTCTAGAGGGACCTCACATTTCATATGGTAGAAAGGATGCTCAGAAGGAAGGAAAGCAGGAGTCAGCAGTGGGGGCAGGAGCTCAGTAAAGGGAGTGAGAGGGGAGATACAGTCTATTATGGAGAAAAAGTCATGGTGCTCTCAGAAGCTGGAGGTTTAGGTAGCTGCAGACATCATCATAGAGGCCAAGAGTGCAAACTGTAGACTGCAAGAGGTGATGATGACTAGAGGAAGCAAGCTGGGATTGCCAGCCTCAAGGCCCAACCCCTGTGACGTGCCTTCCTCTAGTGAGGCTTCACTCTTAAAGGTGCCCCTACCTTCTCCAATACTTACATCATTCAACAGATGCAAACTGACATATTAGCCTGTATTGGGAGTGGGGGAAGGACAACGACTCACATTCAAACAATGACAGAGAATGACGGGAACCAGGGTCTGCATATCACTTTCCAAGGCCCACCCCTAGTGACCTACTTACACCAGCTAGACCCCAATTTCTGTGATCCACAGCCTACCCCAATAACACCATCAACTGGTATACAAGCAGTAAAATATGAGTCCATGAGAGACAATTTAATTTCAAACTATAAAGTCAGGTACAATCCAAATGGGGCTTGCTATAAATAAAAAAAGATGTGTATAGGATGTTTGGGAAGTCTCAAGGATTCTAAGAACTCTATGCTCAGAACCAGAGATAAAGAAAAAAAATATTTCTGTGTGTGTGTGTGTGTGAGTATACACATGGGGAAAGGCGTGTATGTGTATGTGTATGTGCAGAAGAGGACACTATGCATGCCTGTATGGGCCCAAGAGTGAGATCAATCATGCAAGATTGCTGTACCTTATTATTGCTTCACTCTAAGATTTCCTAGGTTTTGCCTTCCAGGGCTGGAAGTGCAGGCTGCTATTTCCACCTGGTGTTTGTACATGAGATCCAGAATCTGAACTCAGGTCCTTCTGTTTGTGAGGCAAAGGCCTTAACCCCTGAGCCCTTTCTTCAGCCTCCAAAATGTTTATTTTAACGCATTAGGGTCTCTTTCTTTCTTTAGATAGGATAAACGTGTCCAAAATTATTTACTCTGTTTCTGTTCAATAAAAAGTACATGAGCCAAAAGAGGCATAACTCAAAACAAAAAAGGGAAGCTACTTCTGTGACTCTTATCCTTGTTTATATAAGAACCAATGTTAACTGACATTAGCATGAGTAGTGACTGCTTTGGTAATGTAGAGGAATTTAACATAAGAGGATGTTTAAGGTTTTATTTAAAAAAATAAAAACAAGAATCTGAAAAGCAGGAAACTTCACTGGTGACTGCATGCAGAAGTATCAGGACCCGAAAAGTATTTGAGCATTTTCTATGGATATAACAACATTCTTAACCTCTATCCCACAGGAGCAAAGTCTACAAGAAAAAAATGAGACCATATTTAATTGTATTTTATACTATGTACTCCATAAAACTGAACCAAGTATTATAGCATATTGAGTTCTTAAACCTAAAAGGGGAATTCAAAACACAACAAACAATAAAAAAGCAGTTTTCTCCCCATTTACCAATAGCTCTCAAATTCTATTTTTATTGGGACTGAGGGAAGCCAGGAAATATTGAGGTATGCTGCAAAGAAGCCAGTAAGTACTGAGGTATGCTGTAAAGAAGAGGATTCAGGGCTGGGGACATGGCCCAGGAGCACTTGCCACACAAACAGAAGGACCAGGGTTCAAGTCTTCAGTTCCCACATATACACTGAATGTCATGGCATTAGCACCCATAATCCCTGCACAACTATGGGAAGTGGGAGGTGAGGGCTGTGCTAGTCAGCCTGGCTATGCTGTGAAGACACCTTGTCTCAAACAAGGTAGAATGGCAGGAATACATACACACACACACACACACACACACACACACACACACACACAGATCCAAAACCAGGTATAGTCTCTCATATTTATAATCCCAGAATTCAGAGCACAAGAAGATGGCAATCTCAAGGCCAGTCTGGGTTACACAGTAAGGACTTGACTTGAAAAACAAAATGGAGAAAGGAGAGAGAAAGGGAAAGAGAAAAGGCAGGTGTTAATCCCCAATAAAGATTTTAGCAGATCTTAAAATATTTTCAGGGGGCCCATTTCCTGGAAGTCATGTGTATGATCTAATAATGTTGGCTTCTTTTAGAACCTCCCAATTCTCTGGATCTCAATGGCAGTCATCCTCGGAGAGTTAAGCTCACAGCCCCAAATATCAACCTTTCTTTGGATCAAAGCGAAGGATCCATTCTCTCTGATGATAACCTGGACAGTCCAGATGAAATTGACATCAATGTGGATGAACTCGATACCCCCGATGAAGCAGATTCTTTTGAATACACTGGCCATGGTAAGTTATAAGGATTTCAGAGTTGAATAAGAGGTTATCTAAGTGTCATAACTCTTTCATTTTTAGGCAAGTGGTTCTTTTCTGTGGTTCTAGAATCTTCTGTCTGTATTTCACACATAGATAGTTACGATAGGCAGTTTAGAGTACAGTGGAGCAGCTACCATTCCCAGAGGTCATTGGCAACTTTTTGTCTCAACTCTCTTGCCAGTCTTTTACTTCATTGTAGATATTGTGCTAATCCATTTTGGGAAAACTGGGGATGGGTTTCAGGCAGATTTCAATCTGCAATGTAGAATTGGAAGGAGAGATTCTTTTGTATAAGTGTCTGCTACCTGGAATGATCATTCCCAAAGACCTTTCCTGACTGGCTACTTCTCTTTACTCAGACCTTTAACAAGGAGCCACATGCCTCTTCAACAATCCTTTCATGACCTCTTCTGTTGGAGGTCTCCACTCCATATCCCACACCCCTCATCCTCCATGCCAGGGTTCATTGTAGTTTCATATTTGCACTAACAGAAATTGTATTATTTATTAGTTTGTGTATGGTTTGCTTATGGTTCTTCTTTCCTCAGTAGAATATGTGTTCCATCAGGGCAAAGACTTTATAGCATTTGATGCTATATCTACAATATACAAAATAAAGGAAGAAGGAAGAAGGGTGGGTTGAGTTGAACATACAAAGGAAGACACTGACATTGTTAGTCTCATGTAAGCTCCTTCCTTTGCTCAGTGACATTTTGTTTATTCAGAAATCTAGAAAATCTACTTGGTAAGACAGCACCACCCAGATTCCATTTCTCTTACAGCCAGGTGACTGCCCTGAAGTTACAATTGAGCAAGCAACAGAGCCTGGGCCATGGCTCTCACCTTTCTCCATTGTGAAAAATTCTTCTATTTTAAAAAATCAACACTGTAATTAGATAGGATACCCTGACTTTCAGATATGGGACATTCTGCTCATAGGAAACTATAATTAAGAAATCCATGGAATTAGCTAATTAAGTCAACTACTTGTCCTTGAAAAGTCCTGCTGAGAGTACAACCATCACCCATGCAGAGAGAAACCCTGGCTTTACAGAATTTACATTTTGGTTTCTTGAAGTTAAAAAAAAAGCGTGTGAATGACTTGTGATTAAGTAGAGTTTATGTTGTGTTTTTGTCATGTTCATGAACTTCTAGAGCACTCTCCACATCTACAGTCTACAGTTGAGTGGTTCCAAGACTTCAAATAGACTCCAAAGTCTGTGGCTGTTCAGATCCTTTAAGTAAAATGTTCATTACTTTAATGTAATATGTACACATTCTCCATGTGCGCTAATAAATAATCTCTAATTATGCTATCTATTGAGATCTGAACACTATGTAAATTGTGATTATGTTTGAGGAAACAATGAGAATGAAAACATTCTGTGTATATTCAGTACAGATTCAATTTTCCCACTTTTTATTCTTCCTGTAGGTAACTGAATCTGTGGATGTGGGGATCTGAGTATAGTAATGTGGATACGCGATCTATTATAGTTCCAGATCCATACATACAAAGGAAAAGAAGGCTATGGATTCATATTTGTTTCTGCCCTGCCAGGATCTTCCCCAGCGACTCCTTCCATCCCAGTTGCTCTGGGCTTCCCCATCTATTCCAGTTGCCCTCTGCTACCCCAGTTCTTTCCTTAATAAGTGACTTAAAATCCCACAGAAGACAGCTGTAACTTGCTGGTCCCGCCCTATCTTCCCCCTTTTACTTCCCTGTCACTGTGGAGAGCTTTGTCATGCTGCATCTGAACCTTTTACTTTTATAAATAGTAAATCTGTTGCACACAATGGCATGACTGTAATTAAAGTTGTCACTTGCTGACATCATTCTTTTTTTTTAATTAGTATTGTTGTGCAGAAACTGCCAGAACAATGACCACAATCCTCTTTCTGGCTCTTAAATTCACTGAGAATTTTAGCAAATGCTGAATCTTACAATTCACCTTGATTCTCAAAAGAAAGGTATATGTCCAGACACCATTATAAACAAATAAAGAAGCAAAAACAGCACAAAAGCACACAGTAAATGTGAATAGCATTGTTCTATAATCAGCAGACATGGATAACAGCCAGGTCAGAATTTTGGAACATAAATGCATTTTAATGTTAAAATGTGAGATAAGTACTTAAGAGATGCATGTCCTAGAAATTTCATGTGTAAGTCTGTTGAGTTAGGCATAGAACATTCTGAATTGTTTAGGGGGCATGTTGGACAAACATTGAACCACTGAGTTATGTCTGCAGCCTTTAATAAAGCCTCAAAAAAGGTTCAACACTTTGATGAAAAGGTATGGCTTTTGTTAATGGTACAACTATAGCTTTTTTGTCAAAGATCAATTCACCATGTTTGTATGGTATTTTTGTTTCATGACTAGAATGAAAACTGTAGTGCACAGAAAAAAAATATAATGAAACCTTAATGAATGCATTCAGCTAAACATACACACATTTCACACACACATACATACCACATATCGCCAAAACCAAACTAAAGCAGACCAGATAGTATCAACATGGTTTAGAAAATTTGGTGGATGCAAAAATATATTGCAGATGAGTGGGTGGTGAGTTTCTGAGAGTTTGATGAATGGTTACATGCATGGCAAATTCATTGAGGGTTTCGTGGATGTGAAGTTCATTGAAATTTTGTTGACTGGTGAGCTCAATGAAGGTTTCATGAATAGTGAATTCACTGAGGGTGTAGTGAATAGATGGTGAGTTCATTGAGTGTTTATTGGATAGTAAGTTCACTGAGAGTTTGGTGGATGGCAAGTTCATTAAGTGTTTATCGAATTGTGAGTTTATTAAAGTTTTGGCAGATGATGAGTTCAGTGAAGATTGTGTGAATGGTGAGTTCATTGAAGATTTGGTAGTGGCCAGTTCATTGAAGTCAAGGGCATTATGTACATGAGTATCAGAAGACTTACCTATGTCTGCACATTGAGTGCTCAGGAAGCAGAGGAAACAAGAAAGACCAAGATAGGAAACACAGAGCTAGAATTAGCATCTAAGCTCTTCAATGTAAGTGGATAGGAAGATGGTGGATTCCTGGATGCAAGTGCCCCAGTTCTTTGGGCAGGTTTTCCTGTGTTTACTTCTCACTTTTGAGTATTCTGAGCAGAGTTGTGGCATGTTCTGGTAGAGATAACTATTAAAGGTAATTCAAATAAAGTTCCATAGCTCAAGAAATTCACTGCCTCTTCATAAAATAAATAAGAATGAGACTCCACTAGGGTTACAGCTTAGTGTTTTTAAAAGATGATCAGGTTCTGCTCCTTTGCATGTTGGTTCTATGATTGTTGTTGCACTGGTATAATGTCATTTTAATATTGCCACAGTGCCTGGTGCAAAGGGAAAGAAAGATACTACAAGTACTGCTGTTAAAGCCATCCTGTCACTAGAGGAATTTAATCAAAAGATAGTACAATGTCAAAGGTTTTTCCACAATGTAAAAATAAAACTGATCATATCTCATAATTGTTATGAAGGTTATAAATAATCTTCTCCTTCAAATTATTTAAAAATACCAGTAAGAACCATTGTTGCACTTTTCCAGGATGGTTAGTGAAAATGGAAGCAGTTGCAACTAATCTTTAAACAAACAATGTGGTTACTATTTTTACATGCAGAGGAGTAAATTTCTTCTCAAAGAATGCTCAATGACTTTTTTGTGGTCTTGTGTACTCACAGGTTTAAGAACTGTTGAAATATTTCTGGTCTATGTTTCTTATTGTAAAATCTTTCAGAACTCATGGAAAATATTAGATTAGTATCCAAACACGTGCCCTCTCTTCACAATACTAAAGAGAGTTCATTCCTCTCACAGGAATCTTAGAGTAGGGGTCTTAGCTGGTACTATCCTCTAGGCTGACAACCAAGCTAACTGAACCAAAACACTGAAACCCAGGGCATATGGCCCAAGGACACCAAGGTCACCTGAGTCTGACCAGTTGCCTGTGACCTCATCAGCAAGCTCTGCAATCTCCAACATGACTAAGGGTGGGTTGGTGTCAGTGACTGGGTCACTCTTGAGGCAGGAGAACGTGGCCTTACCTCAGCATGGTCTTAGCAGTGAGTTTGGCTGTACCATCGGGGCCTAAGGCCTCACCGAGTGGGTGCTGTGTGTGCCCAGCGCCGGCAGGCTAGCTCCGCAGTCCAGCTTATAATCATGGCTTACAATTTAGTCCCCGGACCACTTCCTCTGTGGGAGACCTTGCTCCTTCAGTCCTGATCTGTTCTTTTGTGTCCAGAAGATCCCATGGCCAACAAAGGCTCCGGCCAAGAATCAGAGTCTATCCCCGAGTATACTGTGGAAGAGGAGCGGGAAGATAACCGGCTGTGGAGGACAGTGGTGATTGGAGAGCAGGAACAGCGGATTGACATGAAGGTCATCGAGCCCTACCGGAGAGTCATTTCCCACGGAGGTACTCAAGCCCTGGGAAATGGAGCCTGGAGCCATGCTTTCTCATATAAAACTAAATCTAGATCTGTGGCCTGACATCCCAAAGACCCGTTACACAGTTAATGTTTCGGGCACTGAGAACTATGTTACCTCATTCTCTAGTCATCTAAGTTTGAAGGCCTTATGGGCAACATCAGCTTTCTAATGTTAAAGTACTTTTCATATCATATATCTCATAGCCATAATTTTCTATGCAAATTTTTCAAAAACCATAGCTGACCAGTATAATAATGTCTGTTTAGAATTCCTAGGAGTGGGTTGCAGGTTAAAAGAACTACTTAACACATACAATACTATAGCCTGTAGTAAATCCACTGGCCCAGGGCTTCTGAATATGCCTTACCTGAGCTTTAGGGTACTTCTGGTCATGATTTACCCTACCTGTAGCTGACTCTTTCTGGAACCACATTAAACTCAGATCTGGTAACAGCTAAGCACAGCCAAAGTCACCACTTACTCAGTGAGAGACTAGGCAGAGAAAAAGGTCACATATTTCTGATGCTCTCCCCAGACCTCCAGGAGCTTAGGGGGCTTGGATGGCTTTGGGTCTCAGAATTCTGAGACAAACACAGGCAACACGGTGAATGTTAACTTCAGAAAACATCGACAGCTTTGTGAATTTCCTGCTGCATGCACCCCATTCCTGTAGTCCCAAGGCACCTCTCTAACCACTCAGCAGCCCAAGAAAGAGGGAAATTTGGCAAGGCAATGGTTGGCCTCTGCGTGCTTTTTAGTAAGAGTGTCGGCAGTGTGTTAAGTCAGGGGTATATGCTTCCTAACAAGCACATAGATGGCTTATTTTCTCAATCAACTACCTTCCTTTCTTTTGCCTTCCTCTTCATGTACTGCTACCTCCCTTGAGCACCAGGGCTTCGGAGGGAGGCTGGGCAGCGACACAGGAGAATGTCTGCCAGAGCCCTTGGACCGGAGCCTTGCTTTTGCTCTCCTTACCATGTGCCCTGAAGTGTCAAGCTGACCCTGGAATGGCTACTGTGGTCAGGGACAGTTCCCTGGGAGAGGAAGTTGTCCCTCAAGCTCGTTGGAACGAGCTGATGTTGCTGAGCATGGCAGATAGCTGCCCATAGAAGAACAGAACCAGAGTACGCCCTAAATCTTCACAGAACTTGTCACTCCTTTGCAGCACCCACATGGTATTTTTTGTGTCTTTGCTCTAGGCCAATATCAACAAAACAAAAACAAAGTGTAAGAGGAGCTTATGCTTTCTCAAAAACACACAAGACGTGGGAAAAAGTCTGCCAAAGGAAATGGAAGTCACCTGTTGATAATGCCTACCCACATTTTAACCCTCAGCTCTTTACATCAGAGTTCCATGCTAGGAAGGCAGCACGCACACAGTTCCTGCTGTAAGACCACGGTTTCTCTTGAGACCTTAGATTCATCTAATTATTTTTTCAGAAGCAATAAAGTCAAGCAGGCTGGCTGGATGAGCCATGCCTGTCAACCTTATGAATACACTGGGGGCCAGAAAAAAACCCATTGCTTCCACCTGCCATAGACCCTGTAAAATTCCATCTGTGACCTCCAGAGACCCTGATTTGCTGAGCTCTGTCCCTGCCACTCTGTCCCTTGATACCTGCTCTTCTCCATTGTGTGTTGTGCTCTTTGTTTTTGTCCGTGTGACTGCCAGTTTGACTTGACGAGAAGGCAGCCTGTTCTCTCCCTGGCTCTGCCCTGGAGCCCTGCAGGTACTGGGCTGCATGCATAGGCATCTGCTGTATTCATCCGGCCTGCTAGTACACATACCCTCTTCTTCATGCTATGCTCTAGGTAAACATCGCTCAGATGTTCCTTCTGAATTTGACAAAGCCTTGATGGATTTCCATGTTGGAAACCCCCAACCTGTGAGGATAAAGCAGTTAGCAGCCTGCTGGGCTCGTCGGCCTGACTTCTGACAAGCTCCCAGACAACATGAGCCTTGGTTCGGTGTTTCGTGCTGGCTCTGATGTTTTCCCCATCCGGTCTAAAAGCAAGTGCCTGTAGGGCGGTATGTAGTGTAGGAAACTTCAGGGTGGGACTGGCCAAAATTTTTAAATTTTTAAAAAATCTAGTGCTTAGGAGGATCAGAAGTTCAAAACAGTCCCCTGATATATAGTAAGTTCAAGGTCAGCCTAGAACATATGAGAACTTGTAAATAAATAAACAAATAAATGAAATACAAAAAGCATTATGGATGGTTCTGCACAGCTGACTTGGGGACATGCTGAACCCCGAACTGGATTTTTTTTAACTTAGAACACAGGAAAACACATTTGAATAACCAGGGATATTTCCAGTAAAGAATGTTAACGGGGAGTTTCTTTTGTTCTTTTTCTACGTGTCTTACCTCACTCCAGGAGACTCAGGTAACCTTCTCTGCAGTGTTGCTGGATAAAAAATTCTGGAAAGAATGAACAGAAGAGCAGCCAGCTGGTGTGTGTGTGTGTGTGTGCTGTTGCTGTGACATCTTTCCTTCTCTCTCCATGTCATTTGCTGGCCAGCAAACTTGTATCACATCCCTTTCATGCTTCTCTGTGCCACCTCAGGTAAGGTTTGCTCTCACTGCTGCAGAGAGCCCCAGACGTTCTATGGTGGGATTGCTCACACCCTCCAACACAACCCTACACCACCACTTCTTGGTTAATGAGAAGTTCTGACAAAACAAATATATCAAAGAAATTGGCTCTAATTACTGCCAGCCCCTAGGTTCAGTTGCCACGACAAATAAACGAGGATGCTGAACTCCACAGGAATTATGCTGTTGCCAGAAGGTCACTGTACCTGAAAAAGCTGCATATTTTGGAGCCAGAAATTAAGGGTGTGGCTGACCCTCCAGAGCATGTTCCTCCTAGTTTTATTTATCATTCTTGATCAATGATTTGCTTTGATTTTGTTTTGTTTCATTTTCGAAATAAGGTCTAGCTGTGTAGACCTTGAACTCATGATCCTCTTGCCTTATCATCCCAAGGGTTGGGTTTGCCAGCTCTTGCCACTATGTCCCAGATATTTTTCCAAGCGTCTTTCCTGGAAAGACACATACACACACATACACACACACACACACACACACACACACACACACACACACACACACACACACGCACGCGCACACAATTGAATAAATAATAAAAAAAATTAAAAAAAAAAAGAAGAAAAAGAAGGAACTCAAGCCAAAAGTCCAAAGGGATGCTAAAAGAAGCTCTCTTCCAAGTGTGTTACAGCAGGTGTATACTGTCATAGGTCACATTGCAAGATTTGTGGTAAAAATGCTGTGTACGATAACTCCCAATTAGCTGTGCTTCCAAGCCCATGACTGGATATATTTTCAGTTGGTTTGGCATTCTTCTACTTTGTGAGAGCCACATTCTTCTGTGTTTGTAAAGAACATCTTATTAAGCTGCTTGTTGTGGGTTAGCCCATCCAAATTTATACCCAGCCAGGATTTTACCCCTATATAACAACCACAGGGATAGTCACAGCTCTGAAAAAAATTAAAATTCTGAGTTCTATAAGAATTGGTTCAAGTGTAAGGATGTGTCCTGCTCTCCTGCTTAATTGCTCTCCTGCAATAATTGTTGTGTCTAGAATTATACATGGCATCTACACATATTTAAATGGGGTTATTTAGATAAGGCCTAGGGGCACAGGTCTGTAATTTCAGCTACTGGGAAAACTAAGGTAGGAGGATTGCAAGTTCAAAGGCCTGGGTCACAAAATGATTTCAAGGTTAGTCTAGACAATTAGTTTCAAAAATCTTTCTCTCAAAAGAAATTTCTTTTTTTGTTTTTTTGCTGGCTCGGAGGGTTGTATCTCAGTGGTGGAGGAATTGTTGGCACGCTACAGTCTCCTCTGTTATAAATGGGGTTATTTAAAATGACCAAGGCTGAGGTATCTCAGTGGTAGAGCACTTACTACCCACCACAGCAATACAGAGCATCACTTCCCTCTGTGTCAAAGACACATCTCATCCCCAGGAAATATTGACTGACACCTGCTATAAGTTTCAAAGATAAGCCCTGAGGAAGCATAATCCTTGTTAGAAAAATGGATCAATGCTGGCATTATATCAGAGGTTTTGAAAGAGGGAAGAATGTCCTAAACTATATATGTTCCTTGACTTTTAGAGTTTCAGTGACTTTTGACTTTGATCAAGTGTAGAGTTACAACAGCCCCTTCTATTTGCATTTTGAATCTTACTTTCTCAGCATATGCAATTATACTTCCACACTCCACCCACTTCATTAGTAAGTAATTCCTCAAGTTTTCTAAATGCATATGTTTTCATGGACTTCAGAGAGTTTAATTAATCCCTTTTGAGTATGCCTAGGCTGTGAGTTCTCTGTCATGCTGCTCCTGGCTAAACATCCTCTTGTGTTCTACACTGTCTGTTGAGTCCAGAGAAGCCAAAACACTCCAGACAAGGGGCTAAGCCTCATAATAAAAATAAAGGTATTTTACTTGTCTCTTCACTAGTATCTGATGGCGGGAATGTTCAGTAACTAAATCATCCAATTAACTGGATCTAAAAAAAAGAGAATTAAATAGAACTCCCTTGAGAGCCAACAATATGAAGAATTATTGTAAAAAAATTATCATTTTTGTTTAGTGCTGTATAAATTAAAAAGTTGCAAGTCAAAAGTGTTGCCTTCTTTGATAAGTATTTACACATAATGTTCACAACTCTGTAGTACAAAAAAAATCCATATCCTCACATTATATATTTAAAATTGTATACATAATTTCAGTCATAATGTGCATTCCATGATGTGCATTTCATGTATCTATTACATATGCACCACACACACACATACATACATTTGACAAAGCCTCAGAATTATCCTTCAGGCATGGTATTTTCTTGTTAAGAGATTTCACTGAATTACATCTTTTTGTTTGTCCTCAGGATATTATGGGGATGGTCTAAATGCTATCATTGTGTTTGCCGCCTGTTTTCTGCCGGACAGCAGCCGGGCGGATTACCACTATGTCATGGAAAACCTTTTCCTGTAAGTGACAGCTGGGTGAAAATCTGTCTCTGACGGAGGGAGATAGACAAATGGAGAATATCTTACACCTTCAATAAGATGCTAATAGGATTTGTGGAGCATTATTCAAGGAAAGCAAAGTGAACAGAGCTTGATCAGTATTTAAAACTTTAAGAACATTTCCTTTGGGCAAAATACTGTTTTTGTTCCTGATAACATGTTCTGGGAGATGATAGCCCAACTTCATTTACTTTTAGCATTGTTTAATCTGAGTTGCCCTTAAGGTTTGGGTGACATTTTTAAAGTCAATTTGTTTGTTGTTGTTTTTTTAACTCCCTAGTTTTTCCAAGTTAGCAGCATTTTAACAAACTAGGTAACAGCACACACAAATTAACAGTTGCTCACTGTCTGAAAAATGATCATAGGTAACTGATAATATGCACTATTCTTAGGTGTTATTCACCCTGTAATTTAAGTGTTATGCAATTATGGTGTAAATAGAATGAAATGTTTCATGAGGGAACTGAAAACACTTCTCTTCCTTCCTGGGATCAGATATGTGATAAGCACTTTAGAGCTGATGGTGGCCGAGGACTACATGATTGTGTACTTGAATGGTGCAACTCCACGGCGGAAAATGCCAGGGCTGGGCTGGATGAAGAAATGCTACCAGATGATTGATAGACGGTATGTGGGCTCCATTTTTCAATCACTGCTTTGACTCTCTCAGAAGCTCCCATAGCTGATACCCTCTTAACCTACCAAATATGCAGTCCTATTTTGGAATATTAGGCTTATGTGAAGCAGTAAGCTGTAAAAACATTGATAAGTCTACCACACAATGTTCTCAAGTTATAATAAAGCAAACTTCCCTGAATTTTGTTGTACATGGGAGACTTAGCCCATTCTAAGCTGTGGATGAGCTGTTGCAACTTGAGTGGGCAAACCAATATGATTTTTTTTTTTAACAGTACATGTAACCCTGCTACTGTTTATGTGTACTAGACTAATGATGATTTACATAGTCGCTCTGCTCTTATTTCAATATTCATGTCGGTTCAAGGAAACCATTAGCCAATGTACTGGTTTATTAGGGCAAAACACTTTATTATCACATACAAGAAGATTGGTATAATAAAATACAAATTTATGATATCTGCTATGTATTATATCACCTTAGATGGGGCCTCTTGCAACAACATGCAAATGTCCTGTAATAGTTGACTAAAACTAGTTTTGTAATCCAGCAATAATAAGTTAGCAATGCTGATGCTAAAAAAAAAGTATCTGAAAGTCAAGCATTATTGAGGTTGAAATGTTCCTTTATCTAAAAAAATGAAGTAAAGCTAGTAAGATTAACAAATTCTCCAGGAGTTGGGAATGGAATGTTGTTGAAAGAGTACTAGTTTAGTGTGTTTAAGACACAAGATCCTATCCTTAGCACACACCTATAATCCCGGCACTTAGAAAGTACATCCAGAAGTTCAAGCTTATGCTTCACTGCATAGTAAATTGAGTTCAGTCTGAGCTACACAAGACCCTGTCTCAAAAACAAAACAATAAGTGAATTTGTTAATTGATATTCTAAATTAATATTAAGAATATATCCTTTTTGAAATAGTAAAAATAATGCTGACAAAAATGGAAAGCACTATTAAACAAAAATATGCAACAGTGATTATAAATGCACTCACTTTCAAGAGTGTCTCCTTTGAAATGACTTCAGTTCATTGTGCACATGTGTGAAACTTCAAAGAATGGAAAAGAGTGTCATCAATTACTTTTATATTTATTTCTCTGAGAAAATGAAGTTTGAATCACATGTTTCTAATAAAATCTCAAAAAACATTTTGGGGGCATAGCAAGATAGCTCAGTCAATGGAGTGCTTGTCATATAAGCACAAGGACTTGAATTTAGTTCTCAGGAAGCATGTAAAAAGCCAGGCAAAAAGCTTTCAACCCCACCCTCAGGGAGGCAAAGACAAACAGAACCCTTCAGTTCGCTGGCTGGCCAGCCTAGCCTAATCAGTGAGCCCCAAGTACACTGAAAGACTGTGTGCCAAAGCACTAAGGAAGGTTTCTCAGGAGCAACCCCTGAGATGGACTTCTGGCATCCACAAGAATATGCACACATACCCACAAATAGTAGGAATGTTCCTTGGACTCCCTCAAAACTGCATGCTTTTTAAATTACCTTGTTTTACTTCTCACTGCAAGTAACTTCATGATAATTTATCATTGTTTCTTTTTCCAAAATAGATTGCGCAAGAATTTGAAGTCTTTCATCATTGTCCATCCATCTTGGTTCATCAGAACAATCCTTGCTGTGACACGACCTTTTATAAGGTATAATATAACAGTGGCAAAAGTCCCACAAATCATGTTTTAAAACTATATAAACTGTCACTCCATACAAGTAAGGGCCGATTTTGCATGAGATGCACAATGACCAAAATATCATTGAACCCCCAAAGTCTAGTATGGATCACAGGCACTAGGGTCCTTAGAGGCAAGGGCCCTAACAGCCACAATAGTGTTCCTATACTAAAGGGGAACACAAAAAAGAGCTCTAGGCAATGCTACTGAGTCCTTACATCTCATCAGAGAGGAAGACCCAGTGGGAAGTTTGACAGACACACTAAAGGATGCTCCAGGAATGGGGGGGGGGCGCACTGGGAGAAAGGGAGGAAGGGGGGAAAGGAAGAAGAAAAAGGGGGAGAAAGCAGGGAGGAGGTCCAGGGAGGAGAGGAGGGAGGAAGGGGAATGGGCTACTTATCAACTTTGTATGAGCGAAAAAAATAAAAAAAATTAAAAAATTTTAAAAAACTATATAAACTCTTGTATTTACAAGAATCTATATTCTAAGAGAATCTTTAAAATTTATTTTACTGCCACCCTTTTGGAAAGATATCTGGGGCTGTGGATCAGGAGTCCTTAACAAAAGGGCTGGGTATGATGCCCCACACCTGTTATCTCCGTACTCCGGAAGCTAAGGAAGGAGGTTTACAATTTGGGGGCCAACCTGAGTTATATAGCAGACCTTGTCTCAAAAAAAAGGCGATAAGTACTTAATCATGAATATTTCACCTTTGCAGATTACTTCCTGGAAGTCTGGTGTGTGGCATGAGAGTCCCATGGCAGAAAGAGTAGTTCAAATTCACATGTTGTTTTAGAGAAAATAAGCAAGGATGAAAATGCAAGCCTGAAGTGAACCAGGTCTTCTGAACAAACATGATGCAGACACCAAAGCTACGTGAAGAGTGTGTTGTAATTCTGAGAGTTATGTTAGGATTAAGTGGAAGGATTTGTTATTTCCACTTAGTGAATAGTCAGCACTTACCTTGACTTAGATGCTGTATATAATTTTGCAAAGAAATGACTCATAGTATAGTAAGACTTAAAACAGTTAAAGAGAGAAATAGTATTGATTTCTAAGAGAGATCTGAAAATGTAATTAAATCATATTCACCATTGAGATAGGTATAAAAGATAAATGCTCCGGTCTTAAAACTATTAAACTTTTAATGAAAATTCTTCTCATTTCTGGAGAAAACAACATTAAAACCCCATATTTTAATTTTTATTCATTATTATTATTATTACTGTGTTTGTGTGTGTTCTTATGCCAGGATGCATATATCGAAGTCAGAGGACAACTTTTAGAAATCAGTTCTCTCTTTCCACCGTGGGCTCCAGGAATTCAATTCAGGTCATCAGCTTGTGTGACAAGCACTGGTACACACTGAGCCACCCATCAGCCCTCGAATCACTTACGTGCATTTTTAAGAGATTTCGCTGTTATTTTCAGATTCTACCTTTTTGTTTGGAGTTCATTAAAATTCTCACTCCTGACTTAAATAACAGGACTTCTGGAATGTTAACCATTTACTAAATATGTTTAACTTGCTTTTTAAAGTACTCTGAACTATACAAGGTTTATTTTTAAAAAGCTATTTATTTTAATAACTGTAGAAACTGGTAGTTTACTGGTAGTTGTTTGATAATTAATCTCTTACAATTTCTTTCAGAATAATTTGATTTGAGACATTTTGGGTTATTTTTTGTTTTTTGGAAAGAGTCTCGCTCTGTTCCACAGTCTGATCTACAAGTCACTGGGGTAGCCCAGGCCAACTTTGAACCACTGAGCTTTCCCAGCCTCCTCTCAATTACTGGGATTACAGCTGGGAGCCCCCATGCCCAGCATAAGCAATTTCTTGACAAACACTATGTTCTTTCTTTAAATTTTGAAACATTACAGTTTTTATAATTTGTGTGTGTGTGTGTGCATGCGTGCAGCGCGTGTGTGTGTGTCAGAGAATAACTTTGTAGAGTTGGTTTTCTCCTTCTATCAGGTAGTTAGGCTTGAGTGGCCATATTCTCAACCTCATAAATAAAATATTATTCACTATAAGAATTAAGAGCCAATCAGATTTTAACTTGCTTACCTTGTATAAGGTCCTGGGCTAAATCTCCATGACTACGAAATTAATCAGTTAAAGCTGAAGCTAGCCTGTAGTAAATGTTTTAGGCAGCACTGATGATCTGGCCTCTGAAATAGGTACCCAATTCTGCCACTTTCAGAGTCTATTCCATGAAAATAAATAAGAGGCTGTGTGCTAGGAAAATGTACTGAGGTATACTAAAACATTGAATTTTTTCATGTCAGAAAGTATTCTTGATTGGTGTTCTCCTAAACCATTTCAAACCATTGGAAGTGTTAGTCCCATACTGTAAAGCACAGGTAATAGCTTTGGTCTGGAGTTGATGCTGCTCCAAGCCCAGCTGTCTTCATGTGTCTGTCAGACTTAGCCATCATCTCCCAAGGTGTCTTGTAAACACATCTGTAATTAGTTTGTATCAAAGTTTGGAAGCATTTTTTGGACCTGAGGAAAGAAGTCACTAAAGTGTACTGACTATATGACTTTTCTTCCCTGAAAGGTAACCTGCATGGTGAAGTGAAGGCATAGAAGTTCACTTTAACAAAAGAATTGCTTAGTCATTAGAAATTGGGGAATTAAACAGCTCTTCTGTCAAGGAGCTCCAAGCCCTGCCACAGATACAAGCTAGACAACTGAGAATTTATCATGCAAAGTGAAATTGAAGCTCTTTGAGGTGATAGCCCTAGTGAGGTTCAGTTGTGAAGTAACATATGAAAAGTGAGAGATGAGGATATGATCCAAGTAACCTTGAGGGTGAATTTTGAAGGACTAGTGGGGTTGGCTTGCTGGAACCAGGGAGAAGAGCAATCCAAGTACATGAAAGAACAGATATAAGTGCACAAAGGGGAGAGCAAGACATGCTGGGAGAAATGTATCTAGGTAGAAAAAATATATCAGAGCTGGAGGGTTTAATCTATGTGACCACTTCCTCCCACTCATCCACTAAGTCTTTTATCAGATTCCCAGTTTAGCTCAAAATTCCAAAGGAAGGAAGATGCTAATGTAATATACTATTGGAAATATGTGTTGCTCCAAGTTTTAACCAGAAGGCTGCAAATGATGATATGGACAGAAAGGTTCTTCACAAATCACAGTCCACAGACCCATGATCCAAGCTATAACTGAAATATTGATGATTGGTGTACAGGGAAAAAGAACCTTGAGAATCTTCTTATCACAAGGCCAAGTGGCAAGTACATTTGACAGACAGTTATGTGATTTGAGTGGGCTTGGGATGTATTAATTAATTAATACTGTGGAAGAATTTTAGATTTCTAAATAAATTCAAGTGGAATAATATATTTTAAAAATCAAGTGCAATTACACAAAGAATTTAAAAAACACATTTTCAAAAATGTATCTCATCATTTCAAGTAGAAACAAATTTTTCCTTGAACAATTTCTAATTCCTGAGATAAATTCTGTTCTTCCTGGTTGTCCTTGCAAGTTGTTCTATGGGTTAAACACATCTAAGAAGATCACATTGAAATGCAAACTGTTTTTAATTCAATTCCCAGTTTTATTGAAATATAGTTATAAATGTTGAACTATGTAAAATGAACATACCAACTAAAACTTTTCTAAAGACTAAGAAATAATTTCAAAAAAACTTTAAAAACTGAAAGAAATTCGAGTTTGTATAAATATGATTTGATATTTACATTGTGCTAAGTACTACAATTAATCTAGGGATGGTTCATGATACATGTATATAGGTCATATGTAAATCCTACAGCATTTTATGGAAAAGGATTTAACACCATTAGAACTAAGCATCCGTGAGTGCAAAAATGAAGTTCTGGTACCAATCTACTCTGTATACTAAGGAAGGACCTTGTGGAATTGAAAAATTTAGAAATCAGAAGTAGATAGTAGATTGGTGAATACTAGGGACTGATATTGGGGGAAGTATACATGATATGAAAATTTTTGCTTAGAGAGCTATCGTACAACATAATGGCTATAATTAATGACAGTGTTTTTATTCTATAAATTTTAAGGAGCAGGAAGGGATAAGTACTCAATATGCTTTTAAAATAGGAAAAAAATTAAAAAATTAAAAAAATAGTAAAAAAAGATTTTTAAAAACTTTCACCACAAAAATATTGTATGAGATAATATATATTTCTTAGCATAACCCAGCAATTCCATAGTGTATATGAACTTTAGATCATCATGTTGTATAAAATAAATATATGTATAATTTTTTCATGTATATGTGCATATGGGGCATGTGCATATATGAGCGCATGTGTGTGCATGGGTACATGTGCACTTGTATGTGTGTGTGTGTGTGTGTGTAAACCTAAAGGTATGTCAGGAATCATTCCCCGTTACTCTTCCACCTTACTGTTTTTGAACCTGGGTCTCTAATTGAACACAGAGCATACCCTTAGGCTAATCGGGTTATTCTGGGAATTCCCAGGGTCTGCCTTCTTGGGCTAGAATTATAAGCAGGAATCCGTGCCCGCTTGGCCTTTCACATAGAATCTGGGGATACAAACTCTGCTCCTTTATGGTAAGCACTTTAATTGCTAAGTCATTTCCCCCGCCCATACATATGATTTTTTATTTGTCAAAAAAAAAAGTGTAGGGGAAGTGTTAGGGAGATGGCTCAGTGAGGTGCCTGTCCACCAGTGTGAAGGATCCACAGAACCCGTATGAAAGCTGTCCAGCCATGGCAGCCACCTGCAATCCCAGTGCTCTGCAGGTAAAGGCTGCTAATGTTCAGGGCAAGTCGGCTGGCTAGCCGAGCTCACTGACGAGCCTGGGTTCAAGCAAGAGACCCTGATTATTTGATCCTGTTAGACATCCCTCTCAGGAGTGCTGGAGAAAGTCAAGCAAATCAAGATTTTGAGGCTGTGGGTACAGCTCAGTTGTAGTGGGCATGCTGAGCACACAAGAGACCTAAGGTTCAATCTTTGATACCAAAAAGAACAGAGAAACACAAAAAGATGTTCAAAAATGAGTCAGTGGCTTTAAGAGAGAAATGTGTAGCAGCTGATGATATGAGGGTTTTTTTCTCTTTCTCTTCTCTCTCTCTTATAGTTCAAAATTCAGTAGCAAAATTAAATACGTCAGTAGCCTCTCTGAACTGAGTGGATTGATACCTATGGACTGCATCCAGATTCCAGAGAGCATCATCAAGTAAGTCTGACGGCTTAGGAGACTTGGAACAAGGAAGTATACACTGGGTGGGGGGGGGGAGTAATTCTCTTCTAGAATGATAGGAAGATGGCTTCTTACTTTAAAGGAAATATCAAATATCATCCAATTAAAAAAAGACCAGCCTCTGGTCTTCAGCACCTCTTCCAAATACTCTTCCCTTGGAATTATTAATTAGTGTCATTTTATACATTGAATTTTACTTCCTCTCTGGAGACAGTATAAATTTAATATTAATCACAGCATCTGTACTTATGCCCACACTCTCCATTGATACATTTAGAACTTAGCATAGTTTGGACTTTTTATCTTTTTTATTAATATTTTATTTATTCATTAACTTGAAAGAGAGGATCTGTGAGACACATTGTGGTGCATGGGTAGAGGTCAGAGGACAACTTTAGAAAATCACTTCTCTCCTTCTACTGAGTAGACTTCTGAGGAGCAAACTCAGATCACCAGATTTGTGAGCAGTTGCCTAACCCACTGAGCCATCTCACCTGCGCACATTTTGTATTTTTTTAAGTAATCTACTTGCATGACCCTAGCAAAATGGAGGTTTTTTTTTTTTTTTTTTTTTTTAAATATCCACTTTCCTCTAAGCCTTTTTTTTCCCATGACTCTTTTCAGATGGAAGATCAGGCCAAGGACATTTGTCTGAGAGTGGGAGGGTGGTAAGGAAGAGTTTCTTTACACAGGACCAGGCCTGTGGCCAGAAAGGGCATACAGTGAAAGTGTCGAATTTTGTCTGAAAATAAGAGTAATGTTAACTCCACAAGTATTTGGACCTGGGATACTAAAAGAGATATTACACTTGGGTACACTGTTGCAAAGAACATCATTTCTGTGTATCATGTTTTTTTTTTCTCCCAATCATATTTCATTAGACTTGAGAAAGATTTGATCATTAATTTAAAGAAAAAAGACAAGTATTATATATATTTCCCTTTAATAAGACAGCAAGATGGAACTCATCTCATTAGAACATCCAAATGAGTCTGTTATGCACACACACACACACACACACACACACACACACACACACACACAGAGGCATATTCGCACACACTGGAAGGCTTTTCACTCAGTGTGTATCTATACATTAAGACATGCTGGGCATAGAAAATCTGTCTTGTTATTGTTTATTTAACTCTCATGGTAAACCCCACTTTGCAGATGCAAGGAAGATAACGCAGGAAGAAGTTAAAGGAAGATGTGTATAGAAACCAGAAAGAAGGAATTCAGACATAGATCAACTTGGCACCAAAATTCACACACACTGTTTGTAGTAGAATCCTTAGCTTCCTTTAAGTCCAACAGTGCACAAGTCCATGTTGTGCTATTTGTCCATCTGCCAAATCAGGCATGAACACAGAATACTGCTGGACTTGGAGTCAACTGGCTTGGCAGAATCCAGCACTATTTATTAGATCTTAACTAGGGCTCCAATCATCATTCGCTATGTAGAATTCACATAGCCAGCACACCCCCTAGCTCTGGCTTGCACCCCAACTCCAAAATTTACTCCTACTCTTTAAATACTCATGCAGATCATCCACCTCCTGTTCTGCTGTCTCTTTGTAAAAGATGACAGGGACATCTGTCTCCCCATGGAAATGAGCACCAGCATTTTCCAGAAAAGCAGCCCAGATTCCGTGGTGTAGCAGGACAGCAAAGGACAATGAGCTTGGGATGTGAACCTTCCCTGCTGTTTCTCCAGCCTCTGAAACATTGGGAAACCTATGAAAGTCACTGAAGTGAAGCATTTGTAGCTGCAAAATGGGGAAGTCACTCTCCCAGCACATTGCCGTCCTGGGGACTGATGAGAACAGTGGCCAAAGGCACTCATGAAGCCTCCAACACAGACCTCTCTATTGGCAATGCTGTTGATGACCATGTTATTTTGGAGCCTCAATAGGGTGATGTTCAGGGGAAAAGTTAGACATAGCCAGGGTACTCTCTCCATTAGTAGCACACATCAGGTTTCAAGGGTCCCATCTTAGAGAAGTGCACATTGCAAAGATTTTCTTGTGGAAGAAGAAATTTATCATCATGGATGTTCTTTGCCTCTCTTCTACAATCCATCTCCTTGAAATGACCTTTCTGTCACTTCTGTTACTGGCTCTTAGTGCCTCACTTTCACACTGTGTAATTTTCACATCGATAGCAGTCATAACTACTTTGTATTATTGAATCACCAGAAGATCTGATCCCAGTCAATCATAAAACCAGAATTCAGTTGGGTACAGGCCTGTTCATAATGGATTTAGGTGATAGAAAGCATCAGCCAGCTTGGAATGAGACTAGTAATCACTGGTTGCAGTTGGTTCCCATTATGTAGGGGAGGTGTTTTCAAGTAAAGTCACAACCAACAGTCAGTGAATACTGAACTACTGTTCATAAGGAAAATACAGGGCTAGGACGCTGTAGGTCTTTGTCTATAACATCTTCATTACCCTACCATGTACCCTTGTTTATGTGTATTTCTGTTTCAAGAAACCTTATTAATATATACTGTTGGCCCAGTGACATTGAACTCAGCTGGGCAGTAGTGACCCTCTCTTGTAATCCCAACACTCAGGAGATGGAAGCTGCAGAAGGGAGACTTTGAGGCCACCCTAGGCTATAAACCAAGATTCTATTTCAAATAAACAAACAAATAAGCAAAGTTTACTCAAGGCCAGCACCACTGTAACTTGTGCCTTTAAAAACTTGTTGAACACACACGTGTTCTCTGCGTTCACTGCCATACTCTGAGGCCACTGTAAATAGCCAAGTCAACAGTGAAAAGCTCAGAAGTGAGGAAAAGATCGCCTCAGAAACTGATGAAAGAACGCATTTCCTGAATGAGACAAGAATGCTGAGTCACAAGCTGTGTGACTTCTGGTCAACTCAAGTTTCTAGTTTCTTCCCACCCTGTCCATGTTCACAAGCACTGACCTACTGATTCTGGAGCTTACAAAGATCCCTTAGTGAACAGGCAAACGTATACATATGGGATCCATAAATAATGAGATTTGATTGAATGGATTTATGAATTGTGATTAATTAATGATTAATTTTAGCTAGTTAGATACGTTTCTTAAAGCTAACCAGACGTTCATTGGAATAAGCCCTTTTTCTCATGTTCTGACTATTGTTTAAAAGTCTTTCCTGTCATTTTCTCCATCTCTTGCCTCATTTTCCTCATGGCATCCATTTGTTCTTTTTTTTTTTTATCTTACAAGGTACGATGAAGAGAAATCTTTTAAGAGAAGTGTGAGGTAAAAGCTGCTGACCCACACTCCCCCTGGATCCCTTGTGTGTGTGTGTGTGTGTGTGTACATGTGCCACAGCATTTTACTTGTGGGTGACCTCAACATGCTACTAAAGTAGAAAGTTGTTGCATCAGTCCTTTGTGTTCCATTTCTAGTGTTTGTCCTGTGTGTAAAGCTGTTGAGGTCAACCTGATTTGCAACTGAAACCCACTAAACCAAATTCACCTTTGACTTGGCCCAGGCTGCAAGCTAACGTTACACCCAATATATGGATGCAGATATTTTCAGCTTTTTTAATCCAGCATGTCTGATCTCCTTGCATCTTTCATATCATCTTTACAAAGGAGTTTGTACAGTAAACAAACATACCTGAACGTGCCGACAGGAGGAAATGACACAATGATTAGCTAAGCCTGTCTGTGCACCTGAGGACAGTCTCGAAAAGCAAATAAACCCCTTATGTTCTGCTCTGCTTTGCTGGGTGACTGACTCTCTGATGCTCTGCTTGCTTCTGTTTTGTTTTTTTCTACATCGGTAATTGTTGCTCATGCAGACTGGATGAAGAACTGAGGGAAGCATCAGAAGCAGCTAAGTAAGACTTGCTTTTCCTTTAGCAGCTGGCGTGACATTAGCATATGTCAGGAGGAAATGGGGAGAGTCTGCATGCCTCTGTTTCATTCCTGCATCTGGAATGCAATATCTGATATGTGTGTTGCACTCTACCCTCTCCGTAATTTTGGTTACTTGGAGGAAAACATTGTCGCTGCTTTTTTTTTTTACTATGTATGCAACTCCAGATATTGGTCTCCCCAAGAGATTCATTCAAGACATTCCATGTATGTTCGAACCACAGACAGTACTGATTCTGTATATGATATGCATTGTCCTGTACAGGTATATCTATGACAAGTTGAATATATGTATTAGGCAGAGGAGAAAATTTCTGGAATTTTCTATTTAATATTTTCAGACCTATGCTTGACTGATGATAATTGAAACTACAGAAAGCAAAATCGCAGATGGGAGATGGCTACTGTATAGAAAGTTCACAAAAGACTGTGGATAAGACTTGGGTTAACATCAAACTGGTATATGCTTAAGATGATGGACTCACAACGAATTGGTTCTCTTTCCCACTGGACAGAAAGTATTTGCATCATTGCTGGATATAACCTACAGTGAACCTGTGTCCCTGCAAAGCAGGAAAACAGCTCTAGAATGTCAGCATGGAGCTAACTGGAAAGAGTACCCATCGTTTCCTTTTCTCGTTTCCAGTTACAATGAAATTTTCTGACACTGTATGCTAAATGCATACAACTGCCATTTGGAAAGTCCTCTGTATTAAGCATATTAAGCTTTTCCCCACTACAAATATTGCTTACAGTATTCATTTTTATGACAAGCTCTCTTATTTCAGTAGATAGTATAGCAGCACACTGCCTGGGCAATGTCTAAAGAGTTACAAGTTCTAAATAAATAAATGCAGTCCACATAGAGCCTTCTCCTGCTTGGTTACAAATACCAATTCTTCATGAAAACAACACATTTAGACATCTTTTTCTGAGGTACATTTGCATTGACAGGTGTTACAGAACTAATGCCTGTAATATAGATCTTTTGTATGAAACTTTGAAGGGAAAACTTTACTCTAGAAAGTTTAGTGTTAATATCGTTTTCTGCTATGATATTTCTGTCCTCTCCCTTTCAAGATAAATGATTCCCCTTCTGAACAACAAAACTCAAAATTGAGTAGGTTTTAAGGGAATAGAGTCATCCTAATTTTTAATTCATCTACAATAAGCAAGTAGCTGTGGGAGCAAAAAGGTATTAAAAAAGAAACAATGACCTTGTAAAGAATCCCTTAGCATTTATTTAGCTGTTCTCAAATTGGCCTGTGACTTAGATGACCACAGAGAAAAACCCCAAAGACCTTTTTTGAGGAATAGCATATTTATGGGATTAGCATGCCATTTTCAAGACAAAAGATCAAGAAGGAGCATCAGTAATCTTCCAGCCAAATTCTTCACAAAGTTTTAACAGCCCCCCCCCAGCTTCCCGCCCCCATTGCCATGAAATTGTGCATCCTTGAACAGATTTCCCTCTCCCATCCTCCTGTTGATACTTTTGCTGACCATAGTAAAACACTACCCTTTGGTGTGGGTGAGGGGGGTCTAGTTACATAGCTCTCCCTTCTCCAGTCCATCATTTCTTCTCCTTCCCTACTCTATGGCCTCTTCTAACTGGTTCAGAAAATACTGGGAGGCCATGATTTCCTTCTGAAGAAAATGTAATGTTAAGCTGACAACACCGTACAGCTTAGCAAATTTAGGTCGAATCTGGTAATGACTGTGCTTCTAAATAAATTTGTTGCTGTCAAGCTGCGACCTCCAAACTTAGTGCCTCTGAATTACCTGTCAGAGACAATCTCCTGATCTTATCCTCAAAGTTTCTTTTTGCAGCTATAGTATAATTGGAGTCTGCATTTCTATCTAGCAAATTCCCAATGCTGCCCATGCTTCCAATCTCAAGACAGACCTTTGCTTTAAAGCAAATAGCTGAGTAAAAAAATAGCTAGATTTGTCTTAGACATCTCTGTTCTTGCTGTAGACTCAATGGATAAACCGTTTACCCAAAGAGATACCCCCCCCCACCATCAATTGAGCCTATTACTTTTGTTGGCAAAATTGAAAAGCATTTCCACATTTGAATGAATGTATGTAAAAGAAAGCCTTGAGCTCTGTTGATACCACAGGAGGTTGGAATGCTTCAAATCCCTGTCGTTTTATTCCCACCTAACCTCCATTCCTAACTTTCAGTCTCTAAGCAGCCCCTCTAGCTAGGTCAGATGCTTGTAGGGTGATTGCTGATTCAGAAAGCTTGATCCCTGATTGTGGGTTGGAAGCTAAATGCCCCCAGGCTCTTTCTGATGATAGATTGGCCCAGACTTTTCCCTTGCCTTGGGCTTGGGGCTGGGTCTTGAGGAATGCAGTTGGGTAATATGTCAAAGCATAAACATCCCTCTCCATTGTGTTGTTCCATTCCTACCGCACCTTGCAAGTGTCCCCCTCCCCTAGTGTACCACTCCCTCCCACCATCCAAATCACAGACTACTTCCAGCTGACCTCCATAATGGTTGGCAGCTTGCCCACTTTCCTTTACTACTTCAGATTTACGCAGAACTTTCAAAGGATAAGCACTATAAGCAGACCATTCTTTGCAAATGAGGAAGAAAATCCATCTGTTGCCTTCCGAGTGATGGTATTAAAAGGTCTGGAAATTGCTGTTTCTTTGGAGAGATTATGAAAAAGTAAAAACCTGGGCTTGGAGGATTGTCCTTCCTCCATCCCGTCCCAGGGTTTGCTAGGCCTTGCTAGCATGCTGTCAACACTTCACAATCCTTGTGCACCAGACTTGCCAAATTTCCTCCATAAAAATCCCAGACCACCAGCAGAGCAGTGGGGCGTGGGTGGGGGCACGAGGGGAAACACTGCCCCATCCAGGGAAAAAGCCTCTGAGCATTTTCAAGAAAATGCTGAACCTCTGTCACACATCCTCGTCAGTGCAAATGGATAAATTAGCCTATGAAATTGTCTCCAGTGCAAAATGAATTCTTGCATTTAGAAAAACACTGTGGAATACCCTGAATAGCATCTTTTCATCTTAAAAAAATCTAGCAGAGAAAGAAAAGTAAAAGCTGATGTAATATATTAGTGATGAGTAGATATAAAGCAGATTTGTGAAGTCTCTTACAGAGTAATAAGTCACACTAGTGTGGAAACCAGCAAAAGCTGATTTTTGCACTAAGGCACAAATGCTAGCACAAGCTCCCATTTGGTTATTTTATAAGGCTCTGTTATTCTTCCTAGACCTACTTGCTTTAGGCCGGTGTTAGAATTTACTGGTGCTAACCAAATGCTACCCAGCCGTATGGAGCGTTCTGTTGCTTTCCTCTAACAGCAACACATTCTGGTGTTTTTTCTTTACATTTCTGGACAACGTCAACTGTGCCCATGTCTAAACAAAACCAGGCCGCTTCTGAGAGCTTTTTCTTCGTATTTGAAGGATTTTATAACTGAGAGCTTTTTCTTCGTGTATGAAGGATTTTATAACTAGGGATGCAAGTAGAATTTTGCAGAATTTATGTGTACTGAGTAAGAATGCCTTTGACAAGTGAGAGAAGGTTTTGGGGCAGAGACCGCTGACGTGTGGAGTTTGTGAACTTTTTTTTTCTGGTAGGGAAAAAAAAACCCACAGCTTTCACCTCAAAGAAATAAGAGCCAAAAATGAGTGACCACGGCCCAGGAACACAGATACAGGTCGCTTTAAACTCCATGTCCCACAGTGGCAACAGTTTTGGGAGGTTTATAATCACAGAATCAGAGAAAGCCATTAAGTCAAGACACTTTTCAAATACTTTGGTGGAAACCTCAGATAGGTGGGTTACAGCAAAGTCAGGAGATCTCTATTACAGGCCATAGATCCTATCTAATGACATTCTTAGCTTTTTGGTTGGTGGAAGCCTGGGGTCTGGTTATACATTCCAAAGAATGCACCTAATAGTCACCAGGATGCTACATCACATACAGATAAAGGCAATAAACAGCAACTTAAGGGGGCTAAAGATGGGCCTGAAATAATCTGGCTCTGGACTTGCAACATTCCAGATCTCTCGATTCATGTATCTCAGAACTGATGTGTAAAGCTCGATGGCCACATGTGTTCCCATGTGAGAGTTTGGGGCTATGCTAGTATCGATGGGACCACATGAGTTTCTCGGGCACCTCGAGAGAAGGGAGAAGATGTTAACTGGTCTTGTCTTTTCCTTGCACTCAGAACTAGCTGCCTTTACAATGATCCAGAAATGACTTCTATGGAGAAGGAGTAAGAACTCATCACCACTAACAGCTATGTGGCTTCTTGTAGTGTTGTGTGGCTGGACTCGGAATGAAAAGAATGCATCCAGGATTGGGTAAACCTGTGTAGATGTTCAGTGGCCATGAGCACTGTCCCTGAAATTGGAAACAGAGAAATTTACCAGTCTGAGACCACTGCATTGATGATCACCACCATGGACTGCTGCACAGGGCCATTTTCCCACTAAAAAAAATGAGGGGAAAGTGAATTTGAGGGTTCAGATGTCAGGATACTGGGACAAGAAGAATGGATCTCTGCCTTCTGAATTACACCATCCATTTTAATTAGTGAAAACTGGAACTTCCATGTAGACTTAAGATTTGGATGGGAGAGACATGCCTTTGTTTTCTAAGTTCAAGGATGCAGTTAGTTAGTCTGCAAGGAACTTTTTTAGAATGATACAGTTGAATAATTCCTGTCCTATAAGAAACTCACACACAGTATCTGATTTTAATCCTCAGAGTAAGGTTATAAAGAACATTTTTAAAGACAAGGACAGAGAACAATAAAGTATGTGACCAGTCTCATGTTTTGCAGCTGGGATTTAAAGCTGACCATACAGATCCAGCTCTGGTGGTGCAGATCCAGATGAGTTGCACTGAAATGTGCCCCCTATCAGCTAACAAGGATAAAAACCGTTCACCTGAGAGAGCAGAGCTAATTACTGGCAATGTCAGTGTCACGAAAGTAACGGTGTTCAGAAGCACATTCTGAGAGAACTGACCATGTCAAAAGGGTCTGAGTGGTAGAAAACTAAGGGCTGTCCTTATTTCCAGGAATCCAGAAAAACACACAAAGATCACATTTCAAGGTGTTTCTAGTATAATGGCTATGTCTCTCCAGGCCCAGAGAAATGTTGGAAAAATCACAGTGCTGTTGTTTTTCTGTAATTGTCGTGTTGACCTGAGAGCCTGAAGGAAGCTAAAAACAGAGACACAAGGACAGGGTGGAGCCTATAGGGGACCTTTCAAGTCTTACAGTTTGTAGTTTGTTTGTTTTTTTCCCAAAAGATCACACCTGCCCCCCTTTTGAGATGAAGGCAGCAATTACGTCAAGCAATTTGTTGAGTAGTTCTGCAAACCAAACACATCTCCTAGTCCCTTAACCAACCAATCCTAAGCCATTTAGCAAATAGAAGGCCTTGCTTCCCTTAGGAAATAGTACCCTTTGAACAGTTATCAGTGTCCTAGTCGAGCTGGTGAAAAGCAGTCATGAGTCCTGTGCTCTCAGTGGTCTCTGCTGCTACATCTCCAGTCTTACCCACTCTGCCTGCTTTGCCTGCCTGTTCCTCACTGCAGCTGTTGGGGCTGGGACTGGAAACCTAGCATTGCTTCCTGTTTGGATTCCTCCCAGGGCTGGGCATCCGGGAGAAGGGAGGCTACCAGTTTCTTGTTACTTCCTACTCTTGAAAGAACAGGTCCTTCTGGAAGCTTCGCTTTTCTTCCTTCCTGTTTTTTCTGAGCCTCATGAGCCACCAATCACGATGAAGAAAAAGGAGGAGTGGGCAAGAATGTTTTGTTTTGGTTTTTGGTTTTTGCCTCCTGACATTTAGTTCTGGGTTTTTGACTTTGTTTAATATTGGAATGGTCTTTGTTTACCATCTCCTGGCTTCCAGAATAAAGAACACTGTGCGAAGCATTTTACACCTTCTGTAGCTAGGGCTGAATGGATAAGCTGCACACTGGATACAGCCTTTTCAAGGGGCTCTGTGAAGACAAAACCAAAATCTATGTAGGTCCCTGAAGTAACTTCTCATTTTCCTCAGAGAGAAGGGACAGTGATGCCCCTCTCCCTGCTCCACTTTGTACATAAAACACAAAAATTTTCAATCACCACTAAACAAGATTTTCAAATACCTAGTCTCAGAAGATGTCTCACTCTTGCTAAAAGTGAAAATATCTCTTTACAGAATGATAGAAGGTTGATCTTGTTCTGGGCAAAGTTGGTTGTAGAAAACAAAGTTTGTGGGTTGGGGAGAAAACTCCGTGGTCAAAGCATTTGCTGTGTAAACAAAAGGCCCAGAGTTCAGATCCCCAGTTCTCATGAAAAATGTGGAGTGTAGTAATCCATCTATAATTCTAGCCTTGAAAGGCAGAGAGTGGGAATCAGCAGAGCCAACTGGCTAAGCAGACTAGTTCGCTACTACCAGTGAGTTCTGGGTTTGACTGGAGGCTCTGTCTCAATAAGAATAAAGTGGAAGAGCCATCGAGGATGACTCCCAATATTAACCTCAGGCCTAAACACACAATCACACACACATGTTTGTGAGTGTGCATGCACACACACACACACACACACACACACACACACACACAGGAGAAGTAAAAGAAGGAAGGAAGAAAAAATTAACTTCATCTCCCCCAAAAGAAAGAATACTCCTATATTCAATTATGGTTAAAATTATCCTTTTTCATAAAAATAATACTGTTTTGTAAACAATTAAACAATTATTTTTTAACAATTCTACATGTTAGTTTCCTTTAATTTTATATTTGTGTTTTATTTTCCATTCACATTCCAGTGTTATAGCATGACTTTTTAAATATTTTTATGTATTTTTAATTATATGGTGGCACTTAAATCACTAGTATTGTCAATAGCTTTATTAACTCCCCGAGATAGCAGTTGTCTCTCAAAGAAATCTACAAAGTAGTTTCCTATATTTACTTCAAGTTGTCTGCACTTGACTCTGGTTTATTTCCTAAGCTGGTTAAAAGGTTTAGCCTTTCAGCTTTTTGTGTACCAAAAACTGAATCAAAAATCAGAACAAAAATCAAAAGTGCTTGAGATATATAAAGCTTGGGTATCAACACTGATATTTTATCAGGGACCCAGGTGGCAAAACACAGTGACCACCTACTACTTTAGACTTCAAGAAGTTTGGATTCGTGAAAATTTGTGGAAATTATAAAATTCAGTCATAACTCAGACCTGATATTGAGTTCTAGGTACATTTTAGAATATCTGAGGAGAAACACAAGATAAACAATGACCTAAGTGTGTTAGAAACAGATCCAGAGATCACAGTGGGTAGAAGAGGACAGCGTGGAAGAAAACTCTGCTAATGACAAGTCCCATCCCTGGGGAAAGAAAAATGCAGACAGACAAATGTTCCCAGTGGCCTGTCTGTCTCCTTGCACAGACCCCTTACATCTGTCACAGCAGATTTTGGAAACTCCTTAAGTGGACTAGATTATTGCCATGTTGTACCTAATCCCCAGGGAGCCATGAGAGAGGTATGATTGTGCCGATTTATAGCAGTCACAGGCAATGTGTGAAGCTTGGTCAAGTCTGCTGAGGGCATTTCAGAGGAAGGAGGTGGTTTCTAGCAGTCTCTAGAAACCAGTGGCTTCATTTGCAAGGTTTCTAACAAGAATTTTCTTCTAGCATGTTCCACACTAGAGTCTACTCCATGCCTACTGATGGTTCCTGAGGGCAGAGCAAAGAAATTCACAGAGACATGCAATGACGTTTTTGAATCAGTTTCTCTTGCTGAATTTCTTCCCCTTAATATCTTATTATTTTATTATTGCCTTTTATTGTGACCTCTGTGGTAAAGATACAGACAAAAAGTTGTGTGATGGTCATTAAAAAGCAGAAGAGAGACATGAAATTTGGAGAATGTTTTTCAGGGCAGGGGACAAAGCCTTGTACCTGCTAGGCAAACCCTCTGCTGCTGAGATATACCTCAGCCCTGGGGAAGGTTTGGATATATTCATTTGTGACTTCTTAGACATACTAAAAAACAAACTTTGCTTTGGTTACATCCACTTCGATAAGGTAGGCTAATGCTTGAAATTAAATCCTTTGGCTCCTAGGGGGAAAAATCCCTCCATTTTGGGGGGTGCTTATTTATGTTATAATTTTATTGTTTATCACTTCTTATAATTCAGCACTTGTCAGATATTATTTCAGACAAATGTTTTATTTTCTTCACAACAATATTAGCCAGGGTCCTTTAGAGAAATAGAATTATCTATTATACATTTTACGCTAATACAATATAATATTAATGCAATATATTATAATTTATTACATCGAATCACATGATCACAGAGGAAGAAAATCCCACAGAGAACCAAGAAAGCCTGGGAACCCAGTGTGCAGCCCAAGTTCAAGGGTAGAGTTGTGGAAGCTCTCTACAGAGCTGCTAGTGCAGATCCGTGTTGTGGAGTTGGAGATTCACAAGCAGCAGCCTAGGAAAGGATCCCCACCCAAAAAATGAGTTTGTGAACAAGACAGGGAACTCTTCCATCTTCCACTCTCCAATCCATCCTGCCTCCCACACCAGTCTGACGAACAGTGCCGCTTTTTGAAGATGGGTCTTTCCCATCCAATCCTCTGACTTTCACATTCTCACAAACACACTCAGAGATGTATTTCATCACTGTCCACTCTACCCAGTCAAGTGGGCAGCTGACATGAACCATCACCGCAAGGAGTTGTCTTGCACTACAAATAGAAAGTTGCTTTGTTTCTAAGATACAGCAATGCTCCTTCACTGGTCTGAATTCAGGAATGAGTCTTGACATGAAGTTTTTGGAAAGGTGTAAAATACTTCCAGAATCAGTTTTATATAAAATAGCAGAATCCATACTTTAGAGAAAAATTGGACAACTAAAGGAGGATTGTGTTTGACCAGGTTTTTCTGGCACAACAACAAAAAGAACTTGCATAATTTATTTTTGGTAAGTCACTTGAAGAAAGAATCAAGTATGTGACACTCAAATGCTTACTGAATGTTTCTCTTCCCTCCCTCCCTCCTAGTATTGACCTGAAGCTGAAAGAGAAGCCCTAGCTGGTGCCAGCCACGGGAGGTGGATGCTTCCTGCTTCCTGGTCCAGCTGACCCATAGCCGCCTGGGAAAGACACGGAGATGCTGCTTTTCTCTGCTTTGCACTACCTGGTGCCAGCCCAAATTTCTAAGGGGGAAAATATCAGGAAGAGAATTTGTTTACCGTTAATATATTTTATGAAATTTTATGTATTTTCCTATTTTGCCAATTATGTGCCTCAAAGATTTTAGTTGAACCTTAGCAAGAAAATATTTGACCTTCCCATTTCAATATTTTGTTAATCCTTGGCATGGTGATCCTATATTCCTTAGACTGATGTTTACCAAAAATGTAGCTTAAATCCATTGTCAAGCAGATGTGGAGCTCCGTCTTTGATGATCTAGATTCTCCATGGTGTTACTGGGCATTTCTAGTGCACGAGGAATGTTGCCCCAGGAATGTTGCTCTCTGGAACTCCACCTATGAAACATTAAGCCTGAACAGTCCAGACATAAACCAGTCTGATGTGAGGCCATCAGTGGCTGTGGTTCCCACCTCGTTCTTATCCACTTGTGTCTTTTTATAATTTCTCAGAGGGAAGCTAAGCTTTCTAGCATGTATAAGTCTTATTTTAAGTAGTTCTTTTTCAAATGTCCTTTAAAAAATCATTTCCCTAGTGGAAGTTGGAGATCTTCATGTTGCAAAACTGAAGGATAAATGTTGCACTTTCAGCAGCTAACTATGCTTCAAGCCACAAAGAGGGCTCAAGTCTTTACCCTTTAAGTGCCAAGTCTGTATGTAGTAGCCCACTCAAAACTTATTTGGCAGCATTCAGATAGCCAATCTGCTTTAACATTAAAGTGAATGCAAGGATAGTCTAGCCTTTATAAAACAAGTCAGTGATGTCTCATACCCTCCACCAATGTGAGGTGGCATCTGTGGGTCTCTAGCAGAGTGGTTGGCAAGATAAGCCAAATCACAGGCACCACTCTATGCTAAGGTGGTTTTCACACTTAAGGTTGAAAAACTGTGACACAAAGAAATTATCCAGATTCCACTGTTGGGGAATAAAATGTCATTAAACACAGACATGAAAATTGATTTTCATGCTGTCTGTAGGCTACTTCTACAGTACCTTGCCAGAATCGAATCTTTACAACAAAATAACTCTGTCGCAAAATCTAAACATTTACCAATGTGACAGAGAAAGTGTGTGGACAGATGAGACTGCTGCAAACTTGTTGATTTTCGTCAAAAATCACTTTTATTTTAGACAGTGTTTTTACTATGTAGCCTCATGACCCAGAACTTTTTATGCAGGCCAGTCCAGCCTCGAACTTACAGAGGTCTTCCTGGTTCACATCCAGATGCCAGGAGTCTAGGTAGGCACCACCTTGCCAGGCATTGGAAAGAAAACCTGGGGCTGCAGACAGTAAATATACATGGCCTACCGAGAAAAAAAGGAGTCCACATCACAATGCACAACTCGGGTTGTGCTCTCCAGACTGGCACTTCCTGAAAGTCCTCTAGGGTTGTATCCTGGTGCTGCTGGGCAATCAGCGTCCAGTGTCACCTGTCACAAATGATCAAGAGAAATAAAGGTGAAGGTGGACCCTGCCACAGGCCCACGAGGAGACTCTGTCCAGAGAACTGTGGACACGTGAGGCCCACTGAAGGGGATTTCTTGACAGCAAGTAACTGGGGTCTCCCTGACCTTGTTTGTTTCAGGTCCATTTCTAGTTCATCTTCCATACCTGCTCGAGAAGCACATCCAGGCCTCTCTGTTCCTCTGTAAGCCTCCATAGTTCTCTTTCCCCATCTGGATCACTTTTGATTTTGTATTTTGTCAAGCTTCATGTTCTTTGGACTCTCCTTGCACATTACATTTGGCTGGTTCAATTGAAAACTCTGGAGCTAGCTGTTCTCACCGCCCACCCCTACCTCTGGAGGTCGGAATGATGCCTGCCCCAGAACACAGTGTCGACACAAATACAGTTACCCTTCTTTCAGCCAGAGGGACAGTCCTTCGATCTCATTCCTACCACGAAAGCAGTCAAGGTCTCACTTTTTGTTAATGTGATTTGTTGAGGGCCTAGGATTTATGTGGCACCCAGGGGCACACCCAGGACTTTGTGTCCAATAGGCAAGCAGTCCAACAACTGGATCTCACTTTTTGTAAAGCAATGCTCATTTAGCAAGCACATGACTTTCTTGGAAGTAAAACAAATAACTAATCTGTTTATACCTTTATTGTCATTATTATTTTGGAGACAACGCATAACGTATCCCAACCTAGCTTTCCATTATGTAGCACAGAATGACCTTGAACTCCCAATTATGCAAAGACACCTGGTTTATGTAGTGCTGGGGGTCAAACCAACAGACACACACTCAACTACGCTACATCCCGGCTCCCACATGTATTTATTTAGATAAAAAAATTAAAAATCATAGTCCTAATACCCAACTCCAGTTGTGCCTGAAGGTTATGAAACTTTAAAAACAGAAACTTTAAAAAAAAGAAAATAAATGTTTTTCTATTCTTGTGATATATGTGTGTGGAGGAGATTGGGGAAATTGGGAACAAACCCTAACCATTCTAAGCATTTCTCGTATCACTGAACAGCACTCCCGGTCAAGTACATTTTAATTTAAAAATAAATGTCTATGTTATGAAAAATTCAGGAATGGAAAACAGCAAAATAAATAACCATGAAATAAGGGATACTTTCCCAAGAAATACATGGAGCATTATGAAAGTAAAGTGTGTGAAATCTGAGATGTGAAAGGCATAATCAAAAAAGGGAATAATAAAGTCTAGATGCTCAGGAAAGCCAAAATAATATGTTATTTGCCAACAGTAAGGCCAAATTGACCCATGTCCAAATAGACCTCCTACAAGGTAAAGTCTTTCCTTATTGACTTAAAAAAGAAATCCAGAATGTGTGGAACTGCTTTTATTCAGAGTTACACAGCAAGGATATACAGATATATTGTGTTGTTACACATAATTCTGTATCCACACTTTTTAGGGAAAATTTCTCTACTTGTTAAACAATAGCGAGTCTAATAGATAACTTTATTCTGAGCAATCCCTACATGGTTAGCACACAATTAATATATTAAAACGTTACTTTGTGCACATCTAAATGTTTCTAAAGTAGCAGGCTACAGAGGTATTGTGATAAGAACTGCAGTATAAAGTTGCAGGGAAATACCTCCAAAAAGGGACATCTGACTAAGGCGAGAGGGAGTGACCTTCCTCACTAACATAGAAGTATGTCCTAATGAGGAATCCCTATAACCGTTGTATGCAAAATGCTGCCCAGAACCCTAGGATTACCATACTGTACTTCACCAGAGAACCTTTTTAATCTCTTCACCCCAGCGACTAGCCACAAAGTTCTCCACATCCTAGCTAACGACAAATTTGTTTTGTCCAACTGTTGTTCCACCTCCCCTAATCAAGATCTAGTTCACAATTTGAGTAACATGGCGAAGAAAAAAAACAAAATCGAAGTCTTAAACTGCTTTCCTTTCTTTGCCTGACTACATGACCCCGTTGGTTCCCTTGAACTAACAAATCTACAGGGAAAGTAGCCTAGCAGTATCCAGAAGTCAGAACGCAAAGCAAGAGGACCAGAATGCAAGACTCAGAGAGCTGAGTGATTCTAGCAAGTCACATCTGTCTACCACCTGCTACCATGACATGGAGGGGATGTGTCTTTATTGTTCAGAGGTGTGGCCTTCAGCAGGCGTTTCACAAAACATTGGCATTGATGTAACATGATAGCTTTTCTTTAAGCACCGTGCATTAAATTAATTTGCTTCTTTTAAGATATAAATAGCAAATGCTTGAAAAAAATGGAATTGCAGACCCATAAGAGGTTCTAAATGTTGGGAAGGATGCTCATAATCTATGTGGGAATCAGAAATTAAACCGAGTAATCTTCGATAAAACAGGTCACACAAGTTCAAGGAACAATGTATAGCAAGATGGTCACCACGTCTGACCAGCAGCCCCCTTGTCTTACAGATTTACAGTGCCCTATTGAACTATGAATCCTCACAATAAGCTCAACATGGCCGAAGAATTTGAATCTATCTTTCAAAATGGGACATGTACTATACGTTTGTACGAGTGGAATAATAAACAAATACATACTAAATAAATCAGAACAAAAAAAAAAGTGGCCAGTACTGAGAGAAAGTGCTATGATGTAAATAATCAGATTGGTTCCTCATGGGAAACCCTGTTACCTTTTTTGATCTTTCACTGTAACAAAATACAAAAAGGCTCATATTCCCCCTCATTTAATCATTGAATCCTAATTGGGGATCTCCATTGTTCAGGAGCTATGTCATGGTAGGAAAAAATGGCCAGGAAATATTGCAAATATTTTGGTGAAATATTGAGTAATGATCTGACATAAGGTTGCAAGATTTTCTTTCTAATCTTATCTTTATGAATCAGTTTAAAAAACTCCCTTATTTCTCTGTCTTTCTCAGAGACAGAAGACGATCCATGGAATGAGAACAAGTAGGAAGATTAGATATGAGGCAACTAAGGAAATGTTTAACAGGAAATTTATGTGAGAGATCCAAGGAAATTGCAGATGTACCTTCACAGCTTTGGCTCCTGATCATCAGATTGCCTTTTCATGGTGAAATATCCTTGGAGCTGCATTAGGTCTCTTGTTATATCAGAGTCCACGTGTGTACTTCCTTTCCCCCAACTGCCACTCCTTAAGGAAGAGTCTGCATCCTCAGAAGATACTAATTCATTAAAATAGCATTTGCATTGTTTTTCACTCGTTATAGGCTTTCAAAAAGATCATGGAATGAAATAAAAGAGAACCAGTCCATCAATTATTTTGAAGAGATAAAAAAATCTTCTTGCTTCCATTACTATGCCACCCACCTCATAAATAGCTACAGACACTTTTTTACACTCATAACCCAGTAGCTGCTTTTTTATTCTCACTCTGCCTGCTCTAGCTTCTCTCTGGAGTGTATTATGCTTTGCCTCTAAGCTGCCTGTACTTTCTACTAAATACTTTGCTTTAGAAAATAAGAACCAAGGAGAAACCTTCACTCATTACATCAGCAGAGACAGCTGATATTTACTTGTATTAGCCCATGCATGAATGAATAGAAACCTATTGACTTGTTTATAAATATGAGGGGACATTATTTCTTCCAAGATCAGTTTTTCTTTAAATCAATCAGACCTAGTAATCAATAGATACGGACCTACTTATAGATTATTTTCCATTCATCTGTGGCTTTGTATCCAGCATTCTTCATATTTTTTGTCAAATTTGTTCACATTATTAAGTTTCTGCTATAATATTGACTCTTCAGGTGATTTCTCTCCTTGCTCATCTGAAAAAAAAAAAAAGAACAAAACACAACTCTTGCTTCATTGATAGACTTTACACCTTCTTTTGCTTATTTTACCTCATAAGCATTTCAAAGAACTAACTTGTGGACATGTATGCTGTTATCATTTGTCGTTTGTGAAAATAAGCCGAGTTGGAGATGTAGCAGTGCTTGTTTAAATTAATTAATTTATTTTTCACTCATACAAACTTCAATAGGTACAGCTCCCTACTCCTACCCATTCCAGACCCCCTCCTTTCTCCCTCCCATTTCCCCCCCCTCCCCTTTTTCCATTGCCCCCTCTCCCCTATCTATGGAGGCATCCTTTAGTGTGAATGTCAAACTTCCCTCTAAGTCCTCCACTCTAATGAGTGTAAAGACTCAGTGCATTGCTCAGTAGCATTGTCTAGAACCCTTTCATGTGTTCCCCTTTAGTATAGGACACTATTGTGGCTGTTAATCCCTTGCTTCTAAGGATCCTAGTGCCTGTGATCCATGTTAGACTTTGGGGGGTCAATGATATGTCGGTCATTGCGCAGTCATGCAAAGTCTTATGGAGTATCTTGGATATCATTGCTCCTCCCCATTTTTAGGCTCTTACATTTTACTTGCCCCCTCTTCTGCAAATTTCCCTGAGCTTTAGGATGGGGGAGAGATTAGGCTGACCTGGTTTATGGGTTAAGTAGGGTCTCTGATGTTCTGAATTATGGTTTTTTTTTTTCAGTTTTGCTGTCCGCACCGCCCTTGGCTCCATCCTGATGGGTATTGGATGTCTCCTCCTGAGGAGCAGTCTGTCCCGGGAGAAAGGACTAGCTTAGTTTTTTCATAAAAACTGAGAATCCAGTTTGACTCCATAGATCACACATAAAAGTGAGGAGTGGTGGTATAGGGGAGGAAGAACATTCAGCTTTTCTGGGCAACTTGCCAAGCTTAATTGGTAAGTTCCAGTCCAAGTGAAGACCCTGCCTCAGAAAACAAGGGTTCTGACAAATGATTACTCAAGTTGGCCTGATTTCCAGTTGCAACAGGGGATGCACATGCATCCTGTGAAATCCCCAGTAAAACCAAACCCACACACACACACACACACACACACACACCATCTTGTAATGCAAGGAGACTTTGCCACTCTTTACCTCCAGCTTTTAAAGGAATATTTGGTACATACTAGGACTCAAAAATTGTTATAAGCTAAATTAGTATTATATAATATAAAATACATTCTATAACCAAACTTCATTAGC